>LR738709.1:350407197-350449287 GCA_902687465.1 Secale cereale
CCCCCCCCCCCCCCCGCTGCCCTTTGGACGCACTGTTGTTTCCGGAACGCTGATTTTTTATATAATTTTTCTGGATTTTTCCTGGTAGTTCTCGTAACGTGAAAACCTGAAATACAAAAACAGCCGAAAACAGAAACTGGCACTTGGGTGCACTGGATTAGTAAGTTAGTCCAAATATGATCAAAAGTGTATAGAAGTGTATGAATATCATAGAAATATCACCCAAAAGTGGCATGGAGCAAGCAAAAATTATTGATACGTTTTGGACGTATCACCATGGGGTTGGCTTTGATTCCTCACAGGGAGCACAAGAGAAGGATTTCGGGAGGCCCTAACTATGGCTACCATCATCGACGCCATCATCAACAGTGGGCCATGAGAGGCCATCTCCAACCCCGCTCAAGTCACTATCGGCGACGAGCTCGCGCAGCTGATGTGCTCCGAGCATGGCGCGAGCTTGGAGGCGCATAGCTGTCATCGCTCGTCGCCGGAGACTCGTCAGCCTCGCGAGAGCCGCTCGACTCCTAAGGGCAATCACTGCTACTAGGAGAGCCGGTGGTGGGACCGATGGCTGGCATGGCACCAGTCACTGTGCCTCCCTGACGGCCCCCTCCGGGGCAACACTCCAGGCGGCATCACTCCTCGTCGAACAACTTGAAGAGCAGCACGGAGGCCTCGTCGTACTCGAAGTGGATGGCGAGGGCGCCCTCCACTCGGCAGACGCGGGCGACCTCGCCCCATCCGCGGGTCATGAAGATCTTGCCCGGCGAGACGGCCTCGACCTCAGCCCCTATCGCCCGGGCCCGGAACTCGACGTGTTGTAACCACAACTCAAGCAGCCCTCTTGGCGGCATCTCTTCAGAGAAGAATTGCGGGAAGAGGATCCAGGAGCTCGGAGGCATCACCGCCCACACCACGAATTCGCGCGAACAACCTCCAACGTGCACTCGCGGGACGGCGACGCGCACCACACCGGTATGGTCGACGCGGCCAAGGCGCGGGCGGCGTTGGGTGCTGCCTTCCCGATACGTCCAAAACATATCTATAATTTCTGCTTGCTCCATGCCTCTTTTGTGTGATATTGCTATGATATTTATGCACTGCCATACACTTTTGATCATATTTGGACTAACCCATTAACTCAGTGCACCACAGTGCGAGTTCCTGTTTTCTGCTGTTTTTCTATTTCAGGTTTCCCCCATATTAAAAGTGCCCTAAAAATTCCGGAAAAAATACAGGAAAAATCAGCGTACTGGGAGCTTCAAGAAAAACCAAGGCAGGGCCAGAGGGGAGCCAGGGGCAGCCCAGGCGGCCCCACCCCTGGCCGCCTAGGGGGGGCGCCTGGGCCCCCCTCTCCGCTTCTGGTGACCCCCTTTGGCATATATACTCCTCGCGTCCCGAAACCCTCGAGGACAGAACCCTTTTCTCCAGAAGCAATTCCGATCTCCGCCGCCATCCCCACCAAGTTTCGGGGGACCAGAATTCATGTGCCGGCATCCTGCCGGGACGAGGAAGTGCCCCCGGATTCATCTCCATCGACGTTGCTTCCTCCCTCCATGATGCGGGAGTAGTTCCTCCTCGGGGCTGAGGTTTCTACCAGTAGCTATGTGGTCAATTCTCTCTCCCATGATGTGATCTTCGTTGTGATCATAGGCTATGTTAATCTAGGGAGATCCCATGGTTTTTCCCCTTCCTCTATGTATTGAATTGATGTACTCACTTGTCTTTATCTAGTATAATCCTCGAGACCAAGGTGACAGCGGTCTATTGGACATGGATTAGAAGAATATTTTCATGAGTGATTTCCTCTTTTGTGTGTTGATTGAAGATTGAGAGTCTCTTGGTGCTTGTCTTTGACTATCCTTGAGATATGTTGTGGTGATTGTGGTACTCTCTTTGGATGGCCGCGGTGACATTGGGAAATCCATAGATTGAGAACTACGAACTTTGAGGTGTGCTTTTGTAGCCCTACATAATTCTCGTCCTCTCTTGACCACAAAGGAATGACCTCCGAGTGCGTCTCCGTTGCATGTTTTATGGGAAATATCATGTGATTAGACTATGTAATGTTGTTGGGAGTTGCCACTAGTGAAAGTATGAAGCCTAGGCCTTGTTTCCACCATTGCAATACCATTTGTGCTCACGTTTACCACTTGTTTGTTTGCTGCACTTTTTATTACAGAATTATATTACTTTGCTTTGCCACTCCTATCATCCATATTTTACCATCTCTTCGCCGAACTAGTGCACCTATACAACTCCTAGTTGTATTAGGTGTGTTGGGGACACAAGAGACTTCTTGTATCTTAGTTGCAGGGTTGCTTGAGAGAGACCATCTTCAACCTCTACTTCCCTGAGTTCGATAAACCTTCGGTCATCCACTTGAGGGAAATTGCTGCTATCCTCCAAACCTCTACGCTTGGAGGCCCAACATAGTCTACAAGAATAGAAGCGTGTGTAGACATCACTTCCCCTCCGGAGCCATGCACCCGGACGTACAAGGGCAGCGGGTAGCCGGGGGGCCACTCGTGCCAAGGTCTCGTCACTTCCGGCCTCAGGATGGCGCCACGAGGACAGAGCGGCCTTTTCTTTGGTGGGAACGACCTCAGCTCTTCACGAGGGTTTTTTCCCTTCTCGGCAGCAGAGGATCGCAGTATCGGTGCCATGGGTGGCGCTGTGAAGCAGGAGGAACGGAGGAAGAAGATGGGCAATGGGGGCTCCGCCCGTCGCCTCATTTATAGCCAGAAGGAGGCCAACCGCCGGCCTCCATGATTGCAGGTAATGATGGTCTTTGTGCATGCAGGGAATCGTCAAGTCGTGTAGTTGCCGAGGCAGCATGGGGGAGTGGAGACGCCCACGTCCTGTCAATCGCCACGCGTCAATCAAGGCCGCAGGCTTTTGGGGCCCGCGACGCTCCGCACTTGACCCTTGGCTTTGCCGTGAAGCCAAGTCTGAGCACGCCTTGGGCTCGGGGGCTACTGTCAGTGTTCTGGGAATGGGGGTACCCAGACTTGCTTACCTGCGGCCCAGACCGTGGCTCATCTAGCGGCCTGGTATGGCCCATCTTCATCAACAACCACTCAAGAACCTTGCGAGGCGGGTGACACAACACCTCCCCTGGGCCGGCCTCACTATGCTAGCTCCCGAGGAGCAGAGATATCAAGGCAAGGGGCACCTCACGAGATTCGTGTGACGTGAGCCATGACGACCAAGGCCAGGCGGGCGCTAGCGAGCGCAGGATGCCAGTTTCCTCTTTGGTGCTAAAGGAGCAAGCTTAGGCGAGGAGTCCTGAGGCGTTAGGCAAAGGTTTCCATATTGGTGCAACAAGACCAAGACCAGAAGGACGGCGGGGCAAAGGTCACCACGGAGCCCATGATGACGTCACCGCCAGAGCCTTTGGCAGGCGAAGACCACCTTTTGTCAGGATAGCTTTTACTAGCTGCCCCCCCTTCAAACTTGGCCGTTGTGGGATCCCTTCCCGCTCAATATTTGGGAAGAGGACCCGGGCCTCTATAAATAGGACTAGCCACCACCATAGAGGAGGAGGATCAGATCGAGACCACCCTACACCCACTGGCTCATCGAGCAAAAGAACACCTCTTCTCAGGATGCTGTTATTCCCGTGTACTTTTTCATCCTCGGCCTACAAGGCAATCCACCACACCATACTGGATTAGGGTATTACACCAGAATGGTGGCCCGAACTAGTATAAACCTTTGTGTCTCTTGTTCTTCGGGTTTGACGAGCTAGGCCTAGGAATTGGTGTGAGGGCGAACTAGGGCGGGAAGGAGAGATCTTTGTGCGCACACCAGCTTTCGAACCTCAAGGGTTTGCCGGAACCCATAATCCGACACTTACTTCATGTTGATAGTGTTTGCTCGTTCCTTTAGGATATTAGTAACATTTGTGATAGTCCTCGAGATTGGTGGTGTATCATTCTTCCAACACCATGAACCATCTTTGGTAGAAGTTCTTTCGAACCAAAGAATCACAATAAGAGTGCTCTTGATGAGTTCTCCGTTCTATAATTGTGACCCTGGCAATCCTACCTTTCAGCATGGGTTCTCCGGAAGAACTATGTTGAGCCTTGCTTGACATGCTAATCCATGCATCCGCAACTCAGAATCATGTGTTCCTTTGAGTTGTTCCGCTCTAGATGTACTCCGACCTTCATCTATCAATTGATAGTTAAGGGTAGTTGTGCATTCACGTTCATCGATGACTTTTACTCTTGTGGTCCGTAAAGTCATTCTATTTCGGAATGTCTAGGAGAAAAATAACCAGTACCTTATCCATATCTAGGATTGGGTCAAAGCAGATGTATTCCACAGATCAAAATGCCAATCCATCTTTTGTTCTGTTCTACCTTGGAGTATTGCCATATTTATGCCAAGACTGTTATGGGAATTGCATAACCTCCTATGAATTCTTGATATAGTGATACTTCTTGCCATCATTATTTATTTCTTGGTCTCCGTGTTATTGTAACCGGAATACCGACAAGTGAATCATGATGTGTGGAATCAATACTCCTAGCAACCTTGTTGCTTGGTCGTTAATGGACTATAATATCCTTCTTAGCATGTTGGTTACTGAATCGCCACTCTAAGATTAATCGTGCTACCTAATACATTTTCCAAGGTGCGCTCTTCGATCAATGAGTTGGGATTGTGTCTATCCCTTGCTTATTTGATCATATCGTCTTGCCCTGAAAAGCAAGATTGTTCTCGAGCTTAGTAACATATCGTTGGTTCGTGATATTCCAAATATCTTCTCGGAAGTATCACCATGTTGTCATCTGACTGTTATGTTGAGTTCGTGATCAAGTTGGTTTCCCTTGTTATTTTCCCATCACCACCGCTCCAGGGAGACACCGGACGCTTGGCCCGTCACCTTCCGCGGAGAGGCCGCTGATGACTGCGATGACCAAGGCACGCGTGGAGCACCACTCCCCGCCTTGGCGGGCATGAAGGTGCCACCATCTTCAACATTAACCACGGCTCCGCTGGAAGGAGTGGTGCTGTGATTACCCATGATCCCGAGCACTACACCCCAGGATGCCGTCGGAAGCCTCAACAGCCCCGTCGTCAGAATGACAAGCCTCAGTGACTCGCAACGAGGGCTAGCGCCCCCACCTGATGGACGACTCGGGCAGGGGAGGCAAGTGTTTCACCATTTTGGAGAAGCTTGTCACCTCCCGCACAGCGAGCGACTCGACCGCTGCATCCCCTCGAGCCCTGGACCAGACTCACTCCCCGAGCGTCGGCGCGGGCATTCGGCATCATCAACTCCAAGCTAAAGCTCGGGGCTGGCCCCGGTCCCTCCTTCTCAACATAGCGGGAAGAAAGCAGGAGATGGAGGAGGGGAGGTGCGTGGATGAGCACTTCCGCTCCTCCCCCGCCCCTCTTTTATAGACAGACTGAGGCTGGAGGTGGTCCTTCAGTGGGTAATCCCGTCCCTCTCCACCAACCCACGGAGGCCGGGCCCTGCCATGGTGCTCCCTTCGCACCACGCGCCTCCATTACCTACCCCACTCAATCCATGCGGCGTATGTGGGAAAGGATAAGGACGTGGTAGGAAGAGTGAATCGGCAGTCACTCCCCCGTGCGTTAAAGTCGTTCATGGGCCATTACAAAGATGTTGCCACCGTAGTTGGTGTTACGCGACCCTCGGGGAAGATGGAAATCGCCCTCATTCAATCAAAAGTTAATGAAGAAGCAAGGAACATATCATAAACAAGCTACCACAAGACTGTTGCCTGTGTACCTGATAGAACCTACCCTGATGACGTCCGACATCATGTTCAGGCCAGGCCTAGGGGCTTCTGTCGATGCAACAAACCTTGATGTATGTTGCCCAAACTGTACACATGTACGGAGGCGAGATTTCAACATCCAAGAACACCCCAAAGGAGAAGAAGTTAGCCCTTTGAGAAATCAAGGGGCTGATCAAGAAGATCAAGACAAGCTAAAGGAGCAAGATACAACTAAGGAAAAACCTCCCTTGCCTGACAGGCGAGCCTGGCGAGGTCAAGGTTGCCCTGAAGACAGGTCCCAAGACTGCCCCAGCAGGCCTGTCGGGGACGCTGAGAGCGGGTTACCCCGGCAAGGTTCCACCACTCCACCTCACAGCAACACAAGTCATCAATCGATGCGGTGTCAAGCCCCCAAGTGACTAAGTGGCCATTATTTGGCACGTGTTAGCCACTTCCAATGGAAACAACCTCTAAATGACACCCGTCCAGAGACGTGTCACGCAGGCAGACGAGAAGGTGGCTAAACAGCCCGACAAGGCTTGCTTGGCTACGCTACGATGTGACACTAAGAGGCGCATTTAATGCGCCTTGTCCTTTCTATGGAGTTAGGTATGATGGTACTGTTGTTGGGGAACGTAGTATTTTAAAATTTTCCTACGATCAAGCAAGATCTATCTACTAGATGCATAGCAACGAGAGGGAAGAGTGTATCTACGTACCCTCGTAGACCGGAAGCGGAAGCGTCAAGTGACGCGGTTGATGAAGTCGAACTTCTTCGCGATTCAACCGATCAAGCACCGAACGTACGGCACCTCCGCGTTCAGCACACGTTCAGCTTGATGACGTCCCACGAGCTCTTGATCCAGTTGAACTTCACGGGAGAGTTTCGTCAGCACGACGGCGTGGTGACGGATATGATGTATTCACCGGCGCAGGGCTTCGCCTAAGCACCGCGACGGTATGACCGAGGTGTGTTTCTGTGGAGGGGGCCACCGCACACGGCTGGAACAATTCAACTTGTGTCTCTTTCGGTGCCCCCTGCCCCCGTATATAAAGGAGCAAGGGGGGGAGGCCGGCCGGCCCTTGTATGGTGCAGCTAGGGGTGCAATCCTACTAGGAATAGGATTGCAATCCTATTCCTAGTAGGAACCACCAAAGAAGGAAGAGAGGGAAAGGAAAAGAGGGAGAGGTGGCGCCCCCCAATCCTAGTCCAACTAGGAACCCTAGGTGGGGCGCCGGCCAGCCCCTATGGGCTGCCTCTCTCTTTTCCATAAGGCCCACTATGGACCATCCCCCTTCGTCGGGGGTTCCGGTAACCCCCTCCGGCAATCCCGTTAAATTCGAAACTTTTCCGGAACACTTCCGGTGTCCGAATATAGTCGTCCAATATATCAATCTTTATGTCTCGGACATTTCGAGACTCCTCGTCATGTCCGTGATCTCATCCGGGACTCCGAACTACCTTCGGTACATCAAAACTCATAAACTCATAATACCGATCGTCATCAAACGTTAAGCTTGCGGACCCTACGGGTTCGAGAACTATGCAGACATGACCGAGACTCATCTCCGGTCAATAACCAATAGCGGAACCTGGATGCTCATATTGGCTCCTACATATTCTACAAAGATCTTTTATCGGTCAGAACCGCATAACAACATACGTTGTTCCTTTTGTCATCGGTATGTTACTTGTCCGAGATTCGATCGTCGGTATCTCCATACCTAGTTCAATCTCGTTACCGGCAAGTCTCTTTACTCGTTCTGTAACACATCATCTCATGACTAACTCATTAGTCTTTTGCTTGCAAGGCTTATTGTGATGTGTGTTACCGAGAGGGCCCAGAGATACCTCTCCGACACTCGGAGTGACAAATTCTAATCTTGATCTATGCCAACACCACGAATACTTTCGGAGACACCTGTAGAGCATCTTTATGATCACCCAGTTACGTTGTGACGTTTGATAGCACACAAGGTGTTCCTACGGTATTCGGGAGTTGCATAATCACATAGTCATAGGAACATGTATAAGTCATGAAGAAAGCAATAGCAGTAAAACTAAACGATCATAGTGCTATGCTAACGGATGGGTCTTGTCCATCACATCATTCTCCTAATGATGTGATCCCGTTGATCAAATGACAACTCATGTCTATGGCTAGGAAACATAACCATCTTTGATCAATGAGCTAGTCTAGTAGAGGCATACTAGGGACATACTGTTTTGTCTATGTATCCACACATGTACTAAGTTTCCGGTTAATACAATTCTAGCATGAATAAAAGACATTTATCATGATATAAGGAAATACAAATAACATCTTTATTATTGCCTCTAGGGCATATTTCCTTCAGTCTCCCACTTGAACTAGAGTCAATAATCTAGATTACAAAGTGATGATCCTCACACCCATGGAGTCCTGGTGCTGATCATGTTTTGCCCTTGGAAGAGGCTTAGTCAACGGGTCTGCAACATTCAGATCCGTTTGTATTTTGCAAATCTCTATGTCTCCCTCCTTGACTAGATCGCGGATGGAATTGAAGCGTCTTTTGATGTGCTTTGTTCTCTTGTGCAACCTGGATTCCTTCGCCAAGGCTATTGCTCCAGTGTTGTCACAAAAGATTTTCATTGGACCCGATGCACTAGGTATTAAACCTAGATCGGATATGAACTCCTTCATCCAGACTCCTTCATTTGCTGCTTCCGAAGCAGCTATGTATTCCGCTTCACACGTAGATCCTGCCACGACGCTCTGCTTGGAACTGCACCAACTGACAGCTCCACCGTTCAATAAAAATACATATCCGGTTTGTGACTTAGAGTCATCCGGATCAGTGTCAAAGCTAGAATCGACGTAACCGTTTACGACGAGCTCTTTGTCACCTCCATACACAAGAAACATATCCATTGTCCTTTTCAGATACTTCAGGATGTTCTTGACCGCTGTCCAGTGATCCACTCCTGGATTACTTTGGTACCTCCCTGCTAAACTTATAGCAAGGCACACATCAGGTCTGGTACACAGCATTGCATACAAGATAGATCCTATGGCTGAGGCATAGGGAATGACTTTCATTTTCTCTCTATCTTCTGCAGTGGTCGGGCATTGAGTCTTACTGAACTTCATACATTGTAATACAGGCAAGAACCCTTTCTTTGACTGATCCATTTTGAACTTCTTCAAAATCTTATCAAGGTATGTGCTTTGTGAAAGTCCAATTAAGCGTCTTGATCTATCTCTATAGATCTTGATGCCTAATATATAAGCAGCTTCACCGAGGTCTTTCATTGAAAAACTCTTATTCAAGTATCCTTTTATGCTATCCAGAAATTCTATATCATTTCCAATCAACAATATGTCATCCACATATAATATTAGAAATGCTACAGAGCTCCCACTCACTTTCTTGTAAATACAGGCTTCTCCAAAAGTCTGTATAAAACCATATGCTTTGATCACCTCATCAAAGCGTATATTCCAACTCCGAGATGCTTGCACCAGTCCATAGATGGATCGCTGGAGCTTGCATACTTTGTTAGCACCTTTTGGATCGACAAAACCTTCTGGTTGCATCATATACAACTCTTCTTTGAGATGTCCATTCAGGAATGCAGTTTTGACATCCATTTGCCAGATTTCATAATCATAAAATGCGGCAATTGATAACATGATTCGGACAGACTTAAGCATCGCTACAGGTGAGAAAGTCTCATCGTAGTCAACTCCTTGAACTTGTCGAAAACCTTTCGCAACAAGTCGAGCTTTGTAAACAGTAACATTACCGTCTGCGTCGGTCTTCCTCTTGAAGATCCATTTATTTTCGATGGCCTGCCGATCATCGGGCAAGTCAACCAAAGTCCACACTTTGTTCTCATACATGGATCCCATCTCAGATTTCATGGCTTCAAGCCATTTTGCGGAATCTGGGCTCATCATCGCTTCCTCATAGTTCGTAGGTTCATCATGGTCTAGTAACATGATTTCCAGAACTGGGTTGCCGTACCACTCTGGTGCGGAACGTACTCTGGTTGATCTACGACGTTCAGCAGAAACTTGATCCAAAGTTTCATGATCATTATCATTAACTTCCTCACTGATTGGTGTAGGAATCACTGGAACAATTTTCTGTGATGTACTACTTTCCAATCCGGGAGAAGGTACTATTACCTCATCAAGTTCTACTTTCCTCCCACTCACTTCTTTCGAGAGAAACTCCTTCTCTAGAAAGGATCCATTTTTAGCAACGAATATCTTGCCTTCGGATCTGTGATAGAAGGTGTACCCAACAGTCTCTTTTGGGTATAAGTCATAGTCATAGGAACATGTATAAGTCATGAAGAAAGCAATAGCAGTAAAACTAAACGATCATAGTGCTATGCTAACGGATGGGTCTTGTCCATCACATCATTCTCCTAATGATGTGATCCCGTTGATCAAATGACAACTCATGTCTATGGCTAGGAAACATAACCATCTTTGATCAATGAGCTAGTCTAGTAGAGGCATACTAGGGACATACTGTTTTGTCTATGTATTCACACATGTACCAAGTTTCCCGTTAATACAATTCTAGCATGAATAATAAACATTTATCATGATATAAGGAAATACAAATAACAACTTTATTATTGCCTCTAGGGCATATTTCCTTCAGTCTCCCACTTGCACTAGAGTCAATAATCTAGCTCACATCGCCATGTGACCAACACCCAAAGGGTTTACTAGAGTCAATAATCTAGTTCACATCGCTATGTGATTAATACCCAAGAGTAATAAGGTGTGATCATGTTTTGCTTGTGAGAGAAGTTTAGTCAACGGGTCTGTCACATTCAGATCCGTATGTATTTTGCAAATTTCTATGTCTACAATGCTCTGCATAGAGCTACTCTAGCTAATTGCTCCCACTTTCAATACGCATCCAGATTGATACTTAGAGTCATCTGGATTTTAGTGTCAAAGCTTGCATCGGCGTAACCCTTTACGACGAACTCTTTATCACCTCCATAATCGAGAAACATTTCCTTAGTTATCCAGTTACTAAGGATAATTTTGACCGCTGTACAGTGATCTACTCCTGGATCACTATTGTACCCCCTTGACAAACTCATGGCAAGGTACACAACATGTTTGGTACACAGCATGGCATACTTTATAGAACCTATGGCTGAGGCATAGGGAATGACTTTCATTCTCTCTATATTTTTCTGCCGTGGTCTGGCATTGAGTCTTACTCAACTTCATACCTTGTAATACAGGCAAGAACCCTTTCTTTGACTGATCCATTTTGAACTTCTTCAAAATCTTATCAAGGTATGTGCTTTGTGAAAGTCCAATTAAGCGTCTTGATCTATCTCTATAGATCTTGATGCCTAATATATAAGCAGCTTCACCGAGGTCTTTCATTGAAAAACTCTTATTCAAGTATCCTTTTATGCTGTCTAGAAATTCTATATCATTTCCAATCAACAATATGTCATCCACATATAATATTAGAAATGCTACAGAGCTCCCACTCACTTTCTTGTAAATACAGGCTTCTCCAAAAGTCTGTATAAAACCATATGCTTTGATCACCTCATCAAAGCGTATATTCCAACTCCGAGATGCTTGCACCAGTCCATAGATGGATCGCTGGAGCTTGCATACTTTGTTAGCACCTTTTGGATCGACAAAACCTTCTGGTTGCATCATATACAACTCTTCTTTGAGATATCCATTCAGGAATGCAGTTTTGACATCCATTTGCCAGATTTCATAATCATAAAATGCGGCAATTGCTAACATGATTCGGACAGACTTAAGCATCGCTACTGGTGAGAAAGTCTCATCGTAGTCAACTCCTTGAACTTGTCGAAACCCTTTCGCAACAAGTCGAGCTTTGTAAACAGTAACATTACCGTCTGCGTCGGTCTTCCTCTTGAAGATCCATTTATTTTCGATGGCCTGCCGATCATCGGGCAAGTCAACCAAAGTCCACACTTTGTTCTCATACATGGATCGCATCTCATATTTCATGGCCTCAAGCCATTTTGCGGAATCTGGGCTCATCATCGCTTCCTCATAGTTCGTAGGTTCATCATGGTCTAGTAACATGATTTCCAGAACTAGTTTGCCGTACCACTCTGGTGCGGAACGTACTCTGGTTGATCTACGACGTTCAGCAGAAACTTGATCCGAAGTTTCATGATTATCATCATTAACTTCCTCACTGATTGGTGTAGGAATCACTGGAACAATTTTCTGTGATGTACTACTTTCCAATCCGGGAGAATGTCCAATTACCTCATCAAGTTCTACTTTCCTCCCACTCACTTCTTTCGAGAGAAACTCCTTCTCTAGAAAGGATCCATTCTTAGCAACGAATATCTTGCCTTCGGATCTGTGATAGAAGGTGTACCCAATAGTCTCTTTTGGGTATCCTATGAAGACACATTTCTCTGACTTGGGTTCGAGCTTATCAGGTTGAAGCTTTTTCACATAAGCATCGCAGCCCCAAACTTTAAGAAACGACAACTTTGGTTTCTTGCCAAACCATAGTTCATAAGGTGTCGTATCAACGGATTTAGATGGTGCCCTATTTAACGTGAATGCAGCTGTCTCTAAAGCATAACCCCAAAACGATAGTGGTAAATCGGTAAGAGACATCATAGATCGTACCATATCCAATGAAGTACGGTTACGACATTCAGACACACCATTACGCTGTGGTGTTCCGGGTGGCGTGAGTTGTGAAACTATTCCACATTGTTTCAAATGAAGACCAAACTCGTAACTCAAATATTCTCCTCCACGATCAGATCGTAGAAACTTTATTTTCTTGTTACGATGATTCTCTACTTCACTCTGAAATTCTTTGAACTTTTCAAATGTTTCAGACTTGTGCTTCATTAAGTAGATATACCCATATCTGCTCAAATCATCAGTGAAGGTCAGAAAATAACGATACCCGCCGCGAGCTTCAACACTCATTGGCCCACATACATCAGTATGTATGATTTCCAACAAATCTATTGCTTGCTCCATAGTTCCGGAGAACGGAGTTTTTGTCATCTTGCCCATGAGGCATGGTTCGCAAGCACCAAGTGATTCATAATCAGGTGATTCCAAAAGTCCATTACTATGGAGTTTCTTCATGCGTTTTACACCAATATGACCTAAACGGAAGTGCCACAAATAAGTTGCACTATCATTATTAACCTTGCATCTTTTGGTTTCAATATTATGAATATGTGTATCACTACAATCGAGATCCAATAAGAATAGACAACTCTTTAAGGGTGCATGACCATAAAAGATATTATTCATAAAAATAGAACAACCATCATTCTCTGATTTAAATGAATAACCGTCTCGCAACAAACAAGATCCAGATATAATGTTCATGCTCAACGCTGGCACCAAATAACAATTATTTAGGTCTAAAACTAATCCCGAAGGTAGATGTAGAGGTAGCGTGCCGACGGCGATCACATCGACTTTGGAACCGTTTCCCACGCGCATCGTCACCTCGTCCTTAGCCAATCTTCGTTTAATCCGTAGTCCCTGTTTCGAGTTACAAATATTAGCAACCGAACCGGTATCAAATACCCAGGTACTACTACGAGCATTAGTAAGGTACACATCAATAACATGTATATCACATATACCTTTGTTCACCTTGCCATCCTTCTTATCCGCCAAATACTAGGGGCAGTTCCGCTTCTAGTGTCCAGTCCCCTTGCGGTAGAAGCACTCAGTTTCAGGCTTGGCTCCAGACTTGGGTTTCTTCGTGGAAGTAGCAACTGTCTTGCTATTCTTCTTGAAGTTCCCCTTCTTTCCCTTGCCCTTTTTCTTGAAACTAGTGGTCTTGTTAACCATCAACACTTGATGCTCCTTCTTGATTCCTACCTCCGCAGCCTTGAGCATAGCGAAGAGCTCGGGAATTGTCTTTTGCATCCCTTGCATATTATAGTTCATCACAAAGCCTTTATAGCTTGGTGGCAGTGATTGAAGAACTCTATCAATAACACTATCCTCGTCAACTTTGCAACCAAGTTGAGCCATATGATTGTAGTACCCAGACATTCTGAGCAAGTGTTCACTGATAGAACTATTCTCCTCCATCTTGAAGTTGTAGAACTTATTGGAAATCTCATATTTCTCAATCCGGGCATTTGCTTGAAATATTAACTTCAACTCCTGGAACATCTCATATGGTCCATGACGTTCAAAACGTCATTGAAGTCCTGGTTCTAAACAGTAAAGCATGGCACACTGAACTATCGTGTAGTCATCAGACCGCGATTGCCAGACGTTCAAAGCGTCCACATTAGCGGGAGGGGGCTTGTCACCTAGCGGTGCTTCAAGGACATAATTCTTCTGTGCAGCAATGAGGATAATCCTCAGGTTACGGACCCAGTCCGTGTAATTGCTACCATCATCTTTCAACTTAGCTTTCTCTAGGAATGCATTAAAATTCAAAGGAACGGTAGCACGGGCCATTGATCTACAACAACATAGATATGCAAAAACTATCAGGACTAAGTTCATGATAAGTTAAAGTTCAATTTAATCATATTAATTAAAGAACTCCCACTTAGATAGACATCCCTCCGGTCATCTAATTGATCACGTGATCCAAATCAACTAAACCATGTCCGATCATCACGTGAGATGGAGTAGTTTCAATGGTGAACATCTTATGTTGATCATATCTACTATATGATTCACGCTCGACCTTTCGGTCTCCAGTGTTCCGAGGCCATATCTGCATATGCTAGGCTCGTCAAGTTTAACCCGAGTATTCTGCGTGTGCAAAACTGGCTTACACCCGTTGTATTTGAACGTAGAGCTTATCACACCCGATCATCACGTGGTGTCTCGGCACGACGAACTTTCGCAATGGTGCATACTCAGGGAGAACACTTATACCTTGAAATTTAGTAAGGGATCATCTTATAATGCTACCGTCGTTCTAAGCAAAATAAGAAGCATAATAAGATAAACATCACATGCAATCAAAATATGTGACATGATATGGCCATCATCATCTTGTGCTTTTGATCTCCATCTTCAAAGCACCTTCATGATCACCTTCGTCACCGGCGTGACACCTTGATCTCCATCGTAGTATCGTTGTCGTCTCGCCAACTATTGATTCTATGAATATCGCTACCGCTTAGTGATAAAGTAAAGCAATTACATGGCGATTGCATTTCATACAATAAAGCGACAACCATATGGCTCCTGCCAGTTGCCGATAACTTTACAAAACATGATCATCTCATACAAAACCGTATAACTCATCATGTCTTGACCATATCACATCACAACATGCCCTGCAAAAACAAGTTAGACGTCCTCTACTTTGTTGTTGCAAGTTTTACGTGGCTGCTACGGGCTTAGCAAGAACCGTTCTTACCTACGCATACAAAACCACAACGATGTTTCGTCAAGTATGTGCTGTTTTAACCTTCACAAGGACCGGGCGTAGCCACACTTGATTTAGCTAAAGTGAGAGAGACAGACACCCGCCAGTCACGTTTAAGCAACGAGTGCTCGTAACGGTGAAACCAGTCTCGCGTAAGCGTACGCGTAATGTCGGTCCGGGCCGCTTCATCTCACAATACCGCCGAAGCAAAGTATGACATGCTGGTAAGCAGTATGACTAGTATCACCCACAACTCATTGTGTTCTACTCGTGCATATCATCTACGCATAGACCTGGCTCATGATGCCACTGTTGGGGAACGTAGTATTTTAAAAAATTTCCTACGATCACGCAAGATCTATCTACCAGATGCATAGCAACGAGAGGGAAGAGTGTGTCTACGTACCATCGTAGACCGGAAGCGGAAGCGTCAAGTGACGAGTTGATGTAGTCGAACTTCTTCGCGACTCAACCGATCAAGCACTGAATGTACGGCACCTCTGCGTTCAGCAGACGTTCAGCTTGATGACGTCCCACGAGCTCTTGATCCAGTTGAGCTTCATGGGAGAGTTTCGTCAGCACGACGGCGTGGTGACGGATATGATGTATTCACCGGCGCAGGGCTTCGCCTAAGCACCGCGACGGTATGACCGAGGTGTGTTTCTGTGGAGGGGGGCACCGCACACGGCTGGAACAATTCAACTTGTGTCTCTTTGGGTGCCCCCCTGCCCCCGTATATAAAGGAGCAAGGGGGGGAGGCCGGCCGGCCCTTGTATGATGCGGCTAGGGGTGCAATCCTACTAGGAATAGGATTGCAATCCTATTCCTAGTAGGAACCACCAAAGAAGGAAGAGAGGGAAAGGAAAAGAGGGAGAGGTGGCGCCCCCCAATCCTAGTCCAACTAGGAACCCTAGGTGGGGCGCCGGCCAGCCCCTATGGGCTGCCTCTCTCTTTTCCATAAGGCCCACTATGGACCATCCCCCTTCGAAGGGGGTTCCGGTAACCCCCTCCGGCAATCCCGTTAAATCCGAAACTCTTCCGGAACACTTCCGGTGTCCGAATATAGTCGTCCAATATATCAATCTTTATGTCTCGGACATTCCGAGACTCCTCGTCATGTCCGTGATCTCATCCGGGACTCCGAACTACCTTCGGTACATCAAAACTCATAAACTCATAATACCGATCGTCATCAAACGTTAAGCGTGCGGACCCTACGGGTTCGAGAACTATGTAGACATGACCGAGACTCATCTCCGGTCAATAACCAATAGCGGAACCTGGATGCTCATATTGGCTCCTACATATTCTACGAAGATCTTTTATCGGTCAGAACCGCATAACAACATACGTTGTTCCTTTTGTCATCGGTATGTTACTTGTCCGAGATTCGATCGTCGGTATCTCCATACCTAGTTCAATCTCGTTACCGGCAAGTCTCTTTACTTGTTCCGTAACACATCATCTCGTGACTAACTCATTAGTCTTTTGCTTGCAAGGCTTATTGTGATGTGTGTTACCGAGAGGGCCCAGAGATACCTCTCCGACACTCGGAGTGACAAATTCTAATCTTGATCTATGCCAACACCACGAATACTTTTGGAGACACCTGTAGAGCATCTTTATGATCACCCAGTTACGTTGTGACGTTTGATAGCACACAAGGTGTTCCTACGGTATTCGGGAGTTGCATAATCTCATAGTCATAGGAACATGTATAAGTCATGAAGAAAGCAATAGCAGTAAAACTAAACGATCATAGTGCTATGCTAACGGATGGGTCTTGTCCATCACATCATTCTCCTGATGATGTGATCACGTTGATCAAATGACAACTCATGTCTATGGCTAGGAAACATAACCATCTTTGATCAATGAGCTAGTCTAGTAGAGGCATACTAGGGACATACTGTTTTGTCTATGTATCGACACATGTACTAAGTTTCCAGTTAATACAATTCTAGCATGAATAAAAGACATTTATCATGATATAAGGAAATACAAATAACATCTTTATTATTGCCTCTAGGGCATATTTCCTTCAACTGTTTGCTATCAAATTAGTACACAGTGACTGATTTTCCATTGTGATGGCCCCTTGATCTACAAAAGGAGGGCTGTGGCAACCTTAGAAAGGATTCGGACCTTTGTACACCCCTACGCGCGTAGCTAATCTAACCGTGAGCCAACCTTGCCGGGCTAGAGCGTTGTGTCTCCACCACAGTCCCCCCATGAATCCACCAAAGTAGGAGTAGGGTTTTATGCCTTGTGGTGGCCCGAACCTGGTTAAAATTGCCAGTGTGATCGCTGTCGTGCTCCTTGATACGTCTCCAACGTATCTATAATTTTTGTTTGTTCCATGCTATTATATTATCTGTTATGGATGTTTTAT
Organism: Secale cereale; assembly: GCA_902687465.1. NCBI lineage: Eukaryota > Viridiplantae > Streptophyta > Magnoliopsida > Poales > Poaceae > Secale > Secale cereale. The sequence continues at coordinate 350,424,760 of LR738709.1, forward strand.
ATGCATTAATATGCTATTTTATATTATTTTTGGGAGTAACTTATTAACCTAGAGCCCAATGCCAGTTTCTGTTTTTCCTTGTTTTTGAGTTTCGCATAAAAGGAATATCAAACGGAGTCCAAATGGAATGAAACTTTACGACAATTTTTCTTGGACCAAAAGACACCCAGGGGACTTGAGATCCAAGTCAGAAGAGCCACGAGGTGGCGGCAAGGGTGGAGGGCGCGCCCTAGGGGGGTGGACGCGCCACCTGCCTTGTGGCCCCCCCATGACTCCACCGACCTACTTCTTCATCTTATAAATTCAGAAATATTTCGAAACCCTCAAAAGGATCAACGGAAACACTTTTATAGCGCCGCAACCTTCTGTACCCGTGAGATCCCATCTTGGAGCCTTTTCCGGCATCCTGCCGGAGGGTGATTCGATCACGGAGGGCATCTACATCAAGTCTATTGCCCTTCCGATGAAGCGTGAGCAGTTTACCATAGACCTACGGGTCCATAGCTAGTAGCTAGATGGCTTCTTCTCTCTCTTTCATTCTCAATACCATGTTCTCCTCGATGTTCTTGGAGATCTATCCGATGTAATCTTCTTTCGCGGTGTGTTTGTCGAGATCCGATGAATTATGGATTTATGATCAGCTTATCTATGAATATTATTTGAATCTTCTCTGAATTCTTATATGCATGATTTGATATCCATGTAATTCTCTTCGAATTATTGGTTTGGTTTGGCCAACTAGATTGGTTTTTCTTGCAATGGGAGAAGTGGTTGGCTTTGGGTTCAATCTTACGGCATCCTCACCCAGTGACAAAGTAGGAGTAGCGAGGCACGTATTGTATTGTTGCCATTGAGGGTAAAAGATGGGGTTTCCATCATATTGCTTGAGTTTATTCCTCTACATCATGTCATCTTACTTAAAGCATTACTCCGTTCTTTATGAACTTAATACTCTAGATGCAGGCAGGAGTCGGTCAATGTGTAGAGTAATTGTAGTAGATGCAGGCAGGAGTCAGTCTACTTGACACGGACAAGATGCCTATATTACATAATCATTGTCTTAGATATCATCATAACTTTGCATTTTTCTATCAATTGCTCGACAATTATTTATTCACCCACCGTATTATTTGCTAACATTAGAGAAGCCCCTAGTGAAACCTATGGTCCCCGTGTCTATTTTCTATCATATTAGTTTTTGATCTACTATTTTGCAATCTTTTACTTTCAGATTTATAAATCAAAAACCCAAACATATTTTATCTATTATTTATCTATCCCTATCAGATCTCAGTTTTGCAAGTAACCGTGAAGGGATTGACAACCCCTTTATAGCGTTGGGTGCAAGTGTTAGATTGTTTATACAGGTATTGGTGATTTCCATATTCTTCTCCTACTGGATTGATAACTTGGTTCTCAACTGAGGGAAATACTTATCTCTACTTTGCTGCATCACCCTTTCCTCCTGAAGGGAACAACTAACGCAAGCTCAAGAAGTAGCAGGAAGAATTTCTGGCACCGTTGTTGGGGAGATCTACGCCAAGTCAAGATCTACATCAAGCCTACCAAGTACTTGTCATAAACTCTCTTCTTTTGAATTTACATTAGTTGCATTCACCTCTCGTTTTCCTCTCCCCCAATTCTAAAACGTTTTTAGAAAAACATAAAAAGATTGGCATAATTGTGTTTATTGGAATTCTGAAGCAAAGGGAATCATGGATATTCATCCACTTGCTAATCCTTTCAAGAGAACCAATTATGATGAACCAATTGCTTGTGAGTTTAGTACACTAGATTATCTTTATGAGGTTTTGCTTGAAATTCGTGAATCTGAAAATTGTGATGAAGTGTTGAAGAAGAAATTTATGAAGGGATTCACGATAGCTCCTTAATTGAAAAGCATGATTGCAATGATGTTATTATAAATTCTATGAATGTCAATTGTGTTAATTATATACAAAACCTTAAGCTTCGGGATGCTAATTTTGCTATGTCCACTACTTGTTGCAATGATCATGATTGGGGTGATTCTTCTTATGATCTTGAAAATATATTTAAGCACCATGTTGAATATGAGATTGATAATAATGTTTGCAATAATATTGAAAGTGGGTTCCGAAGGGTGTAAACTGTAGATCCCACATATTTGGATAATGTTCAATCTTGTGATATATTTTTTATGAAAGTTGGTTTGGAAAGGTCATGAATTTAGTTAATGATAATCCCACTATTTTGGAAGAGTGTAAAGTTTGCATGTGATAACCCAAAAGTATAGGGGATCGCAACAGTTTTCGAGGGTAGAGTATTCAACCCACATTTATAGATTTGACACAAGGGGATCCAAAGAATATTTGTAAGTATTAGCAGCTGAGTTGTCAATTCAACCACACCTAGAGATTAATTATCTGGAGCAATGTGATCAGTAGCACAGTAATATGGTAGTTTTGATAGTAGTGGTAGCAGCAATAGTAACAGTAACATTGATAGCAGTAGTTTTGTAGAAAGTGTAGCAGTAACGATAGCAGTAGTAACTTAGCAAGGACAATTTAGGATAAATTCGTAGGCATTGGATCGGTAATTTGTTGGATGATATTCATCATGTGACAGTCATAACCTAGGGCGATACGGCACTAGCTCCAGTTCATAAATATAATGTAGGCATGTATTCCATAAATAGTCATACGTGCTTGTGTAAAGAATTTCCATGACATATTTTGTCCTACCCTCCCGTGGCAGCGGGGCCCATATTGGAAACTAAGGGATATAAAGGCATCATTTTAATAGAGAACTGGAACAAAGCATTAACACATGTTGAATACATGAACTCCTCAAACTACGGTCATCACCGGGATTGGTTTCGGTTATTGTCACTCCGGGGTTGTCGGGTCATAACACGTAGTAGGTGACTATAACTTGCAAGATTGGATCTAAAACATGAATATAATGATAATATCATAAATGGTTCAGATCTGAAGTCATGGCATCCGGGCCCAAAGTGACAAGCATTAAGCAAGGCAAAGTCATAGCAACATCAATCTCAGAACATAATGGATACTAGGGATCGGCCCTAACAAAACTAACTAGATTACATGATGAATCTCATCCAACTCCTCAGCGACTAGCGAGCCTACGAAGGAATTACTCACTCTCGATCGGGAGCATCATGGAATTGGCGATGGAGAAGGGTTGGTGATGACGAAGGACGAAGATCCCCCTCTCCGGAGCCCCAAACGGACTCCAGATCTGGCCTCCCGAGGAAGAACGGGAGGTGGCGGCTGCTCCGTCTCGTAGATCGCGATAATTCTTTCTCCCTGATTTTTGTAGACTCTTAATAATACTTATGTGTTCGTAAACATTTGTTTTTGTTTTCTATTCAATAAAACGTTTCAGACACTTAAATAAAGAGAAAGATAAATCCTAATTCTAATCCTATTGGGCTTGACCCATCTTTCATTTTTCCCCTCTATTTCCATTCCTTTTACACGGGCCGATCAACTTAGCCCATATCTAACTGTCTTCCACCTCCTGTTCCTCTTCCACCTCACGTACAGGAAGAACGTCATGGCTTCCTATGTTCTCTTCTCTCTCTCCCATTAATTCCAATAGCTGTTTCAACTTGCCATAAACATGAAAAATATTTGGAATTCTATGGAGAACCCATTCAGAGAGTTAAAACCCTACTTTAATGCGTTAATTTTCAAAAAAAACTGTCGCACATCAAGCAGCCATTATTGACGCACTAACATCACCGTGGATCTCCTCCACTTGGCCATCCCTGGGCTATATAAGGAGCACGTGAGCTAGCTCTAGACACACCTCTCGATTCCCCTAAAAAATACGCGAAGTGTGTGCCCCAGTTTTTCCTTAATCCTTCACCGGAGTTCACACAACCCCGTCGAGTCCGATGAGGATTTCATCGCCATAAGAGCCTCCCCAATCCTGTGGTTTCTTTCTCTGTTTGTACTTCACTATTGCGCACTTTATATGCACATGGTTTCTCTTACGGACGCCTCATCGCGAGCACGCAACAACGAGGAAGCTCTGCGGTACCCTGTCCTACTTCAACCACCATCCACGTGCGCCCTGACCCCATCATCTTCGCCCCTTCGTCAGGAACGGCGAGGTGAACCACCTCGTGGACCACCGAGAAGCACGTCGCCGCCCCAACCAACTCTGGTGATCGGTCCACCACTACCCGGTGAGCAATCTCACTTCCATCGGTCGATCCATCAGGCAACAGATCGATCTCTGTTCTTAAAAAAACCAACACGTGGCTGCTCAAAGTTAATCCCGTAAGTCAATTTCAGAAAAATATCCAAACTTCGAAAAATGATATTTCCTAGTCCGTATATCCGAATTCGACAAATTTTATATTCCCGGATTCATTGGAACCTCTAGTTTATTATAAAAATATATAATTCCACTTTGGAGCAAACTAAAATTTACTTTTGATTTTAATACGAATTTGAGTAATTTTTTATATCTTTTATTCTGTAAATCATATGAAAAAGTTATATATATGAAAATTTGTCTTTGGAACCATACCAATTTGCTACAACTCACAGATTAATTTTTTTCAGTAAGGTGAAGTTACGGTTTTAGAACAATATCGTAATTTTAACCTTCTTTGATCATCCATTAATAAACTAATTAAAATAAAATTTGTTTCATTGTTAAAACCAGTTGATTGATCCGTAGAAAACCTCTCTGGTTAGTTGTCGTTATCATAAAAATTTAGGGCTAAAAAATTATTAATTAGTTTATTAACATGAATTATATGCCATTCATATGAACCGGTCCAATTGCACAAATTTGAGTCACATGTAGTTAACTTGATGCGGTTGTTTGGCATGAATTGTGTGTTGGATGATTTTGCTTGAGCACTTGTTATGTGAATGTTGATGTGTGTAGTGTCTTACTTAAGTTATCTATCACATTAGATTACGATGAGTGCGAAGGTGAATTCTACGAGGAGGTAGAACCGTGTGACTGCGAAATCAAAGGCAAGTTGAAATTTGATCATGCCCTAACCTATATTTTTATATTATGCATATCTCTTTACATTTAATACTATGCATGTTTTACAAAAGTTTTGCGAAGTATTATTACTAGCTAGACCCTTAGGTTCAAGACTTACTACCATGCTTGGCCGCGCTTGCATAAATGGGTGGGTTGAAAATCAAACTAGTTCTAAACAAATAAACTTGCCCTCTTTTAAGGAAATGTTTTGTGTAAACTTTTGAAAAACAAAAACTATATATTATTTTATTTCCACTCTCTGGTTGGAGAGGTATTGACGGGAGCGTCTACAAGTGATTGCGCCATCGGGGTCTTGCAGTGAATGCGCCAGACTGGGGTCTTGCACACAGGTTTTTGGTGGGGGCTGCCGTCGAGGGAAATGAGATCTTCCAAGTATAGTTTGATGTAGCTTCAAGTACAGCCACATGCTTCTATGGGCTCTGGCTGAGCATAGTACTAACCGGAAACCGTACCCCAGGACCGCCATCGGAGAGAGGCCCTTGTGTCGAAGTTGCAGGCGGCTTGGTAGTATAGGGGGCTATTACGGAAAGGCTTCGTCACAATCTTCTCCTAGTCGTGCACCCAAAATGGGGTTAGTTGTGTCATGTGGGGAACGTGTATGACCGCCGCAGAGGGTTAAACCTAGTCGATTAGCCGTGCCCCCGGTTACGGGCGATTTTGAGCAACTGAAGACTTGGACTGAAGAAGAATCTCCCCTCTCTTTTCTAAAAATCTGTTTTCAGGGTTAGGTTGAGGTTTGAGCACAGTGAATGTGTTTCACTTCAACCATATATATGTTTTACCAAAATCATAGAATGAGCTTTGGTGCGTATATCCAAAGTCTCACTCCTATGTTTATACTAAAATTATTTTTTATTTCAAAAGAAGTTTATAAAATTTAGTATAGGAGTAAATTGGCTTTATGCAAACAAAACCTCCACCGATACTTACCATGCATGCATATTCTGTTATACTTTCCTTTGCAACTTGCGAGTACATTCCACATACTCATCTGCACTTGTCTTGTGCAGATCTCAACAGAGTAAGAGGCGATAGGGTTATGGTCTACACTCAACGAGCCCAGTGGCGTTGATGGAGCCCTAACTTAGTGAGTACGTATTATTCCACTGTATTATGTGCCAGCATTGAGCTGTATCAATGGTATGTATTCTAGATCTATCGTTGTAGTAAAATGATGTATGTTTTACTTATATTCATTTTTGGTTACAATGTGTGCTAGCTACGATCAAAGGATAGCACAGTAAGCACGGACACTTGGATTTTCTCAAATCCGGATCGTGAAAAAATGGTATAAGAGCATACGTTGACTGTAGGACGTGACCCTAGAAAATGGTTTAGAAATGGGAAAATCCTAATACGAACAACTTATATTTCAGTAGTATTAATAGGATTCTCGTATCCTCTTCTTTTCTTTACTAAGTTCTCATCTGCTTTCACAGACTTTGATGGTGACCTCATAGACTCAAATGACCTGGAAATTGAAGTTTATATCATGGGAATGTTGCTAAAACAAATGCGTCTCCGATTGAAGTTCACATCCAAGAAGTGGAATAAGATCCGAAGATACTCAAGACTAAGATGGCTATGAAGAAGCTGAGGATTACCCATGTCATGGAATATCCCACATAATTCAAATAGTATCCAAACCCACCACGAGAGTTGTAAAATAAACGAAAGAGTGCGAGTAGTGTACCCGACCATGCCAACTCATGTGAATGAAGGTACCATAAGAATTGTTTTGTTTGAAATCTATGAGTGAACTTGGAGTTTTGTTGGAGTTCTTTGCCATTGATTTGATTTTTGTCATCATTTTTGTTGGAGTTCTTTGCCATTGATTTGATTTTTGTCATCCTTTGACTTGTATGATTTAAAAACATATCGTGTGTTATTAGGATACGACCTTCATAGGTTGTATTACTTATTAGACCTTGAGAGGTGTAAGTTACGGATGAACAAAATACGTTCATGCGGGTAAAGCGTCACGCACCGAAGACTTCCAAAAACTGAAGGATTGAAGACTTCATGACGAAACCATAGTAAACGAGCCTATCATAAACGCTAGAAAACGAAGAAATATGAGTTGTTCAATGATTGATTGTATGTGTATTTTTCTCCTTTGCTACCTAAAACTCAATCTACTCTCTGACCAAACCTTAAACCCCATAGATGGACGGAATTATTTTGATGGGACAAGTGACTCATTCAGAAGCAGAAGAATGGATTCGGAATATAGAAAGGGTAATGAAAGGCGCCAAGGTAAAACCAAAGAAGAAGCTGATATATGCTTCACGGTATTTCATTAGAGAGGCTAACACTTGGTGGAATATGTGTATAGCCATCGATAAAACCCAAAAAGCAATCACTTGGGAGCAATTTAAGAAGTTCCTACTTCAATCTCATCTTATCATACGAGACCAGAAGAAAACAAGTGGAGATACAAATAAGTTTTGTAGAATTTGCGGAGAAGAACACACTACTAAAGAACATATTGATCAACGCCCCAATTATGAAGGGAACCATCCAACCAATGAATGCTCTAGCACTCATGTGACTTGTTTCTTATGCGAGAGAACCGACCACTACCACGTGCAACGTTATATTTTCCCAGAGGTACAAAGGAAAGTCCAGCAGAGTAAGGAAAGGAAGCAAGTAACACCCAAGGAAGCCTCACAAGATATCACCACATCATGGAAGGTCGTGGATGAAGAGCGATTCCCCGACAAACTCGTTAGTCATCTCAAATCATGCCACTCATGTGGTAAAGAAGGGCCCAAATCTAACTCTTGTTCTCAAAAGGATAAGAAGAAGGAATATGCACATGAAGTTGAATCGGTTCAAATAGAGTATGATCCCCAGGAGATAGCTGCCATATTAGCTGAGGGAAAGCCAACGGTGAAGAAAATCAAGACCACGAAGAGGAAGGAGCCTTCGATCGAAGAGCTTATTAGATGCACCATGGATCCCAAATATTCCAATCGGACTAACCAAGAAGCCTTGACCAGCAGGACAGCAAAGAAGCAGAAGGACATGTCGAAAGTGATTTGTTATAAATGCAAGGAACCTGGACATTACCACAATCAATGCCTCAATGAGATGAAGGCCAAAAAGAAAGCGAGGGTAGACAAACAAGAATAAATGTTGTAATAGGATTTCAAAGCAAGTTGTACTTCCTTAGTCATCAATTATGTAAGCATGATTTGGAATAATAAAGACAATAATGTGTGGTCAATTTCCCTTTTCAAGTGATGTATTCGTATTTTTCAACGCTCATTATAATCCAGGAGAAGTTAGTTAGAGCGCAATGTTTGACAAGTTAAAGGTAGAAGACCATTCTAGAGATCATGTGATTAAGGGTCACCACATGCACCCTTCACAGATGTATCTTATCTTCTAAGAGGGGATAGGACATTCGTAAGAAGAACACAACTCTTTTACAATGGAATTTCACTATTCATGGATGGAAGTTTTTAGCACAAAATGTGAAGTCAATGTCACCCAAAAGTGTTTTATTAGTTTTTTAGGTGAATACCTCTTAAAGAGGAGTGAAAAAGACCGAGTGTTAGAATACACGATTCACTTATATACATATGAAGTAATGATTTGAGTACGGGATGGATTGGCCCCCTTGCCGGAGACTCTTATTATATACTTTTGTATGTTTGGTAGGTAAATCAGAGAGACTTGAAACCCTAGTTGAGTGTCGAGACGACAAGGCGAAAACTATAGAATGGTAAGACATATTACCCTTATAGATAGGCAAATGTGCCTAACGTAGATTCGACGTGAGAAAGAAACATGAAGATCTTCAGGGAGTCCCATCAGAAGATAATTAATTGACCCCCATGGGAGTCTCGATAGATAGTTCTGGAAATTATGGACTTTGAGTGAAGACTTATTCTTTTGAGCCAAGGCTCAGTTCTGGCCCTGAGGAGCTTGATTGAAACCATCATGGAATAAAGAAATTCTAGAAATCCCTACAAGTTTGTTCTTAAGGGTGGTAGCACTCGAACACCCTCGAAGGATAATTGGGTCATACGGCAAGTCAGCAGAGAGTCCTGAATTGTGCAAAAAGGTCACACAAAGACATGCCGAAAAACTGGAATACAAGGAATTATATTAACAAAAGACATTCCCTCAAGATAGGAAGCAAAATGACAAATCAATAGCCTGCAGATGTTATGCCAAAACCCTTGGGAAGTAACCCAAGAGAACCGAACCCAAACCTACTTCTTGCTAGCCTTCGCAAATCTCGAGGACGAGATTTCTTTTAAGGGTGGTTTGTAACATCCCAAATTTTTTCAAAATTTGGAATGTTAATAATAAGATAATATTGATAGAATTGTTATGATTTTCTGGGGAAATTAAAATCTTTTTGTGACTTGTTTATTTTTATTTATTTTTGTTTGGACTCATATGAAATATTTTTGACACCTTAATCAAATTACTGAGTGAGAATAAAATGACTTTCTCAGATGTGGTGGATGAGTATTCCATTTGGAGTTATTTTTAATGGCATTCCAATATTTCCAAATTATTCAAATAAATTTAATGAGAGGAGATAATGTGACTTCTCCAAAAAAAGTTGGAAATATTTAATACTGCAATTATCAGTTTGTAAATTTGCAAAACTTTAAATTGACCTTTTTGAGTAATTCAATTAAGTATAATAGTAGTTTGTCCACAACAATAAGTTTACTAAATTATGAAACTAATTTTACTCTCAAAAATATTTATGTGTTCGTAAACATTTGTCTTTGTGTTCTGTTCAATAAAATGTTTCGGACACTTAAATAAAGAGGAAGATAAATCCGAATTCTAATCCTATTGGGCTTGACCCATCTTTTTTTCCCTTCTATTTCCATTCCTTTTACATGGGCCGATCAACCTGGCCCATCTCTGATCGTCTTCCACCTTCTGTTCCTCTTCCACCTCACCTAGAGGAAGAACTTCATGACTTCCTATGTTCTCTTCTCTCCCCTATCAATTCCAATAGCTGTTTTAACTTGCCATAAACATGAAAAACATTTGGAATTCTATGGAGAACCCATTCAGAGAGTTAAAACCCTACTTTAATGCGTTAATTTTCAGCAAAAACTGCCGCACATCAAGCAGCCATTATTGACGCACTAACCTCACCGTGGATCTCCTCCACCTGGCCATTCCTGGGTTATATAAGGAGCACATGAGCTAGCTCTAGACAGACCTCTCGACTCCCTAAAAATATACGTGAAGTTTGTGCCCCAGTTTTTCCTTAATCCTTCGCCGGAGTTTGCGCAACGCCATCGAGTCCGACGAGGATTTCATCGCCCTAAGAGCCTCCCCAATCCTGTGGTTTCTCTCTGTTTGTACTTCACTCTTGAGCACTTTATATGCACACGGTTTCTCTTAGGGGCGCCTCATCGCGAGCACGCGGCGATGAGGAAGCTCTGCGGTACCCTGTCCTACTTCAACCACCACCTACGTGCGCCATGACCCCATTGTCCTCTCCCCTTCGTCAGGAACGGCAAGGTGAACTGCCTCGTGGACCACCGAGCCGCACGCCGCCGCCCCAATCAACTCTGGTCACCGGTCCACCACTGGACGGTGAGCAATCTCACTTCCAACGCTCGATCCATCAGGCAACAGATCGAGCTCTGTTCGTAAAAAAAACCAACGCGTGGCTGCTCAAAGTTAATCCCGTAACTCAATTTCAGAAATATATCCAAACTTCCAAAAATCATATCTCCTAGACCGTATGTCCGAATTCGACAAATTTTATATTCCCGGATTCGTTGGAACCTCTAGTTTATTATAAAAATATATAATTAAACTTTGGAGCAATCTAAAATATAGTTTTGATTTTAATACGAATTTGAGTAATTTTGCTGTATCTTTTATTCTGTAAATCATATGAAAAAGTTTTATATATGAAAATTTGTCTTTGGAACCATACAAATCTGCTACAACTCATAGATTTATTTCCAGTAAGGTTTAGTTACGGTTTAGCACAATATCGTAATTTTGACCTTCTTTAATCATCCATTAATAAACTAATTAAAATAAAATTCATTTCATTGTTAAAACTAGTAGATTGATCCGTAGAAAACATCTCTGGTTAGTTGTCGTCATCATAAAAATGTAGGTGTAGAAAATTATTAATTAGTTTATTAACATGAACTATATGCCATTGATATGAACCAGTCCAATTGCATAAATTTGAGTCATATGTAGTTAACTCGTTGGGGTTGTTTGGCATGAATTGTGTGTTGGATGGTTTTGCTTGAGCACTTGTTATGTGAATGTTGATATGTGTAGTGTCTTACTTAAGTTATCTATCACGTTAGATTGCGACGAGTGCGAAGATGAATACTACGAGGAGGTAGAACCGTGTGACTGCGAAATCGAAGGCAAGTTGCAATTTGATCATGCCCTGACCTATATTTTTAAATTATGCATATCTCTTTACATTTAATACTATGCATGTTTTACAAAAGTTTTGCAAAGTATTATTCCCAGCTAGACCCTTAGGTTCAAGGCTCACTACCATGCTTGGCCACGCTTGCATAAATGGGTGGGTTGAAAATCAAATTAGTTTTAAACAAATAAACTTGCCCTCTTTTGAGGCAACGTTTTGTGAAAACTTTTGAAAAACAAAAAATATATATTATTTTACTTCTACTCTCTGGGCGGAGTGGTATTGACTGGAGCGTCCACAAGTGATTGCGCCCATCGGGGCCTTGCAGTGAATGCGCCCGACTGGGGTCTTGCACACAGGTTTTTGGTGGGGGCGCCGTCCAGTGAAATGAGATCTTCCAAGTACAGTTTGATGTAGCTTCCAGTACAACCACATGCTACTATGGGCTCTGGCTTAGCTTAGTACTAATGGGAAACCCTACCCAGGACCGCCATCGGAGAGAGGCCTTCGTGCCGAAGTTGCGGGCGGCTTGGCAGTATAGGGGACTGTTACGGAAAGGCTTCGTCACAATCTTCTCCTACTCGTGCACCCAAGTGTGTAACGATAAATGGCGTTGGTTGTGTCATGTGGGGAACGTGTATGACCTCTGCAGAGGGTTAAACCTAATCGATTAGCCGTGCCCCGGATTACATGCAATTTTGAGCAACTGAAGACTTGGACTCAAGAAGAATCTCCCCTCTCTTTTCTAAAAATCTGCTTTAAGGGTTAGGTTGAGGATTGAGCACAGTGAATGTGTTTCACTTCCACCATATATATGTTTTACCAAAATCGTAGAATGAGCTTTGGTGCGTATATCCAAAGTCTCTCTCCTATATTTATACTAAAATTATTTTTTATTTCAAAAGAAGTTTATAAAATTTAGTATGGGAGAAAATTGGCTTTATGCAAACGAAACCTGCACCGATACTTGCCCTGCATGCATATTATGTTTTACTTTCTTTTGCAACTTGCGAGTACATTCCACGTACTCATCTGCACCTGTCATGTGCAGATCTCGACAGAGTAAGAGGCGTTATGGTTATGGTCTACACTCAGCAAGCCCAGTGGTGTTGATGGAGCCCTAACTTAGCGACTACGTATTATTTCGCTGTATTATTTGTCAGGATTGAGCTGTATTAATGGTATGTATTCTAGATCCATCGTTGTAGTAAAATGATGTATGTTTTACTGATATTCATTTATGGTTACTATGTGCGCTAGCTACGATCAAAGGATAGCACAGTAAGCACAGAGACTTGGATTTTGTCAAATCGGGGTCGTGACCAATTTTTTTGTTTTATTATATAAAAAATCTCTGCAAAGTTTCATTTCATTCCGAGAACTTTTATTTCTGCACGAAAACAACATCATGGTAGTTCTGCTCAAAACGGCGTCAGCCCGGAGTTAGTTTCATTCAAATCATGTAAATTAGAGTCCAAACACAAGAGGAAATGCGTTATGAAAATTAGATACGTTGGATACGTATCAACTCCCCCAAGCTTAAACCTTTCCTTGTCCACAAGCAATTTAGTTGATAAACTGATAGTGAGAAAGAAAAACTTTTATGAGCTCTTTTACTCTTGTTTGCATAAATAAGATTAAATAGCACCCAGGTTTTCAGCCAGCATTATAACCAACTAGGTTGACAATAACTCTTAAAAAATATAATGACTCATATCAATGATATAATCAGCTAACAAGCAATAATAATATATCTTAAACAGCAAGACGTTATCAAAACAACCATGATATAATATGACAATAGTGGTATCTCTCTAGTCCTTTCTTAGACCGCAAAACATAAATGCAGAGCAACTCCAAACTCCGAGCAGCGACTAAACATTGTAATTCATGGTAGAAAAGATCCAGTCATGATAACCCCAACATTCACTACACACAATGCATAGGCATGACAATAGTGCTCTCATATCTGGCGCTAATTACAGAAGGTGATGACACAACATAAAAGTAAATAGATAGTCCCTTCGTAGAGGGAAGCAGTGATTTGCAGAGGTGCCAGAGCTCAAGTTTTTAAAATAGAGGTAAATGATATTTTGAGAAATACACCCTTCTCATTTACTTCACGACTATCAGTTATCAATATCTCCCATGCTAAACACGGTAGTGGCGGTTCCCAAGCAAAAAAGTAAAGGTTTGGACTCCATTGGAAGTTTTTGTTTATTTATTTATAAGCTTTTTCTTTTTGCAATTTGGGACTGGGAATCCCTATTACCGCCCTTTTCTCGTGCGATGGCGAGTGAATAAACACTCGACCTGAGAATAACCCGCTTAGCATGGAAGAGCTCTCAGATCTGGCGCTTATTAGAGAAGGTGATGACACAACATAAAAGTAAGTAGATAGTCCCTTCGCAGAGGGAAGCAGTGATTTGGAGAGGTGCCAGAGCTCAAGTTTTCAAAATAGAGGTAAATGATATTTTGAGAAATACACCCTTCTCATTTACTTCACGACTATCAGTTATCAATATCTCCCATGCTAAACACGGTAGTGGTGGTTCCCAAGCAGAAAAATAAAGGTTTGGACTCCATTGGGAGTTTTTGTTTATTTATTTATAAGTTTTTTCTTTTTACAATTTGGGACTGGGAATCCCTATTACCGCCCTTTTCTCGTGCGATGGCGAGTGAATAAACACTCGACCTGAGAATAACCCGCTTAGCATGGAAGATACCGACCACCTCCTGTCGTTCCATGAACGATCCAGGCACACAAAAAGGATACTTATTTCACGTTTTTTAGAGGTGGCACATGCAAATTTACTTAGGACGGCAGGGTAATACTGCATATAGGTAGGTATGGTGGACCCATCTGGAATAACTTGAGTTTTTGAATTTGATACACAAGCAGTAATCCCGCTTAGTACAGGTGAAGGCTAGAAAATAGGTTGGGAAGCGGCCAGCTAGAGAGCAACAATGGTCATGAACATGCATCATGCATAATAAACATTGGACACCTGCATGAGTAGGATATGGACACCATGAACATAAATATCATACATGGTATGTTGGTTTTGATTCAACTACATGCATAAACATGTGCCAAGTCAAGCCACTCGAACATTCAGAGGAGGATACCATATCATCATACTACATCACAATCATTTTAACGCAATGTTGATATCTGAGATTAATTATTATCAACTCTTAGCTACTTATGCATGGCATGTGAAACTATAATATCTAATTGTCATTCCAAAAATGTTTAATCATAATGGGCTAAATCATGGATACTAGGTTAAACCTATTTACCAAAATAGAACAAGTCGAGTTCATACCAATTTCTCTCTGCCACGGCCAGTTCATCGAATATCATCATTAGTGCCTTTCACTTGCACACCGAATGATGTTAAATAATAATAATGGTGCAAGAGTGCTGTGGACTAAGCTAGAATCTACAAACATTTTATTCAACAGGAGAAGACAAGGTAAAATGGGCTCTTCATTAGATCAAAAATTATGCATAAGAGAGCCACTCAACATTCTCATCGTGGTCTTCTCCTTAGTATGACTCGGATATAAAAAGAAAGAAGTTCAGAGAAACATACTAAAATATTTTTGGCGTTTTTGATTTTCTAGAACAAGCAAACGAAAGAGGAAAACAAAAATGAGAGAAACTATTTACACGAGAAGACTCCCAACAAGCAAAAGAATAACAAGGAAATCTTTTTGGGTGTTGTTTTTAATATTACAACTAGGCAAGCATAGAAAGTAATTTAACTACAACTAGACATTTTTTTTGTTTTTAAGGTTTTTCAAACACACATGACGAAAGTAAGAAAATAAATTAAGCATGGATGAAACAATGAAAAAGTGTGAACACCTACGATTGAGATGTGTGATCATGAATGTAAAAACGGTGAGAAACACGTACCCCCCCAAGCTTAGGCTTTTTGGCCTAACTTGGTATGCAGTCAGTAGCCTGGATAGTAGTCGGCATGATAGCTCACTCAGGCTCTTGGTGCGGATGCATCGGCCTGTCGTGCTGCCTCGACCGCAACATTGTGGGATTGGGCCTCGCTCTCAAGAACGAAATATCTTCCCTTGATGTGATAATCAAAAAGAGTAGGCGCAGGCAAATATGTGTACACAACAGTCAATTGGTTAAATAATAATTTATAAGTGAAGTTATGAATGTCTCCTTTGAGGATCTTATGAATTTTCATAGCATCACAGTCTAAATACTGCGTGGGTAGGATAGGGTCAAAGGGTAAAGGTGAAACACTGATACGTCTCAAACGTATCTACTTTTCCAAACACTTTTGCTATTGGTTTGCCCTCATTCTTGCATTATTTGAACTAAACTAACCCGGACTGATGCTGTTTTTAGCAGAGCTGCCTGTATGGTTTTATTGTGTGCAGGAAAATGGATTTTTAGGTGTCTCGGAAAATTCCAAGAAAAATCACAGAAAATCCACGCACCCGAAGGGCCATTATGCCAGAAGTGGGGCCAGAGGGCAGCCAGGGGGGCCCCAGGCGCCATGCTGGCGCGGCCCCACCCCTGGCCGCGCCAGGAGGCCGCCTGGGAGGGTCCTCCCCCCTCTGGTGCCCTACCTTGGCTCCTATTTATTCCCGTGGCGAGAAAACCCCAGAACAGAAGTCGTTTTTCCAGTTTCCGTCGCGGAGCCGCCGCCACCCTCTGTTCTTCTTCGGGAGAGCTAATCTGGAGGCTGATTTGGCCTCCGGAGAGGGGAGATCGTCGCCACCGTCATCATCATCACCACTCCATCCTCCCTCCATGACTTCTCCTTCCATGTGTGAGTAATTCCCTGCTGTAGGAAAAGGGGATGGTAGGGATTGGATGAGTTAGATCATGTAATAGTTTATCAGATTGTTGGGGGCATGTTGCCTATCATCTACTTTGGTGTTTATCATCTTTGCTTCAACTTGTCGCTCTTAATGCTTGTCACTTTGGGCCCGAGTGCCATGTTTTCATATCTGAACCCTATGTGTTTACATGAATATATTTGTGTTCTTGATCCTATCTATGAGTTGTTTGCACCTATTATGGTCCCGAACCGGCGATCCCAAAGGTGACAGCTTGGGACACCAAAGGGGATGGTCCATAATTTGAGGATTCCATGTATCCATTAAGTTTATTGCTTTGTTCCGGTGCTCTTTGACAGGAGCACCTTAATCTCCATAAGTTCCTTTTGGCCCCGTTCGTAGCGGGATGGTAGGACAAAAGATGTTGTGCAAGTTCTTATTGCAAGCACGTACAACTACCTGTGGGATACATGCCTAATGTTTGATATTTTCCTAGATGATCATTACTTTTCTGTGTGCCTTGCCCCAAGTTAGATTCATGATGTATCTCATCCATGCAGCGCCCAACCATCCATCTCCCTAGCCTACAATGTTTCAATCATGCTGGTTATTAGTTGTTACTTTTGCTGTTCACTTTTGCTGTCACCACCATCACTATCACCGTTACCACTTATCTTTTGTTGCAAGTAAGTATATTTCAGGTGCGGTTGAATTGACAACTGAACTGTCAAAGCTTATATATACTCTTTGGTCCCCGTGTGTCGAATCTATAAATTGGGTTATTCTTACACGCGAAGACTATCTCGATCCCTTACGGTTGAGGGTTATCAAGTACCGTTTTCTGGCGCCGTTGCTGGGGACCATAGCAATATTTACAAGTCTACTTGAAGTATCCTACCTGTTGCACTTCATCCGCTATGGGTAAGAAAGGAGACCCCAAGGTTCCGATCTTACTATCCACTACAAGAAGAGGTACTGTTCTGAACACTAGTGCTACACTTGATTCACCTTCTGTTTTGAGTAAGTTTGCCTCACCACCACCACATGATGCTTCTACTAAATCTGTTACTATGTCCGATACTTTTGATGATGCTTCTACTACTCTTGATGATATTGGTTCACTTGGTTATGCTCTTGAGAAACAGATCGCTGCTGCAAAAAAAATCTGGAATTGAAATTCCTGTTACTCGCTACCCTATTGATGGAACTTATGATTATCCTGATTTGAGTAAACTCAAGGAGAGACTCCTTGATGATGATTACATTATGCTTGATGATGATTTATGCAGGGAACTGACAGAGTTTGCCGACTCTGACCCTGAAGCTATTAAGAAGCTGCTTGAAAAACACTGCTTGAAGAACAAGACTGTTCCTGATCCTGAATTTGCTACATCTCCTATATGCATCAATGATCCTGATTATGATTTCTCTGTTGATCTTTCCCTTATATCTATGGTTGAAGCCGACCCCTTTTATGGCAGAGAAAATGATGATGCTATTGCACATCTGACCAAACTCACTGAGTTGGGTGGCTTGTTTACCACGAATGAAAAGATACGAAACTTTTATGTGACTAAGCTTCTTCCTTTCTCTTTGAAGGAAGGTGCTAAAACATGGTATGATGCACTACCATGTGGTTCCATTAAGAGTCCTCAAGACTTAGCTCACTCTTTTGTTGATAAGTACTTTCCTGCTCATATGCAACATGCTGCTTTACAAAGAATTTATAACTTTAAACAGTTGCAGGATGAGCACCTCCCTAAAGCTTGGGGGAGGTACTGTAGTCTGATCCAGGCTAGACCAGGACAGGGAGTCCCTAAGAATGAATTAATCTATATATTTTATGCTGGTCTAACTGATGAATCCAGGTCCTATTTGGATAGTTGTGCTGGTTGTGTTTTCAGGAAAAGAACACCGGACGATGCAGAAGAATTGATGGGCAGGATTGCCAAAAACAATGAAGATTGGTCCGTCCCTGAACCACCTCCACCACCAAAGAAGAGGGGCATGCTTGTTCTAAGCCCCGAAGATATGCAAGAAACAAAGAAGTCTATTAAAGAGAAGGGTATTAAAACTGAAGACGTGAAGAATCTACCCCCTATTGAGAAGTTGTGTGAGCCTACCACTCACCCTCCTATGGTAGAGGTACACTCTCTTTTAGATTTCAACGCAAGTGACATCCCTCATAGTAAGCCTCCTGATCAATGTTTAGATGAGCTTGATAATTTTATTATGAAGCAAAGTCATTTTAATGAGAGGATACAAAGTCAATTGCATGATAATTCCCTTGCTATCAAAATTTTGCTTGATGTTCTAGGTAGAACAGTTAATGATGTTAAATGTCTTGTGAAGCATTTTCATATGGTTCAAACTCAGCTTGAACAAATTTCTAATGTGCAAAAAGATTTGCGTGCTAACAATACCAAACAAGATGATTTACAGGCCTTCGGGATTAAGACCCGAGGAGGAACTAGCACTCAAGATCCTCTCTATCCAGAGGGGCATCCGAGGAGAATCGAGCAAGATTCTCAAATGCAGGAAGAAGAAATTGTTGGCTCTCCAAAGAAGAAGAAGAAGAAACACAAGGAGGCTGACAATTCCAATGATCCTATTACAAGTGAAGAGCCAGCTGTTGATCCCAACAGTATATCTACCTCCGATGCTGAGACTGAAGACGGTGCCGAACCTGAAGATAAGGATAAGGAGAAGAATGATCCGCCTGAAGTTCGAGAAGAAGAAGCACCTGACAAATCCAAGAAGTACACTAGAGAAGACTTCGTCGCAAGAAGACATGGGAAGGAAAGAGAACCATGGATACAGAAACCCATGCCCTTTCCAGCTAATTCTCTCAAATCTAAAGAAGAAGAGCATTACAATAAGTTTTGTGAGTGGATGAAACCTCTTTTTCTTCAAATCCCTTTGACTGATGCTATTAAGTTACCTCCCTATTCAAAATATATGAAAGATATTGTTACTAATAAAATAAAAGTTCCTAATGAAGCAATATCTACTATGCTTGCTAACTACTCTTTCAGTGGCAAGATTCCTGAGAAGCTTGGTGATCCAGGTATACCCACCATTCCTTGCTCCACAAAGAATAATTATGTCAAAACTGCTTTATGTGATCTTGGAGCAGGAGTGAGTGTTATGCCTTTCTCTCTTTACAAGAGGCTTTGTTTAGAGAAACTAATTCCTAAAGATATCTCTCTTCAGATGGCTGACAAGTCAACAGCCGTCCCGATTGGTATTTGTGAGGATGTTCCCGTAGAAGTTGCTAATTGTTTGATCCTTACTGATTTTGTCGTGCTTGACATGCCCGAGGATGGGAGCATGTCCATTATTCTTGGTAGACCTTTTCTTAACACCGCAGGTGCTATTATTGATTGCAATAAAGGAAAGGTTACCTTCAATTTGAATGATAAAGAACACACGGTGTATTTTCCAAAGAAGACCGACAAGAGGCATGGCCTCAACTCTATAGAAAATATCGAGACCGTGAAGATTGGAGAATGGGACTGTCCACTACATGTGCACCACAAATACAAAACTATTATGGTGGGGACAATGTCCATTAAAGTAAAGGTGCAATGATCACTTCGTAAGAGGTGGGACTTTTTGCTCTATATATCGCCGGTTTGTTGGTAAGACTTGATCAACCTTACTAGTGAGCATGTTTTATATAGGTAAAAAGTTGAGCTTGTTATGTTTTCATTTGTTTTAGCTTTTGTTCTCCTTGCTGTACCAAGTGTTTATGTTTTTGAAGCTTCACAATACTAATCACTGCTTTAAGTTTTCAGAAAGTTTTGCAGCTTTTTGAACTTCGAAAAAATTTCAACAGTGAAGTTTTCGGAAAAATTCCAGAAAAATTAAAATTAAAATTTCCATGCCGGGAGTGACCCAGAGGCCCCTGGGGCTGACCAGGGAGGGCCACCAGTGGCCCAGGCGGCCAGCTGGCGCGGCCTGCCCCCTGGTCGCGCCCATAGGGCGCCTGGGGCCCACAGGTCCCGCCTCCAGGTGAGTCTTCTTCATCTCTCTCTCTTTCTCTCCGAAAACACGAGTTCTGCACCTGTTCTTGCGTTCTTGCTGTTCTTGGAGGCAATTTTCGATCTCTCTCTACAGCCTATCATTCGAGCTGAGATTTTGAACAAATACTCCCTGGTATGTAACTCCCCCACACCCTGATGATAAGCCTTTTACTTATTTAAGTTTTGATCTTGCTGCTATGAAAAGGCATAAGTTTGTTACCATGACTTCTGAGTTTGGTAACCTTGTTTATATCTTGCGTTTCGGAACTACCGCGGAACGCAAGATCCGTCTACCTGCACCTCTTTTGTTTGATTTTTCTCGCAAGAACGGATGGTCCTTTGATGTTATCCAGTTCGATGAGTTCATGGTCCAGCATCAGTTTCATAACCCCATGGAGGGGGTTGTGCCCGACGAGGAGGAGCACGGTGAGTTACCACCTTTTCAGGGGGAGAACGTCACCCAGTTTGGTGAAGGGTCTTCCTCTGCTTGGAGTGCGGACCCTTCTTCGTGGGAGGATCCGAGGACTTCGGTGTACGCGCCGGAATCCTTATACGACCCTTGGACTCACCAGTACCACCCCGGAGCAGGAGGCTCCTGGGGGCAGTAGCTACTACCAACTTAGGCCAAAAGCCTAAGCTTGGGGGAGTACGTGCCCTTCTCACTTTTCCATTGTATAATCCGTTTTATTTTTGTTCGCTTTGATCTTTTCGAAGTTTTTGCCCGTTCTTCTTTGTTTCTTTCTTTGCAAAAACAACAAAAAGATTTTCTCTTTCTTTTGCTTTCGTTCAACCTTTGAAAAAACCCAAAAAGATTTCCTTTCTCTCTTTAGTTTGCTTTGTTTTCAGAGTTCAGCTCGAGTCCGTGATGGCATTTAATTATATTTCCTACGTTCGATCGTGCAAGTGACAAGGCAGTAATGACGAAGATCGACGGAAGGGAAGCAACAAGGAAACCCAGTATGAACTCTTCTTATTTCTACTTTTGTACATATGCCTGTACTTATGATCTAGAGACCAGCTTGTAGCGACATAGTGCTATGTTTACAATGCTTTCCCAGTGGTTCATGCTTTCCTTGTGGCTAATCTCAAATAGCTAGAGTATATAATGTGTTGTTGAAATGATTTACATGCATTGCATTGTTCATAGTTTGGTATACTAAGGTGGTATTTCCCTTTGGAGAATTCTTGGATTGACTTGGCACATGTTTACACATGTTTAAGACTAAAAAGTCAGCTTTGCCTTGATGATCTTTGAGTTTCAGAATAGTTATATCACTTTCATGCCCAATTCAATGTTGCTTTGTTGCTCTGCATGATTATGACCGTTAATGCTCTCTAGTTGGTCGCTTCCCAGTCTCTTGCTAGCCTTCGCTCGCACTAAGCGGAATTCTGCTTGTGCATCCAAATCCTTTCAAACCAGTTATTCCATATGAGTCCACCATACCTTCCTATGTGGTATTTACCGGCCATCCTAACGAAGACTTTCTTGTACCATCTCGAAATTATTCAAATTTACTCCTGTTCCGTGCCTCTGTTTTAGCTCATGAGGAAGTAGTAGGTAATTCATGATCTTCTTATGTTGGACATGTTTTATCCCGGGATTGCATGTCTAATCTGCAAACCCCTAATACGAGGAGGGACTGGCATGAGTGCGCCCAGCTCACAAAAGATAATCACAACCAACAAACCCTCCTTCACGCTTTGTTTATGAGAAATCAGAAAACTTTGGTAGTGATAAACAAAGGAGATTAAGGGGATGTGATCGTCCCCATCTTGGGAGCCGTTCCTTGAAACATGTCTAGCATAAGAAGTGATTGGGTTGTCTACTAGCATTCGTTGACGAAATATGCACCTCCCAAAATCATTTTTTACCTCTGTTTTCAAAACCAAGAGCTCTGGTACATGTTTAGTCTTTGCTTCCAACCACGAGTTTTCAACCTCGCCATCAAATTCCACGGTTCGAGAGTCTCCACCTTCTTTCTTCAAAGCACCAACTAGGAGAGCATAATTTTCATTCTGAGTGTAATGTGCATTGTCCCAAAGTATTACATTGTCTTCTGCATGCTTGTGGTATTATTTATTCTGAAATTCTTAGTTCTAGTCTCCTTTAAAACTCTGGAGGAGTTTCTGCATTTATGTTTTGCTTCACTCATGGAGGCTAGCGAGATACCACTCTAGTATGTTCAAGCTATGTGCAATGTAATCTTGTCTTGATTTTCAGTAGCATATTATTTACTTTTAGTTATTTGTGATTGGTCACTTGAAAGAAGGATTGCTTCGTGCATTGTCCTCATAGCATTGTTTCAATACTTGCTAGATTCTTTTCGTAGTACATGCTTATATACATCTAATGAAGAAAAAGAGTTTGTCAAAGTTTTCTTTGTCGCGTCCAGTTCGTTGAACTGAATTGCTTGAGGACAAGCAATATGCTAAGCTTGGGGGAGTTGATACGTCTCAAACGTATCTACTTTTCCAAACACTTTTGCTATTGTTTTACCCTCATTCTTGCATGATTTGAACTAAACTAACCCGGACTGACGCTGTTTTTAGCATAGCTGCCTGTATGGTTTTATTGTGTGCAGGAAAATGGATTTTTAGGTGTCTCAGAAAATTCCAAGAAAAATCACAGAAAATCCACCCACCCGAAGGGCCATTGTGCCAGAAGTGGGGCCAGAGGGCAGCCAGGGGGCCCCAGGCGCCCTGCTGGCGCGGCCCCACCCCTGGCCGCGCCAGGAGGCCACCTGGGAGGGTCCTCCCCCCTCTGGTGCCCTACCTTGGCTCCTATTTATTCCCGTGGCGAGAAAACCCCAGAACAGAAGTCGTTTTTCCAGTTTCCGTCGCGGAGCCGCCGCCACCCTCTATTCTTCTTCGGGAGGGCTAATCTGGAGGCTGATTTGGCCTCCGGAGAGGGGAGATCGTCGCCATCGTCATCATCATCACCGCTCCATCCTCCCTCCATGACTTCTCCTTCCATGTGTGAGTAATTCCCTGCTGTAGGCAAAGGGGATGGTAGGGATTGGATGAGTTAGATCATGTAATAGTTTATCAGATTGTTGGGGGCATGTTGCCTATCATCTACTTTGGTGTTTATCATCTTTGCTTCAACTTGTCGCTCTTAATGCTTGTCACTTTGGGCCCGAGTGCCATGTTTTCATATCTGAACCCTATGTGTTTGCATGAATATATTTGTGTTCTTGATCCTATCTATGAGTTGTTTGCACCTATTATGGTCCGGAACCGGCGATCCCAAAGGTGACAGCTTGGGACACCAAAGGGGATGGTCCATAATTTGAGGATTCCATGTATCCATTAAGTTTATTGCTTTGTTCCAGTGCTCTTTGATAGGAGCACCTTAATCTCCATAAGTTCCTTTTGGCCCCGTTCGTAGCGGGATGGTAGGACAAAAGATGTTGTGCAAGTTCTTATTGCAAGCACGTACAACTACCTATGGGATACATGCCTAATATTTGATATTTGCCTAGATGATCATTACTTTTCTGTGTGCCTTGCCCCAAGTTAGATTCATGATGTATCTCATCCATGCAGCGCCCAACCATCCATCTCCCTAGCCTACAGTGTTTCAATCCTACTGGTTATTAGTTGTTACTTTTGTTGTTCACTTTTGCTGACACCACCATCACTATCACCGTTACCACTTATCTTTTGTTGCAAGTAAGTATATTTCAGGTGCGGTTGAATTGACAACTCAACTGTCAAAGCTTATAAATACTCTTTGGTTCCCCGTGTGTCGAATCTATAAATTGGGTTATTCTTACCCGCGAAGACTATCTCGACCCCTTACGGTTGAGGGTTATCAAACACCCAGCTCTCTTGCTAAACGCGTGGCATAGATTCCGCCATGGAACCAGCCACTTTTAGCATTGTGTGGTAACCTGCGTGCAACAATCACCCCAAGATTATAACTCCTATCATTGGTGAGGGCGGTGTGTATAAGGCTCAAGTCTGGAGCACAAAGTGTACTACAATCTTGTTTGCCTACAATACATTTCCCATTAAATAAAGCAAAGTACTAAATTGCAGGAAAATGAATGCTTTTTATTCTACCTTGCGTCACCCCCTCGTTTCATCGTAGCAAAGACTAGTTAAAAATAATTGGTACTCAGCCCTTGGTGGTTCATCAAGCGAACCCCGGAATGGAATTTTTTAGTGACTGGCAAAACTCTCTAGTGATATGGTGAAAGGATTTTCATAAAGTTTGAAAGACACCCTGGACTCAAGGGGGGGGGGGGG
>LR738709.1:350449419-350634229 GCA_902687465.1 Secale cereale
GGGGGGGGGAGGAATTTAAATCCTTTAACAAATGATTCAGTGAGAATGAGGTGTTGATCGCACTTATCTGAAATGTAGGGGCCGAGACCCGTATTGTGAACCAATTGCTCAAATTCCTCCTTAATACCCACGCGAACCATATAATCATCACAAGGCCAATATCATGTTCTAATGGCGGCATCTCATATGGAAATTTCAATTGGTTCAACATAGGAACGGCGAGCGGAGCTGTCGCTAGAATATGCTCTTGAGGATCTCCACCTCGAAGAACGCCTTCCAAAGAGACACATCACGTTCGCGTACAATTTTCTGAAAAAAATTGTTCGACAAAAAATTATCAATAAAACTCTACAAAATTTATAGCAACTACTCATAGGGATACATAGAAGCCATAGCAAGCATTCAAACTACTTAGAACTCTAAGAATGCAAGTTCATCTATAGCAGCACCAAAAGTAGCTAATTATTCAAAATATAAACCACTAAATCAAAAACTAATTGGACAAGCGGAGGAGTCACATACCAAGCAACAATCCCCCGAAACAGTTTTTGAAACGGAGCTTCGAGCAAAGTGATTGAAATCTGCGGGTTTGCGAGCAAGAACACGAGAGAGAGAGCAATGGAGAATTTTTTCTGGGGGTAGGTGATGAGGTGGTATAAAAAGATAAGGGAGAGGGCCCACATGGGGACCACAACCCACCAGGGCTCGCCTGGGGGTCCTGGCGCGCCCTGGTGGGTTGTGCCCACCTGGTGCATCCCCCTTTGATATTATTTGCACCAGATATTCTTAAATATTCAGAAAAAAGCATGTTAAATTTTTAGGGCATTCTGAGAACTTTTATTTTTGGGCCTTTTTTATTGCACGGGAAATTCAGAAAACAGACAAAACATGGCCTTTTATTTTATTTAGCTAATAAAAATAGAAAACAAAGGTAGGGACCGAAGATAGTGCTTACTAAATTCATCAACTTCATACCATTCAAAAATGATTAATTAAACCGATGAAATTTTATAAATCACTAAGTTACCTCTACGGGGATATGAAAGTCCCCAACAATAAGCATTTCATACTTCTTTTTAACAGTAGGTAGAGGTATTTGAAAACTTCCAATAGTGATTGTCGGAGATTTTTCATTAACTTGAATGCCATTCACTTGGAATTGCTTCTTCGGAAAGTGCACCGTATGCTCATTAACATTGATATGAAAAGTGACCTTGATTTTATTGTAATCAATAACAACCCCTGCAGTATTCAAGAAAGGTCTACCAAGGATAATCGATATATTGTCGCCCTCGGGCATCTCAAGTATAACAAAGTCGGTCAAAATAGTAACATTAGCAACAACAACGGGCACATCCTCACAGATACCGATAGATATGGCAGACAATTTGTCAGCCATTTGCAAAGATATTTTGGTAGGTGTAAGTTTAATCAAATCAAGTCTTTTATATAAGGAGAAATGCATAACACTAACACCAGCTCCTAGATCACATAAAGCGGTTTTCACATAATTCCTTTTGATGGAGCAAGGTATAGTTGGTATTCCTGGGTCTCCAAGTTTTTTAGGTACTCCATCCTTAAAAGTATAATTAGCAAGCATGGTGGAGATTTCAGCTTCTGGTATTTTTTTCTTATCACTACTAGGAAAAGGCCTACTAATGGCGCACCAGTTTTGCCTACTAATGGCGCACTACTGGTGCGCCATTAGTACCACGTCATTAGTAATTTTTACTAATGGCGCACCACTCGTGCACCATTAGTATCTGGTATACTAATGGCGCACCACAGGTACGCCATTAGTATAGGCCACGGTGCGCCATTAGTAATTTTTTTTAGATTTTTTTTTCAATTTTTTTTCCAAATTTTTTTGTTCAATTTTCTTTCAAATTTCTTTTAAATTTTCTTTTTCTTTCTTTTCTTAATCTCAGGTCATTATGGCTTAATCTCGGGTCAATTTGCTTAATCTCAAGTCAAATCGCACTCTGTGGTCAAACTTCTCGGAAGGTCACCCATCCTCACACTACTCCAGCCCGAGCACGCTTAACTTCGCAGTTCTATCCAACCCCAGCACCAGCTCACTTCACAGGCACTTGTTGATATATCTATCATATCAATCCTATTAAACCTTCTGGATGTCTAGGAGTTTGTTCATGTTCATGAGTATAATGAAATTTTGAAAATATATTTCAAACTTCACGGTCATATTACGTACCATATTTTGGGTCATATTACGTACCATATTTTGTTCGAAACCAAAATTTTTAACTTTTTTTTTCTGTTACTAGTGGCGCACCTAGCAAACGGTGAGCCACTAGTAAGTTTTAAATTTTTTGAATTTTTTTGCCTCTAGATCTTAAAAGCCCCGTAACTTTTTTTCTGTTTGGTTTCGGATGTAACTTTTCAAGTCGATGATTTTTCATATAAAAAACTTTCTAATCTGAGTTCGTATGCAAAAGTTATGCCCGTTTTACTAAATTCCAGAGATATTTTGCAAATAAATTCAAAATTCATATTTGTAAATTTTCCCAACAATTAGACCACATATCACATGGGAAACTTATTTTCTTTTTTTTTTGACATTTACATCATTTCCTTTTATTTTTTTAAACTGGAAAAGGCGGTCCACGGAGGGGGGGGGGGTGCAATTGGTGAAATATTGGGCCAAGTTAGTAATGGCGCACCGTGGATGTGGTGCGCCATTACTAGTTCAAATAAAAATAAAATAAAAACAAAATTTGAAAAAAAAATACTAATGGCGCACCGTGGATGTGGTGCGCCATTACTATATCCACTGGTGCGCCATTAGTAGTTTTGAAAAAAATTGAAAAAAATATTTTTAAAAAATTTGTAAAAAAATTACTAGTGGCGCACCGTGGATGTGGTGCGCCATTACTAGTTTAACTAGTAATGGCGCACTATCCACTGGTGCGCCATTAGTAGTTTTGAAGAAAAAATGAAAAAAAATTGTTTCTAATGGCGCACCGTGGATGTGGTGCGCCATTAGTATTTGGACACTAATGGCGCACCGACACATGGTGCGCCATTAGTATATAGTAATGGCGCACCACATGTCTGGTGCGTCATTAGTAACAATTCCATCTATAGGCCTTTTCCTAGTAGTGTATTGGTTATGATGACTTTCATTTACTTTGCATAAGGAGGAATTTTCAAAATATCAGTCAAGCGAGTACGCAAAAAGACTAGCCTCAACATTTAAGCAAAACATTCAAATTCCTCATCATCTTTCTTTTTTGTTGATTTGGGTGGAAAGACATAGGTTTTAGAACCCACGGTTCTCTTTCTTTACCGTGTTTCCTCGCAACAAAGTCTTGTTTATCATATCTTTTATTCTTAGGTTGTGGGTTATCAAGATCAACTGGTGGTTCTATCTCAACATCATTATCTGGTTCTCTTTCATTATTTAATTGAGTATCTTCATGAACATTAGCATTGTCTTTTTCATTATCACTAGGTGGATGTTCATTACCAGATTGAGTTTCAGCATCAGAGATAGAATCATCATTATCATTGTCAGGAGGATTTTCTATTTCGGGTTCACTAGTAGCATGCAAAGTCCTATCAGTTTTCTTTTTCTTTTTCTTTTTATAGGGACTAGGTGCAGTGGTGTTGTTTCTTTGTGAATCCTGTTCAATTCTTTTTGGGTGTCCCTCAGGATAAATGGTTCTTGAGTCATTTTTCCTCCTCTAGTTGCAACTCTAACAGCAAAGTCATGTATGTTGCTATTCATTTCATCTAGTAATTCTCTTTGAGATTTAGCAACTGGTTCTAGCTGGGTTTGTACCATAGAAGCATGTTTTCCTACACCTCTAATATCATTTGAAATTCTAAATAACAAGTCACTCAAGCGAGCAATCATATCCGAATTATATTTCAATTGCTTCATAACATTTTGTCAGGACCGGAATTTCGGGGTATTAAATTCCCAAAATTGGCCCTTGTGCTCACCAGCCCTAGGATTACGATTAGCTGATGAGGCACCTCTTGATACAGAAATTTCCAAGAAAAGGTACAAATATGTAGTACAAGACCATTCTGGCCTTTAAGTACAACACAAGGTTTCCAGTGGCTGATGGCGGAAGCGGTCTGTAACACGTCGGCATCTGCGGGACTCCATTTCCCACGGGAACAGCGGACCAGGTTAACTCCTATCTTCGCGAGGCTACTATCACTGCTGCATAGGTTCCGGGTAGTCGTCGCAACGCTCCTCTTCAAGTAAGAAGTCTGGCCAAGACAATAGCCAGGGACAAGCAATTGAGTACTTTGAATGTACTCGCAAACATTATGAACAAGGGTGAAATATAATCATGCTCGAGAACATTCGATGATCATGATGTTAATTACCATATGACAATCCATGATGCAAAGCATTCTTCTGTATAAAAATGCATAATGCAGTCAGGGAGTAAAATAAATACACGAGCATGCCACAGTCGGGCGTCTGAGCGACACCACCTAAAGGGCTTATAATGAAAAGTAAATAACAAAATGCCACAGTCGGGCGTCTGAGCGACACCACATAAAGGGCTTATAAAGAAAAGTAAATAACAAAATGCCACAGTTGGGCGTCTGAGCGACACCACATAAAGGGCTTATAAAGAAAAGTAAATAACAAAATGCCGCAGTCGGGCGTCTAAGCGACACCACATAAAGGGCTTATAAAGAAAAGTAAATAACAAAATGCCATAGTCGGGCGTCAGAGCAACACTACATAAAGGGCTTATAAAGAAAAGTAAATAACGATGAATATCCAGGAGGTAGAAACATCCCAGGGATACTCAATAATTTGCATAAAACAGGGATTAGTTCATCATAATCAATGTCACCATATGTCACACTTCATAAATAAAGTTCTGGCTTTAGCAGTTTTCTCCTCCGAAGACCGACGCTAAGACCGACACTTGACCCTTCCCAGACTGTAGTCCTAACCCAGGGACACGGCTATTCGAATAGATTTAATCTCTGCAGAGGGTGTACTCTTTACCCACGAATAACGGATTCCTTTAGTCCCTCTGGACTAATTCCGTCTACGGTCTTTTAATTTGAAGACACATCTGGCCGCACACACCAACTTAACTTACCGGTGTCTGGAATCACCCACGACATCTGTCAAGACAAACTCTAAATGGGGAGGCTACAACCTCGAATAGCATGGGATCACTAAATTTATAACGCGCGCAAACTGGGGAAGATAACCCCTTCGGCTTCAACCGAAACACCCATGCCCCCGGACCAGGTGGCATGCCTACCGGATGCAGCCGATATCTTCCAGCATGGCCTCTCTATACGGTGTGTACTAGGACAGGGGTCAACAATTTACTGAGCCGTACCCTACCTATAGTAGGGACAAGTGGTAGTACAAAAACGAGCATGGGGGTTACTGGAACAAGACTCGATCTGTGGTCGACTCAGGAGGTTTCAGCATCACTTGCATGATTAGCATAATCATTATACTCCACGACTTTAGTCGGAATCACCACCGGTCATGCCTCACCAAGCCATACCGGACTCTGTCGTCTCAACGAGGAGCTAATGACAAGCTCGTGTCGACACAAGACCACGACTTTCACGGCTTTCTTCCGTTAGGCATGGGAAGCATACTAGGGGGATCCGTCGTGCATATCAAACATTCACAGCAAGGGGTCTACCTCATGCACTCACGGTTAGGATCATATCATCACATATGAAAGAAAAGAATGCATCCATATCGTTGTAATCACATGCTTTAGATCAAGGTTCAAAAATGCTTGCCTTCAAGTAGAGGGGAGGAGAAATGCATTCCAAAACTTTTGGAAGTTTTCTCCTTCTTCAAAAATCCTAATAGAAAGAATATGAAGTTAATACATAGAATCACAATAGTACAAAAAAGTTGTCTGGAAAATTTTCAGATAAATTTGAAAATAAACTAGACCAAATTCGAGGAACAACAGAAAAAGAATCAATTCAATTTGAGTTATATTTAAAAAGTTAAAGCCAGTGAAAATTCAGTCAAACTCTGATTTTGAACTAAAACAGAAAAGAAAACATTTTAGCCGAGAATACGCTTTCGGGCTAGGGAATACGTACTTTGAGTTTTACGCCTCCACGTAAAACGCGTGGAGGCAGGGCTGGGCACTGACAGTGGGTCCAGGGGGCCCACTGGTCAGGTTTGACCAGTCGCTTCCCCCTCCTGTTCCTCTGCCCGAGCGGAGGCGGGACTCCGGCGATCGTCGTCGGTGAACGGAGGCTCCTCAAGGGCACTTGAGGCCGGGGATGGATCCGTCACTCCTAGGCGGTCCTCCCGGAGGTCGCCTGGCCGGGGGGATGGAAGGAGTAGCCGGCGGCGAGCTCCGCGGCGGAGGGAGTTTCGGGCAGGTTTGGGGGTTTGAGCTGTGGTGGGTTTCGATCGCGTTCGAGGGGTCGGGCAGCTCCGCAAGGTCGAGGGGAAGGCGTCGGTGGTGGTGGATGGGCGGGGGAGGCCCTGGTGGCGTCGGAGTGATTGAGAGAGTGGCGGCGGCCGTGGTTGCCGGAGAGGAAGAAGACGACCTCTCTGGTCTTTCTACTGCTATGGGCGGATCAGTGAGGGAGTGTGGGAGGTTGCTTGAGGGCCTGACGAGCTCGGGGGCTCCTTATATAGGCGGGCAATGGCGGTTCCACGGCGACCGAGGATAAGATCGCTGGCGACCGCCATTCTGTAGCAGCAGGAGACGTGGCGGCGACGAACGCTTGCGGACGAGCCTGTGGATGAGATTGCACTGCTCTAGGAGGCAGCTGGCGAGCGCGCGTGGCTTGGGCGGTGCCGACCATGGCAGAGGTCTACTATGATCGCCGGCGTGCCGCCAAATGCGCTCTGATGACGGCGCTATGGATTCCCAGGGACGGCTTGGAGTGTTCTGGTGTGCGGATAAGGCCGGGCGCGGCTCTGCAGGCGGGTTGGGGCCAGGGGCGCGACGCGGCGACCTGAGGGCACGCACGTGCAAAACGCGCGCTCTGGGCGCGCACAGAGCACGCACGCGACGTGCTCGACAATATGCCAAGGCATGCTAAGGGCCTCCAAACCACAAGGGGGTTAGCAGGGTGGGGCTATAGGCTAGGGTAAAACCATGAGACATGCTGGTCTAGCCAGGTGATCAAGCTCATAACACAAAATTGGTCATGCACTGAGGGTGTTTGACAAAATGCCAGTGGCATCTAGGCAACTCTTGGGGTGGCCAAATTCTCCAGATCAGTATCTCCTTGGATGAGTAATAGGGTGGTGAGGTTAGTTTATCAAAAACAAAAACTTGTTAGTGCAAGTTTTGCAAGACTCCAGTTCTGGGCAGAAGGTAAATGGCATTGTTTCATGAACCAGAAACCTTCCAATGGGTCCACTCTTCCGGATTTAAGGGTTTTGCAAGATGGGCTATAAGTTGGGAAAATGCTCGAGGCCAAAGGAGCAAGTTTGAAAAGGGTTGAAGTAGAAAGTGACCTTCTGGACCAGAGAGCAAAAGAGGATGTTTTGCTCAACTTTTCCAAAGGGTACCCAAGGATTTTTGCATGGAAGTGATGTACGGGTTTTACTTGACATCCCTGAATTTTGGTGGATTTTTTGGACAATTCCATCAAAGGGTTGTAGTGTAAACTGGGCCCTAAAACAGAAGGAAAACACTTTAAATAAATAAAGCTTAGGGAGAAAATAATGCAAATGATCCTATAACTAGAAAGGATGTTCTTCTTGGCTTAGGGCAATTAAGTCCGAGCAACAAACTCACAATCTTTAACTGGGGCAAAAACTCCACAAAAGCAACAGAAGGGAAACTCTGACAATCATAGAAAACCCAGAAAAAGAAAAGTTAAAACTCCTGGTCAAATTTTTATCACTTAAGCAAGATCAAAATTTTGGGGTGTTACAACACCACCCCCCTTAAGAAAAATCTCGTCCTCGAGATTTGCTAAGGGTTGCTATAAAATCTTCTACTGCCACACAAAGATATTACCAAAGTTTACCGTTCTGCTAATGCAAATAAATGCCACTACCGTGCATGGGCAATAAGAGGTGGTATAAACTGCAGTGTTAAACACTGGCGCTGCATGGAAAAATCTACGGTCGTGGAAAATGAGATATTTCTACTATGGGCAATAGTAAATTTAGAAATAATATTCCAAAATTTTAAAATACGCTTGTTGCACCCGAGAGCACAGTGCTCTCACTGGCTGACAGGTGGGGCCTGGACCCACTATCAATCTCTTCTTCTACCTCCAGTTCTCTCTTCTCCTCTCTCTCGCGTGCTTTCCCGCGCTTTCTCCATCGGCGACGGCTAGTTTGTAGGGCATCTAGGCCGTACTGCCATAGTGCGCGGCGCTCTAGCTGCCGGTGCAGCGTGCACTCACCTCGCGGGCCAGCGTGCTGTCGGCACTGCTCGCGGATTCTCCTCCGAACACCGGCGGTCGAGCGACGAGCGGCGCTGGTGGACTCCGCCCACCGTACACCGATCTCGATCTATAAAACGACCGAGGTGCTCCTTCTTCCTGCTCACACCTGGCCTCGCTTCCTCTTCTTTCTTCCCTCTCCTGCATTTGTGTTTGCATGTGCTTGGGTCGAGGCTCTAATGGCGGAGGTGATGCCGGACTGGTGCATGATCCTAGTGTGCGTGGGGTTGGCGGCATTGCTGGGGGTATCCGCGCTCTTGTGCGCGATGATCCTCGACGATCGTCGTGATTCGGCTGCTCGAGCGCTAGCTCTTCGCGGCGGTGGCGATCACGAGGATTAGACGTGAGTGTCAGGTGCTAACGATGGTTAGTGCACGGAAGGCAACTAGTGCCTGAATAAATTCCCACGAGTTTCTCCTCAAGAGACTGTGGTGCGCTAGAGAGGTGGTCAATTTGATGAAGTAGGTGTATGTGGACTAGCAACTTAGTGTACTATGTGGAGTGGTCGGAGTTGTAATACTGCTGTTGCGGTGTTGTGCGGGAAATTAAAATATCTACGTTATGCGGAGAGATATGTTGTAATAACTCAGGAAAGAAAACAATTAAAAACTCACTCCAGGTTTTTACTTAGCGCAAAAATAAATAAATTTGAATAAGAATTATTAGCAGTGGAACCACTTCATAACTTGAAATTAGATATTTAATACGATACATCGCTTACAACTCATGAAAAGATCGCGGGGATAACAAATCATAGCAGCTACATCTAAAACACAAACGGCAACCGGACAAGGTCTTGTGAAAAAGTCTCTGGTGCTGGGGAACACTCTTCTTCTATTAGTGGAAGTGGGTTGACTAGGCGATGAATGTGCTTCTCCTGCCCGAGCCTCAATGGTCTGCCGATGGTGATCCGAGGATTTAAATCGGCGAGGCTCTGGAGATAACCCATTATCCGCTGGGTCAAATGCTCTTGCGCGATGACATACTGCGTAAGGTTGGCTAGTACTGGGTCTCTCTCAATTCGCCCACCAGGAAAAGCCGTTGCTTCTCGGGGCACTGCACGGCTCGGAAAGTAATAATACCCCCGTTCGCTGGCATAGGGCACCGCGAATCAAAGGCGAGCGAGCGCTTCATAAGCGGCAGCCTCTATGGCCATCTAGGGAGTTGGCATGGATTTCCCCATGAAGGAAACCCCTATGGGGTCTTGGTTTGGGTTTGCGGGAGGGATGTGTACTATTGCCCAATATTTCGAGGTGGATGGTGTGATCCTTGATTTGAGCAGCTCATACTGGGGTGGACGGGTAGCACTCCTGGTACTGCAGGTAAAATCCCACAATATCTTCACGAAACTACCAGGGGATGCCTCTGGGGTTCTTAGATAAATACTAGGGATTGGCATGGCGAGGAAAGTGGCTGTGAGAGTAGCACTCTAGGTGAGGGACGCTTTGCAAGGTCATGGTGTGGCCTTTTATAAAGCCACCGGGCTGGTTTATAGAATCATGGTGAGGGGCAGCTATATTGTCGGTTTCGCTCTACGGGGTCGGGGTCAATGCTACAGATACTCATGTCTCGCAAAGTGACGTGTTTAATGTGGGGGGTGTCGGTGAGGTGCCTTGGAAGTTATACCTGGACAGAATGCATTCATGCACTGACATATCTGTGCACGGATGCTATAGAGATAAGGGCGCAAAAGCAAACTGTATATACATATGGAAATATAGGTTACATCTCTACGAGGTGTGTACAAGATAAGGCTTGGTACTACTCGGGTGATTTAATCAACCTCGTTTATATCCAAGCGGCCTTGCCTTGTGGACGCCGAAGCCTCTCCAAGGGCTTCGTCGTTGGTGTTGGCTGGAGGTGGCTGAGGGGGTGCAGGGTCAGGGCAGTGATGATGTCCCTCGCGGGGATTGTTGGCTACAATCCCGTTGGAGCGTGCGCCAAACAGGTGACGCATCACCTCTGGAGACACCAAGGCATTATGGTCGATGACCGAGGCAGGTCTCAAGGACTCGATGGGTTGTCCGAACAGCACGACTGGGTTGTCTGTGCCGGACTCGTCTCCTCCTCTTGCCGGGGCTCGACGAAGCAGTTCTCCACGAGCTGCGATCAGATCAAGAGTGACTTGATCGAACAGTTCCTCTAGCACACTTACATAGCATACCAGGTGCAACAGTGCTGGCTCTGTCTCGTGGTCTCCGCTCGCAACTTGGGGAGGCCTACCATACCCGTCACGACTAGGGTAGTATTAGAATGAGCGACAGTTAACTCTGGGCGACAAGTGCCGGAGTTGAACTATAGCCTCTCGAGCAGCTAGTTGGATAGCTTGCGGCTCGAAGGAAGTTGTCGTCCCGGTGAACCTGTAGGGGCGTTCTGGCGACAGACCCCTACCGTAGACGTGCACAGTGGCCCAGAATTGACGGTTTTCACCGCCCATGGATTCTTGGTACACAACATATTCTGGGGGCTCCTCTAACACAAAGGCACGGCGGGTGAGGTTTGCGAGCACGGTCACAAAACCTCCAAGGTTGGTTGCTGTGGTTTCGTTGTGTACAATGGGTCCTGGCATTATAGCTCAGTCTGAGGTAGAGGCTGTGTTATGCTGGGCTTGGGGGCTAGCGTGCCCTATTTATAGGAAAGGACGGAGTCTTCCTTCGCACGCTTGCGGAAGGAACTGTTTAGGTGTCGGTCACTGGCGCGTGATCGATAGGCTAGGCTGATAGGTTGGGCACCGACTGCCAAGGGTGTCGGTCCACTATGTGGGTATCTTACGCCAGAAGCTTGGCCGGGGTTAGGATATGGTCTGATGTGGGTGTTAACCTAGGTTTTTGATCTGGCTAAGATAGGATTAGCCAATGGTCAGCCTGGCTCTGATACCAAGGTTGTCAAGACCGGAATTTCGGTGTATTAAATTCCCAAAATTGGCCCTTGTGCTCACCAGCCCCAGGATTACGATTAGCTGATGAGGCACCTCTTGATACAGAAATTTCCAAGCAAATGTACAAATATGTAGTACAAGACCATTCTGGCCTTTAAGTACAACACAAGGTTTCTAGTGGCTGATGGCGGAAGCGGTCTGTAACACGTCGGCGTCTGTGGGACTCCATTTCCCACGGGAATAGCTGACGAGGTTAACTCCTATCTTCGCGAGGCTGCGATCACTGTTGCATAGATTTCGGGTAGTCGTCGCAACGGTCCTCTTCAAGTAAGAAGTCTGGCCAAGACAGTAGCCAGGGACAAGCCAGTGAGTACTTTGAATGTACTCGCAAACATTATGAACAAGGGTGAAATATAATCATGCTCGAGAACATTCGATGATCACGATGTTAATTACGATATGACAATCCATGATGCAAACTGTTCTTCTGTATAAAAATGCATAATGCAGTTAGGGAGTAAAATAAATAAACGAGCATGCCACAGTCGGGCGTCTGAGCGACACCACCTAAAGGGGTTATAAAGAAAAGTAAATAACAAAATGCCACAGTCGGGCATCTGAGCGACACCACATAAAGGGCTTATAAAGAAAAGTAAATAACAAAATGCCACAGTCGGGCGTTTGAGCGACACCACATAAAGGGCTTATAAAGAAAAGTAAATAACAAAATGCCATAGTCGGGCGTCTGAGCGACACCACATAAAGGGCATATAAAGAAAAGTAAATAACGATGAATATCCCGGAGGTAGAAACATCCCAGGGATGCTCAATAATTTGCATAAAACAGGGATTATTTCATCATAATCAATGTCACCATATGTCACACTTCATAAATAAAGTTCTGGTTTTAGCAGTTTTCTCCTCCGAAGACCGACGCTAAGACCGACACTTGACCCTTCCCAGACTGTAGTCCTAACCTAGGGACACGGCTATTCGAATAGATTTAATCTTCGCAGAGGGTGTACCCTTTACCCACGAATAACGGATTCCTTTAGTCCCTCTGGACTAATTTCGTCTACGATCTTTTAATTTGAAGACACATCTAGCCGCACACACCAGCTTAAGTTACCGGTGTCTGGAATCACCCACGACACCTGTCAAGCCATACTCTAAGTGGGGAGGCTACAATCTCGAATAGCATGGGATCACCAAATTTATAACGAGCGCAAACTGGGGAAGCTACCCCCTTCGGCTTCAGCCGAAACACCCATGTCCCCGGACCAGGTGGCATGCCTACCGGATGCAGCCGGTATCTTCCACCATGGCCTCTCTGTACGGTGTGTGCTAGGACAGGGGTCAATAATTTACTGAACCGTACCCTACCTGTAGTAGGGACAAGTGGTAGTACGAAAACGAGCATGGGGGTTACTGTAACAAGACTCGATTTGTGGTCGACTCAGGAGGTTTCAGCATCACTTGCACGATTAGCATAATCATTATACTCCACAACTATAGTCAGAATCACCACCCATCATGCCTCACCAAGCCATACGGGACTCTGTCGTCTCAACGAGGAGCTAATGACAAGCTCGTGTCTACACAAGACCATGACTTTCACGGCTTTCTTCCGTTAGGCATGGGAAGCATACAAGGGGGATACCGTCGTGCATATCAAACATTCACAGCAAGGTGTCTACCTCATGCACTCATGGTTAGGATCATATCATCACATATGAAAGAAAAGAATGCATCCAAATCTTTGTAATCACATGCTTTAGATCAAGGTTAAAAAATGCTTGCCTTCAAGTAGAGGGGAGGAGAAATGCATTCCAAAACTTTTGGAAGTTTTCTCCTTCTTCAAAAATCCTAATAGAAAGAATATGAAATTAATACATAGAATCACAACAGCACAAAAAATTTGTCTGGAAAATTTTCAAATAAATTTGAAAATAAACTAGACCAAATTTCCGGAACAATAGAAAAAGAATAAATTCAATTTGAGTTATATTTAAAAATTTAAAGCCAGTCAAAGTTCAGTCAAACTTTGATTTTAAACTAAAACAGAAAAGAAAACATTTCAGCCGAGAATACGCTTTCGGGCTAGGGAATACGTACTCTGAGTTTTACGCCTCCACTTAAAACGCGTGGAGGCAGGGCTGGGTCACTGACAGTGGGTCCAGGGGGCCCACTGGTCAGGTTTGACCAGTTGCTTCCCCCTCCTCTTCCTCTACCCGAGCGGAGGCGGGACTCCGGCGATCGTCGCCGGCGAACGGAGGCTCCTCGAGGGCATTTGAGGCCGGGGATGGATCCGTCACTCCTCGGCGGTCCTCCCGGTGGTCGCCTGGCCGGCGGGGATGGAAGGAGTCCCCGACGGCGAGCTCCGTGGCGGAGGGAGTTTCGGGCAGGTTTGGGGGTTTGAGCTGTGGTGGGTTTCGATCGCGTTCGAGGGGTCGGGCAGCTCCGCAAGGTCAAGGGGAAGGCGTTGGTGGTGCTGGATGGGCGGGGGAGGCCCTGGTTGCGTCGGAGTGATCGAGACAGTGGCGGCGGCCGTGGTTGCCGGAGAGGAAGAAGATGACCTCTCTGGTCTTTCTACTGCTACGGGCGGATTAGTGAGGGAGTGTGGGAGGTTGCTTGAGGG
Organism: Secale cereale; assembly: GCA_902687465.1. NCBI lineage: Eukaryota > Viridiplantae > Streptophyta > Magnoliopsida > Poales > Poaceae > Secale > Secale cereale. The sequence continues at coordinate 350,463,342 of LR738709.1, forward strand.
TCTGACGAGCTCGGGGGCTCCTTATATAGGCGGGCAATGGCGGTTCCGCGGCGGTCGAGGATAAGATCGCCGGCGACCGCCATTCTGTAGCAGGAGGAGACGTGGCGGCGACGAACGCTTGCGGACGAGCTTGCGGATGAGATTGCACTGCTCCAGGAGGCAGCTGGCGAGCGCGCGTGGCTTGGGCGGTGCCGACCATGGCAGAGGTCTACTGTGATCGCTGGCGTGCCGCCAAATGTACTCTGATGACGGTGCTGTGGAGTCCCAGGGACGGCTTGGAGTGTTCTGGTGTGCAGATAAGGCCGGGCGCGGCTCTGCAGGCGGGTTGGGGCCAGGGGCGCGACGCGGCGACCCGAGCGCACGCACGTGCAAAACGCGCGCTCTGGGCGCGCCGAGAGCATGCACGCGACGTGCTCGGCCATATGCCAAGGCATGCTAGGGGGCTCCAAACCACAAGGGGGTTAGCATGGTGGGGCTATAGGCTAGGGTAAAACCATGATACATGCTGGTCTAGCCAGGTGTTCAAGCTCATAACACAAACCTAAAACTAAGCCAAAATTGGTCATGCACTCACGGTGTTTGACAAAATGCCAGTGGCATCTAGGCAACTCTTGGGGTGGCCAAATTCTCCAGATCAGTGTCTCCTTAGATGAGTAATAGGGTGGTGAGGTTAGTTTATCAAAAGCAAAAACTTGTTAGTGCAAGTTTTGCAAGACTCCAGTTCTGGGCAGAAGGTAAATGGCATTGTTTCATGAACCAGAAACCTTCCAATGGGTCCACTCTTCTGGACTTAAGGGTTTTGCAAGATGGGCTATAAGTTGGGAAAAAGCTCAAGGCCAAAGGAGCAAGTTAGAAAAGGGTTGCAGTAGAAAGTGACCTTCTGGACCAGAGAGCAAAAGAGGATGTTTTGCTCAACTTTTCCAAAGGGTACCCAAGGATTTTTGCATGGAAGTGATGTAGGGATTTTACTTGAGATCCCTGAATTTTGGTGGAATTTTTGGACAATTCCATCAAAGGGTTGTAGTGTAAACTGGGCGTTAAAACAGAAGGAAAACACTTTAAATAAATAAAGCTCAGGGAGAAAATAATGCAAATGATCCTATAACTAGAAAGGTTGTTCTTCTTGGCTAAGGGCAATTAAGTCCAAGCAACAAACTCACAATCTTTAACTGGGGCAAAAACTCCACAAAAGCAACAAAAGGGAAGCTCTGACAATCACAGAAAACGTAGAAAAAGAAAAGTTAAAACTCCTGGTCAAATTTTTATCACTTAAGCAAGATCAAAATTTTGGGGTGTTACACATTTGCATTGAAGTGATCTTGTTTCCTAATGTAGTTTTCAAACTCATGAAGGCATTGACTAGGGTGCATATTGTGAGGATTATCATTGTCATTGAATTTCATTAGAGAATTTACCTCGACCACCTTAGGTAGTGGTGGTGTATTTAGCCCATGTATTTCTTCAATAGGAGGTAAATTCTGAACATCCTCTGCTTTAATACCTTTTCCTTCATGGATTTCCTTGCCTCTCGCATATCTCCAGGACTGATATATAATATACCCTCTTCTTCGGAGTAGGCTTAGGTGGTGATTCAGGAAGAGTCCAATCATCATAATTTTTCAATATATTATTCAATAGTTCTCCAGCTTGTCCAATAGTTCGTTCCTTGAAAACACATCCATCACAACTATCTAGGAAATCCCTAGAAGTATCGGTTAGTACATTGTAGAAGATATCGAGTATTTCATTTTTCTTAAGAGGATGACCAGGCAAAGCATTAAGTAACTGGCAAAGCCTCCCCCAAGCTTGTGGGAGACTCTCTTCTTTAATTTGCACAAAGTTAAATATTTCCTATAAGCCAGCTTGTTTCTTATGAGGAGGAAAATATTTTTCAGAGAAGTAATAAATCATATCCTGGGGACTACGCACACAACCAGGAGTAAGAGTATTGTACCAAGCTTTAGCATCACCCTTTAATGAGAACGGAAATATTTTGAGAATATAGTTGTAACGGCTTTTCTCATCATGAGTTAAAAGGGTGGCTATGTCATTTAGCTTAGTGAGATGTACCACAATAGTTCCAGTTCCATAACCATGGAAAGGATTAGATTCAACCAAAGTGATTAACTCTGGGTTGACAGAGAATTCATAATCCTTATCATCAACAAAGATAGGCGAGGTAGCAAACTTAGGATCATATTTCATTCTAGCATTAAGAGACTTTTCTTTATACTTGCATAATAATTTTTCTAGATAATCTCTATCATTACAAGCAAGAATATCTCTAGTTGTTTACTCACTCATAACATAACCTTCAGGTACCTTAGGCAATTCATACCTAAGAAGGCTAGTTCTAGCAGGTGTTCCAAAATTTTCAGGTTCAAGCTCATCGTCAGATTCAACATCATATGTCGTCTTACTCTAGTAATTTGTTTATCAAGAAAGTCACCAAGTGGCACTTCATCATCATGGAACGTACTAGCACATTATAAGTATAATTCATAGCAGAAGTATCATCATCAATAACTTGCGACATAATAGGAGTAATAACAAGTTGTGGTGTTGCAAGTTTACTTATAACAGATGGTGAATCTAAAGCACAACTGGATGGCAGTTCCTTGCCTCCCCTAGTCTTAGAGGAAAAAAATCTTAGTCTTAGAATCCTTCAGATTCTTCATAGTGATAAATTGATAATAATCCCAAGTGACTCAACAAATATAGCTATGCTCCCCGGCAACGGCGCCAGAAAAAGGTCTTGATAACCCATAAGTATAGGGGATCGCAACAGTTTTCAAGGGTAGAGTATTCGACCCAAATTTATAGATTCGACACAAGGGGAGCCAAAGAATATTTGTAAATATTAGCAGCTGAGTTGTCAATTCAACCACACCTGGAGATTAATTATCTGCAGGAAAGTGATCAGTAGCACAGTAATATGATAGTTTTGATAGTAGTGGTAGCAGCAATAGTAACGGTAACAGTGATAGCAGTAGTTTTGTAGCAAGTGTAGCAGTAACAATAGCAGTAGTTACTTAACAAGAACAATATAGGATAAATTTGTAGGCATTGGATCGATAATTTGTTGGATGATATTCATCATGTGACAGCCATAACCTAGGGCGATACGGCACTAGCTCCAGTTCATAAATATAATATAGGCATGTAATCCGTAAATAGTCATACATGCTTATGTAAAGAAGTTGCATGACATCTTTTGTCATACCTTTCCATGGCAGCGCGGTCCCTATTGAAAACTAAGTGATATTAAGGCCTCCATCTAATAGAGAATCGGAACAAAGCATTAATACATGGTGAATACATGAACTCCTCAAACTACGGTCATCATCGGGAGTGGTTCTGGTTATTGTCACTCCATGGTTGCCGAGTCATAATACGTAGTAGTTGACTATAACTTGCGTGATTGGATCAAAAACATGAATATAATGATAATATCATAAACGGTTCAGATCTAAAATCATGGCACCCGGGCCCAAAGTGACAAGCATTAAGCACGGAAAAGTCATAGCAACATCAATCTCCGAACATAATGGATTGTAGGGATCGACCCTACCAAAACTAACTAGATTACATGATGAATCTCATCCAACTCCTCACCGACCAGCGATCTATGAAGGAATTACTCACTCCCGATGGGGAGTATCATGGAATTGGCGATGGAGAAGGGTTGGTGATGACGAAGGACGAAGATCCCCCTCTCCGGAGCCGCAAACTAACTCCAGATCTGGCCTCCCGAGGAATAACAGGAGGTGGCGGCTGCTCTGTCTCATAGCACGATAATTCTTTCTCCCTGTTTTTTCTCGGTGAATGTGAATTTATAGTATCAGGACCGACGTCTGCGGGGCCACCAGGTGGGGGCAACCCACTTGGGCACGCCAGGAGTGGGGCGCGCCCTGGTGGGTTGTGCCCACCTAGGTGCCCCCTCCGGTGGTTCTTGGCTCCAGCATTTTTCTTTTATTATATAAAAAATCTCCGCAAAGTTTCATACCATTCCGAGAACTTTTATTTCTGCACAAAAACAACACCATTGTAGTTCTGCTGAAAATAGTGTCAGTCCGGGGTTAGTTTCATTGAAGTCATGCAAATTAGAGTCCAAAACCAGAGGAAAAGCGTTAGGAGAAGTAGAGACGTTGCAGACGTATCAGCGTGCATATGTATCATGTAGAGAATATGTTATGTGATAGCTATGTTGTTGAGTTTGAATATGATCCTACATGCAATGGTTGTAGAAATCTTCATGTTACTAAATTACCACTCTTCATGTTGAGATCTTGTTTTCTTTTGCTTCATTGCATATGTTAGATATTGCTTGTCTTGATTTGTTTTACTATAAAATGCCTATGCATAGGAAACATGTTAGACTTATATGTGATTTTCACATGTTTTATGATGCTCTCTTTGTGCTTCAATTCTTGTCTTTCATGTGAACATCATTAAAATTATCAATGCCTAGCTAAAAGGCTTTAAAGAAAAGTGCTTGTTGGCAGACAACCCAATATTTTTATTTGCTATTTTTCAATAAATACACATTATTACTTTTGTAGTAATTTTGTTTTGGTGTTTTAATTAGTGTTTGTGCCAAGTAAGACCTTTGGGATGATTTGGAAGACAGTAGATTGGTTTTGCTGAACGAAAATTTCTGTGTCCAGTATCAGAATTATTTCTGGTTACTGGAGTGCGATAAATTCTTGGATTTTTTTACACATTTATGGCCTATAAATTTCCCATGTTTTCCTAATTTTTCAGAATTTTTAGAGTTGCTTAAGTTAAAAATCAATTTGCATCTTTACAAACTGTTCTGTTTTTGACAGATTCTGTTTCGTTTGTGTTGTTTGCTTATTTTGATGCATCTATGGCTCGTGATACGTCTCCAATGTATCTACTTTTCCAAACACTTTTTCCCTTGTTTTGGACTCTTACTTGAATAATTTGAATGGAACTAACCCGGACTGACGATGTTTTCAGTAGAGCTGCCATGGTGTTACTTTTGTGCAGAAATAAAAGTTATCGAAATGACCTGAAAATCAACGGAGAATTATTTTTGGAATATATAAAAAATACCGGCGGAAGAAACCAGACCAGGGGGCCCACACCCTGTCCACGAGGGTGGGGGTGCCCCCCTGGACGCGCCCCTGCCTCATGGGCCCCCTGACGCTCCACCGACCTCAGCTCCGACTCCATATATTCATGTTTAGGAACAAAAAAAATCAGAGAGAATGATTCATCGTGTTTTACGATATGGAGCCGCCGCCAAGCCCTAAACTCTCTCGGGAGGGCTGATCTGGAGTCCGTTCGGGGCTCCGGAGAGGGGAATCCGTTGCCATCATCATCATCAACCTTCCTCCATCACCAATTTCATTATGCTCACCGCAGTGTGTGAGTAATTCCATCGTAGGCTTGCTGGATGGTGATGACACTACTAGGAAAAGGGCTATAGATGATATTGACACTAATGACGCACCATGCATGTGGTGCGCCATTAGTGTCCTGATTACTAATGGCGCACCAGAGACACGGTGCGCCATTACTAACACAATTTTTTTTCCAAAACTACTAATGGTGCACCACGGGGAGGTGCGCCATTACTAGTTTTAACTAGTAATGGCGCACCACACACTCTGTGCGCAACTACTAACAAACTTTTAATTTTTTTACTTATTTTTCAAAAATAGTAATGGCGCACCCCTTAACTGGTGCGCAATTAGTAACCAGTGTTACTAATGGCGCATTGTAATGTGGTGCGCCATTGGTAACCTGAGATCCACCTACCACACTCACTTTTTGATATCCACCTACCACACCCACTTTCCCCACTTCATTCTCTCCACCTCCTCCTCCAAGCTTGTCTCGGATGCCTCCTCCTCCTCACCTCATTTGCACCATAGATTGCAAATTAAGTGGTTAAATTACCTTTTTTTGATAGGTAAGTAAGAGGAAAGCTTTCTTTACGTTGTAGATCTACTTTTTTCTCCCTCCAACAACGTGCACATGCACTTTTTATGGCCTAGATCTTCGTATGTTTGTGGTGTTCCATATTTTTGTGTTGTTGCATATGTTTGTGTTTGCAGGTACCGGTATTTGAAATGCGATAGTTGCCAATGTTTTGCCAGAATGTTGATTCATTTCCGTTTGGGCGAGAATTTGGCATTATGGATTCTTTTCGGTTCTATTTTTAGGCAAAGTCATGCCAATTTTTTTTTGGGTTCTAAAATATCGTTTTGCTCTACCCCACAGGCAACCATGGTCCGCACGATGACCGAAGGCATCGTGAATAGGTTTTTGAGCTCCGCGAAGGCCGAGATGCTTCAAAAGAACGAGACGGACATCGGATGTCCGTGTCGAAGATGCAACCTGAAGAGCCTTATTACGGACTCGGATTTCGGACAGGTGCGGGACCACATGCTCTTGCGTGGTTTCATGGATGGTTATCGGTGGCAAGGTGATGAAGATGACTATGAAGTTGTCCATCGGGGGCCGGGGAAGAAATGAGGAAGGGCAGCAAGACAACCGCGGCGAGGGCGGGCGAGAATACGAAGAATGTCCAGGACACAGTCATCGTGTAGAAGATGCTGGACATGATGATGAGGAAGATCAAGACGATGAAAATGATCATGAAGATGAAGATGTCGGACTAGACGACGATGGACCATCAATGGGCTGGGTGCAGGACCCTCATATTCAAGAGCTGCTTCTCAAGCAGACGGATAACGTAAGAGCTGCCGCCCGAGAGAAAGCCAAGCTGGATCAACTGGAGATAGATGCGGTTACTCCATTGTATGAAGGATGCAGGCCCGAGGATACCCGCCTCACAGTAACGCTCATGGCTCTAGAGATGAAGGTAAAACACAAAATGACCGACGCATGCTTCGATGAGAACATGTCATTCTGGCACAAACGTCTTCCCAAGGGGAACAAGTGCCCGACCAGTTACGAGGAGGCGAAGAAAATCGTGTGTCCTCTGGATTTACCGCATGTGAAATACCATGTGTGCATTAACAATTGCATCATTTATCGGGACGAGCACGCGGAGTCTACCATATGTCCGGTGTGCGACGTCACTCGATACAAGAAGAGGAAGAAAGCTCCTCAAAAAGTGGTGTGGTACTTTCCGATCACTCCTCGTCTGCAGCGTTATTTCGCGGACCCTAAGCTAGCAAAGCTCCTGCATTGGCACGCGGATAGGGAGGAGAAGAAGCGAGAAGATGACGGAAATTATCCGGATATAAATAAAAAAGATAAGATGCTGAGTCACCCTCAGGATGCGAGCCAGTGGCAAGCGTTGAACTTCGAAGATGCAGAATTTGAGGACGATCCAAGGAACATCATGCTGGGCGCGAGCACCAATGGAGTCAATCCGTTTGGCAGCTAGAGAAGCACACATAGCACCTGGCCTGTGTTTGTGTGGATGTACAACCTTCCCCCCTGGTTGTGCATGAACAGGAAGTACATTCACACGAGTATGCTAATTGAAGGGCCGAAACAACCAGGGAACGACATCAATCTATATCTGGGGCCGCTGAAAGAGGAGCTAGACACGCTGTGGAAAACGCCAGCCAATACGTGGGACGACGAAGAGAAAGAATATTTCCCTATGAGAGCCGCACTGCTCACGACGGTGCACGACTATCTCGGTTACGGATATGTCGTGGGGCAGGTGGTCCACAAATTTTCTGGATGCGTCAGGTGCATGGACGACACAACGTATCGCCAACTAGATAGAGATCCCGGGTATTCGAAAACCATGTTCATGGGACATCGAAGGTGGCTTCGCGACGATGACTCATGGAGAAAACGCAAGGATCTGTTCGATGGTGAAACCGAACCCCGAAGACGCCCGCGTACGAGGAGTGGCGAGGAAATAGACGAGTTGTTGAAAAATTGGAAAGAGTGCCCACCACTGGGAAAGAAGCAAAAGGCGCCAGAGCCGCTGCTGAAGGTATGGAAAACGAGGTCTGTTTTTTGGGACTTGCCGTACTTGAAGATCCTCCGTGTGCCTCACAGCCTTGATGTCATGCATATCACGAAGAACGTGTGCGAGAGTCTGTTTGGTACCCTGCTCAACATGCTAGAGAGGACCAAAGATGGGCCGAAAGCAAGAGCGGACTTGAAATCAATGGGCATCAGGGAGGAGCTTCACGCTAATGATGATGATGATGAAGATGAGGCGAAGCATGACACGGAAAGTCGCCGCGAAGGCAAAAAGGCCAAGAAGATCGGAAATGACTACACTCCCGCGTGCTACACTCTAAGTCGGGAGGATATCGAGCAGTTTTTCACCTGCCTCGTAGGAGTAAAACATCCTTACGGTTACGCGGGGAAGATAAGCAGATACCTAGACTCAGTGAAGCAGAAGTTCAGCGGGATGAAGTCTCACGACTGTCACGTGCTGATGACGCAGATACTTCCAGTTGCAATCCGTGGGATCATGGACGCGCACGTCCGGGAAACGCTATTTGGCCTATGCAACTTTTTCGACGTCATCTCTCGAAAGTCGGTTGGCGTGAGGCAACTCACATGGCTATAGGAAGAGATCGTTGTGATACTATGCGAGCTTGAGATGTACTTCCCGCTCGCATTCTTCGACATTATTGTGCATCTGCTGGTCCATATCGTGGAGGATATCATCCAACTCGGGCCGACGTTACTGCACAACATGATGCCACTAGAAAGGATGAATGGTGTCATCAAAGGATGCGTTCGCAACATGTCACGTCCAGAGGGAAGCATAGCCAGAGGCTTTCTCACCAAAGAGTGCATCTCCTACTGCACAAATTATATAGGCGTCGAGAACCCCGTTGGTCTGCCCGTCAACAGGCACCTCGATAAGCTTGCTGGATGGGGTCACCACGATGGCCGCCGCGAAATGCATGTCGACTTCGAGGGTCGACTCGCCAACTTTGAAAGAGCAAACCTAGTCGCGCTACAACACATAGATGTGGTCGATCCTTGGGTGGTAGAGCACAAAACCTTTATTGAGAAGACGTACAATGAGAGAGGCCAATAGAGGACGGATGGAGATATAATCAAAGAGCACAACTCATGTTTCACGCGTTGGTTCAAGGAGATGCTTCTGTCGTACCCTTTACATGAGGATTCTTCCACGGAAGAAAATCTCATATTCGCCGTGTCACAGGGCGCCGAGCACAACCTGATGACGTATGAGGCATACGATATCAACGGCTACACGTTCTACACCGAGGACAAGGACATGAAGAGCGATGGCTATCAGAACTCCGGGGTAATGATGGAATCCTACACCGGTAATGACAAGGACAGATACTACGGAAGGATCGAAGAGATCTAGGAGCTGAGCTACGCTGGAGAGAAGGTCCCGATGTTCCATGTCAGATGGGCCAAGAGCGTCCTAAAAGAAGACCGATATTTCACCACCGTGGTTATACCCGAAGCCAAATCCAAGACCGCGGGCTCAAACGTCACCGCGAAAAATGAGCCATGGGTACTGGCTTCCCAAGTGGACCAATGCTTCTTCATTACCGACCCGTCAAAGCCCAGTCGTGTTGTCATGAGGAGAGGCAAAAGGAAGATCATCGGAATGGATGGAGTCGCCAATGAGCAAGACTTCGACAAGTACGGCGACCCGAAGATGGAACATGACGACGACGATGAAGTGCCATACACCACAAGAAGAAGTAGGACCACCCTACCTAAAGAACGTCCGTTCAAGAGAAAAACTCCATTTGCGAAAAAGAAGGGCAAGAAGATTTTGAAAAGATAGCTATCTAAGATCGATTGTATTTAAATTGTATCCTTCATTTCTCGATTGTATTTTGACATATGGAAATGACATTTCTTCTGTTCTAGTCCTCATGAATATTTATTTATGTTTATTTGAACCCATGAATATTTATTTATGTTTATTTGAACTAATGAATATTTTTTGAACTAATGAACATTTTTAAATTTCATGGGCACTTTTTGAATTCATGAATATTTTAAAATTTCATGGGCACTTTTTGAATTCATGAATATTTTAAAATTTCAGGGGCACTTTTTGAAGTCATGAATAATTTTTTCAAATTTGATGATATTTTTGCATATTCATAAATGTTTTACCAATTCACAAATGAATGCAACTAAAAATCCAAAAAAAAGACTAGTTGTGCTTGGTTAGATGTTACTCCCAAAAGCATATAAAGTTTGTCAAATTTGGGGCTATGGATATTTAGTTATGATTTAAACAAGTTTGAACATATTTAAACACAAATAAATATCAAACATCATTTTAAATGTTGTTAACATGGCAACAAACTGCATGTTATTATTCTACATGAAATTCTGAGCATATAGCATATGTGACATGTTATATTGGGATGCATGGATAAAAAGATATGAGCAATGATAAAAATGGTGGCATAAAAACAAAAATTGGGGCACCTAGGAATCGAACCCAGGACCTCCCGGTGTGTTTGCTGTGTGCTGATCAGTCGGGCTAGTTAACTATTTCTGATACACAAAGGGCTCGACAACATATAGCATATAACCTGAGAGCTCACACTAGTAATGGCGCACCGCTGCGAGGTGCACCATTGCTATTTGTGTTCTTATGGCGCACTAGCAGGTGGTGCGCCATTGCTATTTCTCCCCCAGTCCAACTCCCTCTAGCCCTCCCCTCATTCCACTCTCCCTCCATTTGCCGCCGCCCCGCCCCGACCCATTCCCATCTCCCTCCCGCCAACTCCCTCTGTGCCGCCGCCCCGTCCCTCCACTGCGCCACCGCCCCATCCCTCCACTCCGCCGCTGCCCCTCCACTCTTCGGCCTCCACCGCGCCGCCCCTCCACTCCTCCAGATCCGCTCGCCAGCCGCCGGGGCGCCTTCCCCTCATCCTCTCCCCCAGAGCCCAGAAACCCTCGCCGCCGTTGCCCCGTCCCGGACAACCACCTCTGCACATCGGTCGCCGGCTTCGGGGAGACACTAGCGCTTCTTCTCGCTCGGGACGCTGCTGCTCGTCAAGGTGCACGAGGAGGTGGACAGCTTCCTCGGCAGCCGCAAGCACGCCTTAAAGTGGGAGGTCGGCGTCTGCGTCCGCCGCCAGGAGCTCTACCACCCCGCCCTCAAGGTCCGCCCCCCTCCCCCCTTCTGGTCTCGTCGCTTGCAAAACTGAGACACGGTAATATGCAGCAATCTGAAAAGTTCAGGCCCAGCGAAGCACGCAAAATCATCATTGTAGTGTTAAGTAGGACAACAACTATAATCAAACACTTATAATCAGTCACATGATGTGTTTGTGAATTCTGTAATCAATTGGTCGCCTAAATGTCTACCTATTGTGCAACAGTTTAGCCACTGCTCACTGTCATCATTAACATGCTTACCTTGGTTCAGTGTTGGTCATCACAACCTTGGGTGCTATTTGTGGGTTGTGAGGTTTTTAATGAATACTGGTTCTCGCTTGGTCTCTGGGAAGCAACTCTTTTTGGTAAAACAGTTTGCATGGTTTAGGTAACATGTGCTACTTGATGCAATGCAGAAGTGTTGTAGATGCAGGTATACACTGTGATCTTCCTTATTAGTGCTCAGCTGTATCCTCTATTGATGCCCTGGATAAATATACTACCATAATCATCACGGGCAGATACTAATAGCATAATTATTCAAAAAAATATTAATTATTGTTAAGTAGAAAGCTACTTGCGTCTGAGTGAATCTACATGACTATCCTTCTTTTCAAGCTTGGATTCAGGTTGTACACCTGTGTGGTTCTTGTGCTTCCAATGACGCACGCAAGTAGCTTTCTTCCATTCTTTCAACAAACACACGCACAAAGTGGGGGTGATGAATACAGGAACACAGATGCAGGAGGAGGAGATAATGGTGGATGAGGAATATCATCATGGAGTGGGGGAGTTTGTCTTTCTTTACTGCTGGGGTCCTCCACCTCCTCCTCCTCCATAGATGGGTAGATAGTACACACATCTTTTTCTTCATCACTCACATTTTCCTCCTAGTCCATGTCTAGCAGCAAGTCCTTCAAGGTACCACCACCAACATCAAACCATGTCTGTATCTGTAATAACATTGAAAAAAAAGGTGAGTGATGGTGCCTTGCTACTTAGCATTGTTCATACTGATGGTGTTCTTCGTAAGTAGAACACCTTATTTCTTATAAATTTTGGATTGCTACTTAGGATGCAAAGAAGAGAGTATGTGTGTGCATCTGCCTCTTTTTTGGTACTACACGCAATAATTGAATGTAGTGATTCTTTTTTATTTTGAAATATCTCATACAGTATACTATGTGTGTTATATTTTTTGATTTTTTGGGTGATTTTTGTGTTAGTAGATCTCATATTTTTTTTGTCAGTTACTTTGTATGCCTGAATATTAGTTACTAGTTACTAGTTTTGATAGTTTCGTCAGTGTTAGCATATGTTTCAGACTTAATTTCATATTTGCTAGCTATGTCAGCCAGTGTAATTGCTTTATTCTGCTACATATGTCAGTGTCAATGGTAATATGTGATATCTTTTTTTTCCAATGCTATCTATGTGAGGATGTGAACAATAGAGTTTCTAGATGCATTCTAGAGAGATTGTAGAAAAAGGATTTTGGTGGCAACCTTTGGGCATATAAAGTTGGGCTGAATGGGAGGGGAGCTTTGTAGGTAGCATATATACATATGGTGTGTTGCCTTTTCATCCATCATTTACACTGTGAATCCAACATTGTGGCGCTGCTTTGTTTCTTTGGAGTGCCACTTTAGCTTTTGCCAAATGCAAATATAGGATGTAGCTTACCACATTTGCCTCATCACTTTGTTACCCCTTTCTCCTGAAATGTTGATTAATTTCCGTTTCGATTGAGATAGGGGCACTCCTAGGTCAAGAAAATTAGCAAAAGTCATGCCCAATTTTCTTGACCTAGAAGGTGCCCGATTATCAACCGAAACAAAAATTAATCAGCATGTATCTTGACATCAACCAACTTTCTGGACACATCCCTCAACAACTAGGTTATCTTGAGAACTTAGAGGAGTTGTGGCTTTGGAAAGAGGGCTTGGAAAGCTACTCCTACCAGCTAGATGGAGATTTGTGCGCTGCTGTGGCACACACTAGTTATTTGGTCAACTTAGAGATCTTGTTCCTTGATAATAACCAACTTTTTGACCATACTTTTTTTCTATTTAGAGCGAACATGGCCCACAACGATGAGGACGGCGGTTCAGGCAAGGCATTTTGGCAGCTGTCCAGGAGATGGAGGAAGAACCTCACCGCTATGTGGACGCCGCGGAAGACACCGATCCCGACTACACAACCCCTAGTGGCGTCGGGGATGACACCACTGATGCCGCCGCCGAGGATGCCACCACTGATGATGACACCACTAACGCCGCCGAGGATGCCGCACACACAGATGACCGAAGAGGCAACGGAAGGACCGGCGCCCGAACGTGCTCGGCACCGTCAAGGAGGAATTTACTGAAGTGTCCTCCAGTGGGCATCGAACGACGCCCAAAGAATTAGTCAAGGGGTACGCGGTACAGCTCGGGTGCATTCTCTGGAGAACCGTCTCAATCAACACTGAGAACCCGAGGCATCCTGACCGAGGGAATTTGCGCAACCTCCTCTTCACGAAGTTGCACGAACGATACAAGTTCCCCGGTGAGTTCGCAAACACACGCCTCTCAAGGAATAAAGTGAACAGTGCCGCCCTCACGAAGATGAGAAAGGCCCTGGCTACTTGGAGAGCCGCGGTGAAGAGTATGATTGATAAATGTGATAGTTATGAGAAGATCAAGGAGAAACATCCTTCGATCAGTGAAGCTGACTACCTCGAGTTCAAGATCAAGTGCGAGAGCAACGCATCCGAGGAATCAAGTCAGTGGGGGAACGATATGCGGGACTTGAGCAAGGCCTACCACCCCTCTTCGATAAATACCGTGACAAGCTGACCAGGAACTATGTCAAGGCCCCGGTACAAGATTGACCCGGTAACAAAGGAGCTTACCACGGACCCGAAGACCAAGAAGCTTGAGCTTGTTCTGGTAAGAAATACCCCCCCCCCCACGTAATTACCTCCATATGGTTGCATTCTAATTAATGAAGCCAAATTTCTAAATGGTTCACGTTCCTTCCACAGGCTTCTGAAAGCAGTAGCGCGGGGTCGTCTAAGAGCTCCCCTTATGACACCACTTTAAATAGGGCGTTGAACGTAATGAAAAACAAGGATAAGCTCAGTAAGCTGTCGTCAGCTGACCGTGTGAACACAAAAAATATGCTCAAAAGGAGGCACTACATTGTTTCGGAAGGGGTTGAATGCGAGCTGTGCGCGAGTAGAGAGGAAGAAACTGTTGAACACCTTTTCTTCCGCTGCGCCTTCAGCAGAGCTGCTGGAGACGGCTGGGGATGGAATGGATATACAGTGGGGATCGCCTGCAAATGATGCACTCGGGACGGCAGCGCTGGACAAAACCCATGTTTATGGAGATCTTCTTGACGGCGGCCTAGAGCATATGGAAGGAACGTAACAACAAGGTATTCAGGGCAGTCCCCCCTTTGGAAATCTCTTGGCAGGAGAGATTCAAAAAAGACTTTGGCTTGCTTGTGCATAGGGTTAAACCCTCCTTAGAACAGTTTGTAGGTGAATTCTTGAGAACACTTGTGTAATAGTTGGACACTAGAGTCATAAAAACAAAAAGTTGGGGTGCTTGACAAGAATGATGGGTCTTTGATCATGCCCTGTTGGCTGGTCTGAGACCCTCACACTGTCTAGCATGAAAACCCTGGCGCCATGTAACCTTTGTTGATATATGGAAAGTCAGTAGGATGCTCTCCTACTGTCATTGATAGTTAAAAAAAAGCTGGTCGTGTGGCCGGCAAATGCTTGTCCACGAAATGGTCGGAATACTATACCGCTGGGCGAAAGTAGAAAAAGACCAGCTCGGAAAGCCAGGAGCACGAGGTTCAAGAACTCAAGGCACAAGTGGCGCGGATTCCGGAGATAGTCGAAGAACAAGTGCGAGACCAACTGGGAGCGATGATCACTACCATTGTGCCTACCTTAATTGAGGGGTTGCAGGCGTGGATTGCGGGCGGCCAACAGGGGCCGCCCCCGATTCCCAGCTTCATGGGCAGCAACTCGCACAACGCATCGGCGGCGCCATTGGTGTCTCCGGCGGAGGCGACATTGGTGTCTCCGGCGTCGGCACCGGTATTGGAGCTTAATGCACCCGGGTGTGGGAAGAATACGCCGGCCGGCCCCTCGGCATCAAGCGGCCCCTCCGTCACTTGCACACCCGCCATTGCTGGTGCCTCGACATTAGCCGAGCTCGACGCCATCATGGTAACTAATTAAGCCTCTCTCGGCCGATGACTTCATCTCCTTGCCTTTGACTGGGCATCCCTGACGCCCTACATGTTTTCGCAGGGCACCGCGGATGTTCCATGCACTCTCCTCCACTTCGTGGAGGGCAACCTGATCGATGTCACCAAGGCCAGAATCGTTCAACTGGGCAGCCGTGTGTTCCATGGTAATGCGATGCCACCCACCGTGTATAGGGTTCAACTAGTTCGGGTGCTGCGGGGCTTTGACGACTTGTTACCTCCGTATCGACCCCCTGGAGCTGACGAAGATGATGTGATGACCCTCAGCTCCTGCATAAGCTAGCCCATGCTCTGGCCGAAGAGCTAGATTCGTTTGGGGGCGGGGGACACCACCCCACAGACAACACCGCCAGTCGTGCCGGCGCCAAGCCATGGCAAGACCGCCGCAACGCTACCGCCGTCAGCTGATCCGGACATGCATATGGCACAGGATCCGAATGACGATGATGGTACATTTACCAACGTCGATAAGTACTTCAACGAACATGGGTACGATGACGAATTCTTGGGGCCTCCTTCTCAAGAACCCAACCCTGCAAAATACGATCGCGATCTAGCTGGTACCAAGGAGAAACCCAATTGCAACAGGCATCGTCTGGTGTTCAGTTCTCAGGAGACGCCTCCACCTGCCGCCTTCATCGAGCCTCAGATAGCCGAGGTGCGAAATATTATCAGCCCCAACACACTCAAGAAGGTGGTCTCTGAGCAGAACTCGATCCCATTATAGCAAAAGAAGCAGAAGGGACGGAAAAGAAAGAATAACAAGGGTGCGAGCCAGCCGGCACAGAGTATGATCCGTGCTCAGGATGGGCCACCTTCACCTAAGGATATCTTGAGGATGGTGCATGTGGCGGGTAGGCTGATGCTACCGACTAATCTGCTCAATGCTACAACCGATGCTATGCGGAGTCTGCATGACAATATTCTTTCTTTGGAGAAGCGGTGTCTCTCCGAGAATGATGTGGCATACCTGGTTTTCGTGGCCAAGGTGCCAGAGCGCAAAGGCTTTGTGGATAGCGCCATCAGGGGTATGATCGTCCTGCAGTTTGATGACATATTTGCTATGTTTAACCTTCATCTGGTGCACTAAACCTTCGTTCGGCTATTTTCGCTGAGTATGGAGATGCGGATCATTAGAGACAAGACCCCGGAAATCGTGATAGTCGACCCCTTCTACATGTGTGCCAAGATCTTGGGCATCGCTGGGGACCGGCAAGTCGCGAGTTCATACCTCGAAGGCGTCATTCTGTCGAACGCAGATAAGGATAACTTCCTCGTCCCTTACTTTTCTGAGTAAGTCAGTCCCTCACCGCCTCATAACATATGATTTCTTAGATTTCGATCGTTTTTTTCTAACATTCCGTGTTTTGTGCTATGACACACATTGCACACTCATCCTCTTAAGCCCTCAATATTCCATGGCCACATATTTCGACTCTGACCGTCAGTCGAAGAAAGACTACTCAAATGTGAAGAAAGTTCTTGATGAAGTTCTCCCCGGCTACGCCAAATCTGGAGGAACCTTCAAGAGGCCATTTTTTAGGTACGACAGGCACGTGTTCACCCACGTAACGATGTTCCTCTGCGTCAAGCAGTTGCCTGGCGGTCAGAAGGATGCCTACTACGCCCTCTATCACATGCGGGCGATTGTACGGAACCATCATCACCTTCTGCTACCAAATAGTCTCAAAGCATGGGCCGCACGCTTGTCGGAAATCCAGGACGCAAACCTCAGATAGGAATTCTTTCGCATCCAGTCGGAGTTTTCGGAAATCATCCATCAAGATGTCCTTCGTACCTTGGGGC
Organism: Secale cereale; assembly: GCA_902687465.1. Lineage (NCBI taxonomy): Eukaryota > Viridiplantae > Streptophyta > Magnoliopsida > Poales > Poaceae > Secale > Secale cereale. The sequence goes on from LR738709.1 coordinate 350,480,508, forward strand.
AGTTCTACCTCAAATATCAACCGTCCAACAGTGAAATAGAAACAACGCTACATATGCAGGCTGACAACTGTCACACCCTGATTTTCATGCCACATTGCTTAAGCTAATAATCATGCTAAAAAAGTGGATTGGCAAAAACTTTTGAGTGTTTTGGGTCATTGCTTGATTTGATTCTTGTCTGTTGTTTGCTAGTGCTCTAAAAATCAAATAAATCATCCAACTCTTATACTTCATCTCCTTGATCCAAAACCTTTTCCCAATGATCGTGCCATGTGTATAGACCAGTATAGTATTTTCTTATAAAAATGTTTTGGCCAAATAGTATTTTCTAAAATTAGTTTTCCAAAAACCCCTGAATTGAGGTTTACACTACTAGTACCTTATTTACGGTGTGAAAAATCTTTCAAAAAGTATATTTGAATCCTATTAGGTATAGGACTCCCATAAACCACAAAATTATAATTTTAAAAGTTATTTTTATATTTTATTTAAAAGCTTTTTCTTCAGGCCAGAAATGGTCTTTAATAGGGAAAAATTATTTAACTATTTCAAAAATATTTCCCAAAATTCAGGGAAACTCATAGGACATATATTGTCCATATATAAGAGTTTCAACACATGGTCATGTTCAAAATATTGGACAAATCCTTCATTAACCCTTTCTGGATATTTCAAGCTTTTGAAATATTTACAAAGGGAATATTCTCCAAAAATTCCAGAGAAATTCTATCATGTCAAATATGACATATTTGATGATCTTGCAAAGCCACATGCCTTGAAGATCAAGGAAACATCATCTAATCCCCTCAAAACCATTTCTTTCCATTTTGAAGTTTGAGCAACTTTACATTGCCAAACTTGTCCAAATGCTCTCAAACTTGGTGCACATGCTAAAATGATGTAATTATGCATTTATGCCAAATGGCACAAGTTTTGGAGAAGGACAACTTGACCTAAGTGCCCCAAAACCCTTTCTGACCAGATCCAAATTTGAACAACTCTACATTGCCAACTTTTTACTTGGGGCCTCAAATTTTGTGTACATGTTCACAACCCCAAATGATGACACTACACCAAGTGGTGCATCAAGGGGAGATGATTTGCTTAACCTAATCTTGAGAAATCCATTTCTGTTGATTTCTGGGGTTTACAAAAGTTGCATTGGCAACTTCTGCCCAAATGAGCTCAAATTTGGTGGAAGGGCCTAAATGTATGTGACATTCCATCCTGTTATGTCCCATGTCAATTGGAAGTCATTTGCTTTCCCAAAACTACATCAAACACCTTCTGCCATTTTTCCAAATCCATTGTTTTGACCCCTTTCACTATTCCCCTTTACCTCAAATTCTTACCACAGGTAAACCTGATCGTCTTCTACCTCCTGTAACTCACCCATGCCTGAGCTCAATCATTGGAGGGGGTAAAACCCCATTTTACTCTTCTGGACAGCAGCAATCTCCTTCTTTCTCACCTCCCTCCTCACTCCAGTGGCTCCCAGAGCATCCAAGACCACCTCCCTATATTCTACTACTCCTTCTACCCCCTAGACACCATTGGCCATGCCCTGGACGCCAGAGCAATGCCAATGGCTGCCATATGCGTGCTCTCGAGCGCGCTACAGTGCTCTGGCGCACTGTAGCCGCCCCCCATCCCGATGCCATGACAGCCTCGGGCCTCCCCAGCATGTCCCCCGAGGTCGCCTTGACGTCTGGGACACGGCACGTCGCCGGCCCCCGCCTGACCCTCTCTCCTCTTCCCTCTGTGAAGCCCGCCCGTGCGCACCCTGGACCGCGCCCACGGTGCACCAACGCGCGCACTATATATATAGCCCCATTGGGCTCTCTCTCGACTCCTCTCACTCTCCCACTACTCGAACAACCCCCCAGACACCCTACCTTTCCCTCTCGAGCCCTCTGTCCACCTCCGTGGCCGGAGCCTCGCCGACGGCCGCCGCTCGAATTCGAGCAACCCCAAGCCCCTCTCTCCCTCTTGGCCACTCCGGTGCCATCACACGACCTCCAGGAAGTCCCCCACCTCCACCAATCCTCCCCGAGATGCCCGTGTGCTCGAAGCCCAAGGTGGCCGAGGCCCTTCTCCGCTATGGTTGGACCCCTGCTCACTCTGGCCCTCCCCGAGGCGTGTGCATAGGCCCCTGCAGTGCGGCGTCGTCTCCCAAGCACGCCAATGCGCCAAGCAGCACCCGAGGCGGCCGGAGTCGTCGGCACTAGCGGCAGCAGAACACCAGACTTGCCGGCCTCCGCGGAAGCAAGGACGGGGCCCGTCCTCCCTCCGTCCCCTCCTACGGGCGCGGCCGAGCCCCGCCGCTCCATTCCCTCCCCGCCGGCTAGTGCGGATGGGCGGAGCAACATCGGCGGCGAGCGAGGCGGGCGTCCTCTGCCTGGCGAGGCGAGGTTGAAGACGAGATGGGCGGGACGAACAGCCTGCCAACGGGACCCTCCTGTAAGTGGCTAAGGCCCCGGCCCCCCCCGGAGTAAGTGGAGACGGCCTCCGCTGAAGACGTCTGCCGTTGGCGAAGACGTACTCCAGGGAATACGCCATCGACGTCGCCTTGGCACCCCGCGCGGCTGAGCCACTGGGCCGGCGCACTTCTATCTAACGACCGGTGCGTTGGATAAGGGTATAGCCTTGCCTTTTCTCATTTTCTTTTCCAGATAAATTGTAAAATCTCCCAAATATTCAAATAAACTCCAAATTGGATGATTCAAATTTCTGGTAGTTTCTAAAATCCTGATCTACCTGTTGGAGCAACATGCACATTTTTCAGAAACTTTTCCTTCACAATATTATCAAAATGTCATTATTCCATTTTCTGTGATGAACTTTAGAAAATCAGAGAGAGCTCAAATTTGATCAAAATGCAATGGTTCAAATTCCTAGATGCTTGTCATATCCAAACTTAGTTTTGGAACATTTTTATTAATACTTTCTGTACCCCACCAAATAATGAGCCATTTCTTCATATTTATTAACTTTGCAAAATCCTAGAAAATTCATATGAATTCCAAATCCAGTGAAACCAACTCCTAGATGCTTCTAAAATCATGATTTGTTAAATAGGTGCCTTGCTCATCATTCAAAAATACATTTATGTACACTTCTTTCAAATCCATAAACCCCTTGATTCCATCATATTGAAATGATCCAAACTATCCATTGATCCAATACCTATGAAAACACCTTGGTCATTTTTAATATGACCAGAGGTATCCTAGAAAAGTCCAACTCCTATTTTTAGAGCACTTTTATTTTTGCCTTGTTGTGTTGCTTATTATGATTGTTTCCATCGTTAGTTGACGAAATAAACGGAGTACTCGAAGATGGACCAGAAGGGTTGAAGACTCGGAAGGACAAGGCAAGCAGCCCTTTGACCATGTTCGAGAAACCTTTTTATGCATGACTCATAGCACCTTATTATCAATGCATCGGAATCATGTAGAGGAGGTGACCACTTTGGTTGGTACCTTTGTTACTTTACTATTGAAACTTGCATCAAACATGACCCTACCTTCCTATGAGAGTTATGTGGGTGGGAGTTAATAGATATATGCTATAGTAGTTGGCTACGCAAAATGGGTCAGGGTTATGCATGGAAAAAAAAGTGTGGTTTGACATACTTGCAAATAACCCAGTGGATGCCACTAATGCCCCTGGGAGATGATGAGAAACTAGGGCACTACTTGGTAGAGAAGTAGTGTGCCGAGGCTTGATGAAAGTGTTGTTTACAGAGATGGATTAGATTTATGTGTGACTACCATCCCAGTCAAACATGCGCAACCACTCTACCCTTATATGGGAAAGGGCATTATTTATTGCCTAGGCCAATACTAGCATGGTGCCCGCATTACTAGTGACGGGGATGACATGAGGTCACTCTCGGGACGGGGTCGTGCTTGGATAGGCGGCCATGACTGTCTTTACAGGGCACCGGACACACCGTTGGTACCCCATGTCAGTGGTATATGATGAATATGGGAGCAAGGCTCCACAATTTTTAAGATGTGAAATGTTTGGCGCGGGGCTGTTACCAATCGAGTGGACTCTGTGTTAGTGTCGTCTAGGGAAAGATAGTGATCGGGTGCTTACCCCGGGTACTTGAGGTACCGCGGGTCGTGGATGACACGGAAGTTCCCCGGATCTTGTGGGTAAAGTGTGCAACCTCTGCAGAGTGTCATACTATTCGAATAGCCGTGTCCGCGGTCAAGGACAATTGGGTGGTGCTACTTAGACTATGTCCATAAGTTTCTGGAAAACAACACGGTTTGGTAAATCTGTTGATGTGATTGTGAGAAAGTCACGATGAGCGTGAGCAAGAGTTGTTCATGACTCTTTCTCGATATTGATGTCTGAAACCTCCTGATACTTGTTGCAGACACATGCATGTCCATGTTATATGTTGATCATACTTGCATATGAAAAACTAGCTTTCCGCAAAACTACCAATTTAGCAGTAGAGCCTTGCATAATTATTCTGTCATCACACTTGAGTTTCTTGCGAGTACATTCAAAGTACTCATTGGCTTGCCACTGGTTATTTTATTAGCCAGGCATGAGAGAACAGGATATGATGAAGATTTCTTGGTGACGAGCATGCGAGCTAGGACACTTCCCAGTCAGAATGCCTGTAGGGTTAAGGCAGATGGCATGGGTCCAAGTTGTCATTGAAGATTTCCGCTGCCATGATATACTCAAGACTTGACCATGATGGTCCTATTTGTGTAATACAGTATGTATGGATGTAAGACTCTTGTTATTCAGCTTCTGTGTGTTCAGTGAGCATTGATCTCTGGGATCACTATACACGTGCATTCGGTGATCACGACTTATGAGTCGGGGTCCCCACAGAGCTGGTATCAGAGCCATCCTGACTGTAGGAAGCCTTAGTTAGCATGGTCGTTAGTTAGGGTAAAACTATTTCCAAAACTATCATACTTCTCTTCCCTTCTCATATTTTCGGAAACCAGGCTATACTTGATCTCTCCCCTTTAAAACTTTTGGTCGTTAGAACCCTTATGCCCCTGACCATTGGATTTTCTGTAATCCTTGTGGAGTACACCTTGCCAAACACTCACCCACCTATTCCGAATGCAAGAGTGGCGACACCACGACAAGACGATACCAACAGAAAATCCATCCTCGAGGAATGAGGACATGAATACCCAGAAGATGGTGACACCCTTGACAGGGCCCCAAGATGATGCAACATTGGCCTATGATGACCATGGTATGGGTTATGCAAGACCATGATATACCTCGCTAATATAGTAACCTTTTCACTACTATTGATGTGTCGGCAACCACCGGTGGATGAGAACCTTGCCATTTGGTCTGCCTCACTATAGTGAGCAGGAAAACGGTTCTCTTCGTCCCCCGCTCTTGGTGTCGATGTTATCACCAACGAAACCGACATGTTGGACCTCTATTATGCCTTGTTATTGTCATTGCATACAGATTGCCTACCTGGTACCCTCGACGCCCCAGAAGGCACAAGGGATCATCATGATTAAAGCGACAAGAGAAGACCAAGTCAACGCTAGCTACAAGGAGGCACCTTCACCACATCACCTCATCAGGCGAGAAGTTGTTGAAGATTTTTCAGGATCAACTCGGATCGTTTATCAAACAACTACAAGGGACATAGCAACACCAGAGGAAAGCTCAAAAGAATGCACGAGGCACAAGTCACGACTGCTGAGTCCGAGAACCCCTAGGGTAGGATAAGTTGTGTACCCCCTATGCGCAGTCGACTCCGTATGATGGTTCGAACAGAACCATGATTGTGTGTTGCTTGATTTTAATTGTTTGTGTTTTGATATAAGTCCCACTGTTGCCCTAGGCAACAAGTGCACGACTATATCACCTTCCTTGCCTTGTTTCTTTTGTTTCGGCCTTTTTGCACCTGTTTGTTTGCACCTGCACTATGATGGCTTCTCGCCCCTCGTTGGTTACCCCAAGTGGAAGGTGTGAGATGCAGTGTAGCGGAAGTTTTCCCTTGGCAATACCAAGGATCGATTTCCCTGAGACTCCCAGTTTCAACAAGAAGGTGTCAACTGCTAACGGCGCCAGATATTTAGAAATCAACGTGGACCTGAACACAGATACAAATAACTTTGCTCCCAACGAGTACAGAGAGGTTGTCAATCCCTCCGGCCTTGTAGTTTACAAAGGATCAAATGCAAGTGATAATAGTGAGAGGTATAATTGCAATAGTAAGTAAAAGCGTAAAGTAAATAGCGGATGTGATCAATGATGGTAATATGAACCGGAGTCCCATGATGTTCACTAGTGATGTCTCTCTCCCAAAAGACGATAAAACAGCTATGTGAGGTAAACGAATTACAGCTGGGCAATTGACAGGACCATGTGCGCAAACCAATGCTGACTAAGTTGCAAGAAAGGTAGAGGTTCAAAGCATGGGCAGTACGCCAAGGTAAGTAGACCGAAATCCATCTGCATCTACTACTAATCATCCACCTTGAGATATCTATCCAGAACATCTCGCTGGTATTAAGTTGCGAGTCCCACCCATAGTGTAAACTCAAAGCAACAGACAACTGCATTAAAAGAACTTTGCGTAAAGTAAACAATCCTTGCACCCGCGGGCACAAGCACCGTTGTTTTCCCCCTTGTGGCAACAGCACATCCCCTAGACTCATGTTTCTGTCACTCAAGCTAGTCATCGAGGGGCATGAACCCACAATCAAGCATAACGTTCCCTCTTGGAGTCACTACCTACTACTTGGCCAAAGCAATAAATAACAACGGAGAACATGCAAGAATTACTTACGAACATAAATACAAAAGAGGTGAATCAAATATATTACTCAAACACAATCTGAACATAATCTCATAATCCATCGGATCCCAGCAAACTCATCATAGCAACAGCATAAGGATTACATATGTGCCTCGATCATGTAGGCCAGCTCACGAGGACTAATTAGTGAAGCACAAGAACGAGAGGAGAACATCACATAGCTACTGGTCATGGACTCATGGTCCAAGGGAGACTCCTCACAACTCATCCGAGAGGCGTCCATGGTGGTGGAGAAGCTCCCGGTGGTGATCCTCCCCTCCGGCAGGGTGCCGGGAAGAGTTCTCCTGGTGCTCCCGATCTTGGAAGCGGCGGCGGCGGCGGAATAGAGATGAGATCGCGAAAAATAGTTCCCGTCTCGAGGGTTTCGGGAGACGGTATAAATATATGCCAAAGGGGGGCATCAGCGGAGCCTTAGGGGGCCCAGGCGCCCCCCCCCCCGGCGCGGCCCAGGGGGGCGCGCCACCAGGGCGCCTGGGGCCCTGATGGCCCCCCTCCGGCTGTGATTCGGGTGCCTGGTAGCTTCTGGAACGCTGATTTTTTATATAATTTTTCCGGGATTTTTCTGGCAGTTCTCGTAATGGGAAAACCTGAAATACAAAAACAGCCGAAAACAGAAACTGGCACTGGGGTGCACTGAGTTAATAGGTTAGTCCAAATATGATCAAAAGTGTATGGAAGTGTATAAATATCATAGCAATATCACCCAAAAGAGGCATGGAGCAAGCAGAAATTATAGATACGTTTTGGACGTATCAACATCCCCAAGTTGAATTCCTGCTCGTCCTCGAGTAGGTAAATGATAACAAGAATAATTTCTGTGATGACATGCTATTAACCATATAGGACTTTTTCATAGTCACATGACAAAAGCTTACTGAGACAATGAATCTATAGTAATTAAGTTGCCTCATGAGAAAATCACAAAGAACTGAAAGTTTTACAATATGATACTGAAACATCAAATAGATTTGTAATGAGCATGGTGTGCAAATATGATATAGTTATATCTCGCATGCCCCCTTTAGTGAAGCAAAACATAAATGCAGGGGCACCTCCAAGGTTTAAGTGATGACTAGATACAATGATTTCAAAATAACCGATATCACAATCATGCAAAAGACAATGCTACTTTGGGACAATGCACATTACACTCAGAATGACAATCATGCTCTCAATAGTTGGTGCTTTAAAAGAAGGTGGAGACTCTCGAACCGTGGCTTTTGTTGGCAAGGTTGAAAACCCGTAGTCGGAAACAAAGACAAAACATGTACCAGAGCTCTTGGTTTTAAAACAGAGGTAATAATTATTTTTTTAGATTATGCATGTTTCGTCAACGAATGCTAGCAGACAACTCAATCACTTCTTGAGATGGACAAGTTTCGAGGAACAGCTCCCGAATGAGGACGATCACATCCTCTTAATCTCCTTTGTTTATCACTGCCAAAGTTTTCTGATTTCTCATGAACAAAACGTGAACGAGGGTTTGTTTGTTATATTATCTTTTTGAGCCGGGCGCACTCAATGCCAGTTCCTTCTCGTATTATGGGTTTGCAAATTATACATGCAATCCCGGGGTGAAGCTTGTCCAACTTAAAAAGATCATGAATTAACTACTACTTCCTCATGAATTTACAACAGAGGCACAAAATAAGAATGCTTTTCTTTGAATAATTTCGAGATGGTACATGCAAGTCTCCGTTAGGAATGGCAGGTAAATACCATGTAGGAAGGTATGATGGACTCATATGGCATAACTGGTATAAAGGAATGTGGATGCACAAGCAGTCAGTCCGCTTAGTACAGGCGAAGGTTAGCAAAAGACTGGGAGCGACCAACTAAGAGAGCAATAACGGTCATAATCATGCAGAGCGACAAAGCAACATTGAATCAGGCATGGAAGTTATATCGCTACTCAGAAACAAAAGATCATCAAGGCTTGACAGACTTTCTTTATAGTCTTAAATATGCTTGAGCATACGCCAAGTCAATCAAAATAAATTCTTGAAGGAAGATATTACTAAACCATACCACATCATAGGCAAACAAATCATGTTGGTACTCCAATAACACATTGGGAACCCCCCAGCTATTTAAGACTAACCATATGAAAACATGAACTACTAAGCGCCATTATGCACGTAGCATCTTTATCATAGACATATCAACCAATGCAATGGAAGCAAACTCTCTTAATAAGATAATCATGATAAATAAAGAGAGTTCAAGCAACCAACTAAACAAAAGCTCTTTAGAAAGATAAGCATGAAAGTTAAGAGCTAAGCACGATAGTAGCTATTGAAAGACAAAGAACACACACAGCAAAGATAGACATGAAAATTCTATGTTATGTTCTAGGTAGAAGTGGAGCGTGTTTCTCTCCCACATAAAGAAAGCTGAGTTCCGACTCGTTATGAAAAGCTAAAGAAAACTAAAAAGGAAAACTAAAAGTAAGACGCTCCAAGCATAGCACATAACACATGAAGTGATTAAAATATAGTGGAACGAAAGACGAACTGATAATTGATGGAGAAGGGGATGCACGGGGGCATCCCCAAGCTTAGACGCTTGAGTCTCCTTGAATGTTTCTTGGGGGTGCATGGGGGCATCCCCAAGCTTGAGCATTTGACACTCCTGAATCTTTTTATCATCTTCCCTCGCACACTTGAAAACTCCCTTCATACATAACTCATCATAATCTGGTTAGCGAGGTTAGTACCCTTAATAAAATAATTGTTCCTTGCTGGAAATAAGGATATTCTTGAAGATCTACTGTTTCTAAAGATTGCCAAAAGGTTTTTGCAAGGAAAAAGCAAGCTCTAGTTTTGCAAAATGAAGGAAAGGCAAAACAGGACAGAATCTGTGAAAAATAAAACAGCAGGTAGTAAATGATTTTTTCGGGATACTTCTGCAACTCTAATAAAAAAACTCAAAACAGACGCACGAAAGACAATTATATAGAGCATGCTTTCGAAAAAATTCAGACCAAAAAGATGATCTGGTGATTTTATACGAATATTTCTATCCAAGGACAGAATCTGTTTCCTGGACAGCACGCCACAACTTTTGAACTTTCTTGCAATCAGAGGCTACACTTGGCACAAAATTGAAAAGCAAAGATACAATGATGATGCTACTGTAGTAACAACATCAAGACACAACAAAAGGAAAATAAAATTTATTCATGTGGGCTGCCTCCCAAAAGCGCTTTCTTTTATGCCTTTAAGCTAGGCATAATGCATAGAGGAATCAATAACCATCAAAATAATCGGAGTTATAAATTGCTTCAGATGGTTCCTCAACAAGTTCAATCTTGTTCCTTCTAGGAAAGGGATACACACCTTTTGCCTTTCCGCGTAAGCGGATTTGTCCCTTACCTATATCGATGAAGCCTTTTACCGCTCGGAGGAAGTCCCTTCCAAGCACTATATTTCCTTGGTTTGGCTCCACGATGAAGAAATCAATCATTGCAATCCCTTTAAGGAATTTAACTGGCACATCTTTTATTCTTCCCTGGATTTCAGAAATATCTCCATTAGTGTGTTCATGATAAGACGATAATCTATCCATGTCAAATTTTAAAGAATCATGAACAATTTTGGCATAGTAGAAACCATAGATCCAATATCACAATAAGCAAGGAAGTCTTGATTAGAGATGCTAATCCTAACAAAAGGCTCCCAATCATTGTCTATTTCCAAAATATCTCTCTTATTGGGTTTGGGTTTCTCTACCTTCATTAAGTCTAGAGCATCCATTCTTTTCTCAATAGTAGCAAGTCTATCTATGACAGTATCAAAATTATGATCATAAACAAAGTAACTAGATAGACCATGTACAATTTCCAGAGCTCTAGCTTCATCACACTTTAGGAAATCTCCTTCAGCTATAATATCAAGAGAGTGTTTACACCATTTAAAAAGACCATGGTAAAAATTTCTAAGCACATTTTTTATGGGTATCCAAGGCATAATTCTCCTACGTGCATCAGAAATTCTGTCCCATGCCTTCTTCATATTTTCTCCATCCCTTTGATGGAAATCTAGAACTTCTGATTGCCTCAAAGCACCAAATCCTAACATGTTTGGCTAAACAGAAAGGACTACTAACGGAAAAGCAAATAATTTTTTTTGTAATTTTTGATAAAGGATACTAAAGCAAAAACTGAAAGGTAAACTAACAAGACTAAAAAGCAAAGGTAAAAGATAGCGTGCAACTCCCCTATCCTGAAGAGTGGAGTCCCCGGCAACGGCGCCAGAAAACTTTGCTTGATGGCTTCTTGCCCCTCGTTGGTTACCCCAATTGGAAGGTGTGAGATGCAGTGTAGCGGAAGTTTTCCCTTGGCAATACCAAGGATCGATTTCCCTGAGACTCCCAATTTCAACAAGAAGGTGTCAACTGCTAACGGCGCCAGATATTTAGCAATCAACGTGGACCTGCACACAGATACAAATAACTTTGCTCCCAATGAGTACAGAGAGGTTGTCAATCCCTCCGGCCTTGTAGTTTACAAAGGATCAAACGCAAGTGATAATAGTGATAGGTATAATTACAATAGTAAGTAAAAGCGTAAAGTAAATAGCGGATGTGATCAATGATGGTAATATGGACCGGAGTCCCATGATGTTCACTAGTGATGTCTCTCTCCCAAAAGACGATAAAACAGCTATGTGAGGTAAACGAATTACAGCTGGGCAATTGACAGGACCATGTGCGCAAACCAATGCTGACTAAGTTGGAAGAAAGGTAGAGGTTCAAAGCATGGGCGGTACGCCAAGGTAAATAGACCGAAATCCATCTGCATCTACTACTAATCATCCACCTTGAGATATCTATCCAGAACATCTCGCTGGTATTAAGTTGCGAGTCCCACCCATAGTGTAAACTCAAAGCAACAGACAACTGCATTAAAAGAACTTTGCGTAAAGTAAACAATCCTTGCACCCGCGGGCACAAGCACCGTTGTTTTCCCCCTTGTGGCAACAGCACATCCCCTAGACTCATGTTTCTGTCACTCAAGCTAGTCATCGAGGGGCATGAACCCACAATCAAGCATAACGTTCCCTCTTGGAGTCACTACCTACTACTTGGCCAAAGCAATAAATAACAACGGAGAACATGCAAGAATTACTTACGAACATAAATATAAAAGAGGTGAATCAAATATATTACTCAAACACAATCTGAACATAATCTCATAATCCATCGCATCCCAGCAAACTCATCATAGCAACGGCATAAGGATTACATATGTGCCTCGATCATGTAGGGCAGCACACGAGGACTAATTAGTGAAGCACAAGAACGGGAGGAGAACATCACATAGCTACTGGTCATGGACTCATGGTCCAAGGGAGACTACTCACAACTCATCCGGGAGGCGTCCATGGTGGTGGAGAAGCTCCCGGTGGTAATCCTCCCCTCCGGCAGGGGTGCCGGGAAGAGTTCTCCTGGTGCTCCCGATCTTGGAAGCGGCGGCGCCGGCGGAACAGAGATGAGATCGCGAAAAAGAGTTCCCCTCTCGAGGGTTTCGGGAGACGGTATAAATATATTCCAAAGGGGGGCATCAGCGGAGCCTTGGGGGGCCCAGGCGCCCCCCCGGCGCGGCCCAGGGGGGGTGCCACCAGGGCGCCTGGGGCCCTGGTGGCCCCCCTCCGGCTGTACTTCGGGTGCCTGGTAGCTTCTGGAATGCTGATTTTTTATATAATTTTTCTGGGATTTTTCTGGCAGTTCTCGTAATGGGAAAACCTGAAATACAAAAACAGCCGAAAACAGAAACTGGCACTGGGGTGCACTGTGTTAATAGGTTAGTCCAACTATGATAAAAAGTGTATGGAAGTGTATAAATATCATAGAAATATCACCCAAAAGAGGCATGGAGCAAGCAGAAATTATAGATACGTTTTGGACGTATCACACTATAGAACCCCCTTTAGGCATTTCCCTCCTTTGTGCTACTTTTTCCCTCTCTTCTATCTCCTCGACTGAAGACTAGCAAGACAAGAAGTACCAAGGATTCCAACTCGGCAACCGACTAACAATGAAGACCTCTGCTACAACCTCCACGACCAAGTGCAACCCCTGAAGTTATGTTTAACCCTCCAGACTAGTAACCCATTCCTAGACCCTTTGAGACTTCACGAGACACTCCAGCACGAATCCTTAACCATGTGCTTAACCCATAGAATTGCGAGGAAACCAGTTAAGCCTCTATAACCTTGCACAACACTGGATTCGTAATGGAACTAGTGGACACAGTGAGTGAGCACATTTTCATCCTAATATAGCACAAGAACCAGCGATGCCATAGATAGACCATATTGAGGATATAAGAAAGATGACTGGGTGGCTTTATATAAGTGACTTCGAGGAATTATCTGAGACCTTGATGGATTGTGAGGTTTTCATGTTGGTGGGATCATGATTAATGGAGTAGCGTAACTTTCATCACCCTGTAGTAACTTGGATTTGCAGGGCTATTGAGATGACAAGATGAAATTCTTGGAGGTATAAGGATTTGACCTAGCCAGGGGATATTGATAGCAGATAATTGGCATTTTGAGGATGACTTGGGGGAAATGTAGGAATTATCGTCGGGCATGAGATTTGGATGTAAGTAGGTGATTCTGGTTGGGTATAGATGCTAGACATGTCTGGATGGTTCGGAGTAAATTGGATTTAGATCGATGATCCTGATCATGATACCATGCTTCTCGGTGGACAATAAACTAGGAGATTGGATTAATTGTCAGAGTTGATTTAGGGATCTATATAATCATGACCTTGGAGTTTACTTGACCCGTATGATGAGAATTTGGTGGACTTACTATCGTAATGCATAGTCCTTCCAAGTTTATGGGTATTATAGGGACTTGAGATCTTGTGGAACACCGTAGACATCGGATTTGTAGAATTGTTGGATTATGTGGTGATTGATTGAAATTACCAGGCTATTGGAGTTGATCTATAGGAAGGAAACAAAATCTTGGAGTGGCACATGACGTGTTTCCTTAGAATAGAGATGCATTATCTTGAACCTTTCAAGAATAGGTTGGGCGCTTGGATTGTGGTGTTTAACCCTTGCTTGGCAGCTTGTATGCCCCACCCATGGATTTTCAGGGGTAGCCATGCATATGATTGTTGGGATTGTGGATATGTACGATTTCGTTAGATAGCCTCTTGGGAGTCATGAGGATATGTATGGCATGAGTGGTGATTGAAGTTGGTCTTTACGAGAGGATGCATTTAGTGGTATAAGGTTATTCGTTTGGAGTACTATTGGCATCTCAGAAACCGTGCCTAGGGATAAGATAATAAACGTTCACCCACTCACTAGAATCCTTGAAACCCTTAAGCCCCACCGAGCCACAACATGGTCAGATCCTGACCACAACCTTGACACTGAGTCAAGAAGACCTCTGCCAATACTCAACGGAGACCACCAACAATACCCCGGCCAACCTTGCGTACCCCATAGACTTCATGGAGTACTTGGACAAGTTAGTTGTCATCTTTATTTGGCAACATACTTGACTACCCGAAGACGGAGGGAGAGTTGTGCAGCTGGTTAGAAGACGATTGAAGATTGACATGTCAAGAAAGAAGGACTACATCGACCACCATCATCAGGAAATAAACTTCCGCGTCGAAGACCGGGCGTATCTGCGAACCACTCCTCTCGAAGGGACCGAGCATTTCAGTGTCGATGGGACGCTCACACCAAGATTTATCGACCTTCTTCAAGTTCACTACAAGACAAATAGTAGACGGCTACCAGCTAGATTTACCACCTGAGATACCCACCGTGCACCAAATATTCCACGGGTCACCACTCTGGAAGTACTTCTTACTTCCTAACTAGCCCGGTCCCCGCAAGGACATCGATCACCGAGCCTTTGACATCTAGCTCAACCTAACCCATACAAGAGACCCCTCAGCAACCTCCATCAAAGAGGATAACAATCAGGAAGCCACACCACCAAGTACCTTAAAATTCCAGGGAGCACCACTCGGAAGCAGAACCAACAAGAAGAAGTGAAGCCTACCCCGTATCCAAGACTCCATATTCCTTTCCACGCCTAGTCTGGGAATCTCGTGGACGAGATTCTTGTAAGGGGGGTAGGTCTGTCACACCCTGATTTTCATGCCACATTGCTTAAGCTAATAATCATGCTAAAAATATGGATTGGCAAAAACTTTTGAGTGTTTTGGGTCATTGCTTGTTTGATTCTTGTCTGTTGTTTGCAAGTGCTCTAAAAATCAAATAAATCATCCAACTCTTATACTTCATCTCCTTGATCCAAAACCTTTTCCCAATGATCATGCCATGTGTATAGACCAGTATAGTATTTTCTTATAAAAATATTTTGGCCAAATAGTATTTTCTAAAATTAGTTTTCCAAAAACCCCTGAATTGAGGTTTGCACTACTAGTACCTTATTTAGGGTGTGAAAAATCTTTCAAAAAGTATATTTGAATCCTATTAGGTATAGGACTCCCATAAACCACAAAATTATAATTTTAAAAGTTATTTTTATATTTTATTTAAAAGCTTTTTCTTAAGGCCAGAAATGGTCTTTAATAGGGAAAAATTATTTAATTATTTCAAAAATATTTGCCAAAATTCAGGGAAACTCATAGGACATATATTGTCCATATATAAAAGTTTCAACACATGGTCATGTTCAAAATATTGGACAAATCCTTCATTAACCCTTTCTGAATATTTCAAGCTTTTGAAATATTTACAAAGGGAATATTCTCCAAAAATTCCAGGGAAATTCTATCATGTCGAATATGACATATTTGATGATCTTGCAAAGCCTCATGCCTTGAAGATCAAGGAAACATCATCTAATCCCCTCAAAACCATTTCTGTCCATTTTGAAGTTTGAGGAACTTTACATTGCCAAACTTGTCCAAATGCTCTCAAACTTGGTGCACATGCTAAAATGATGTAATTATGCATCTATGCCAAATGGCACAAGTTTTGGAGAAGGACAACTTGACCTAAGTGCCCCAAAACCCTTTCTAATCAGATCCAAATTTGAACAACTCTACATTGCCAACTTTTTACTTGGGGCCTCAAATTTTGTGTACATGTTCACAACCCCAAATGATGACACTACACGAAGTGGTGCATCAAGGGGAGATGATTTGCTTAACCTAATCTTGAGAAATCCATTTTTGTTGATTTCTAGGGTTTACAAAAGTTGCATTGGCAACTTTGCCCAAATGAACTCAAATTTGGTGGAAGGGCCTAAATGTATGTGACATTCCATCCTGTTAAGTCCCATGTCAATTGGAAGTCATTTGCTTGCACAAAACTACATCAAACACCTTCTGCCATTTTTCCAAAACCATTGTTTTGACCCCTTTCACTATTCCCCTTTACCTCAAATTCTTACCACAGGTAAACCTGATCGTCTTCTACCTCCTGTAACTCACCCATGCCTCAGCTCAATCATTGGAGGGGGTAAATCCCCATTTTACTCTTCTGGACAGCAGCAATCTCCTTCTTTCTCACCTCCCTCCTCACTCCAGTGGCTCCCCAGAGCATCCAAGACCACATCCCTATATTCTACTACTCCTTCTACCCCCTAGACACCATTGGCCACGCCCTGGACGCCAGAGCAATGCCAATGGCAGCCGTATGCGTGCTCTCGAGCGCGCTACAGTGCTCTGGCGCATTGTAGCCGCCCCCATCCCGATGCCCCGACAGCCTCGGGCCTCCCCAGCATGTCCCCCGAGGTCGCCTCGACGTCTTGGACACGGCACGTCGCCGGCCCCCGCCTGACCCTCTCTCCTCTCCCCTCTGTGAAGCCCGCCCGTGCGCACCCTGGACCGCGCCCACGGTGCACCAACACGCGCACTATATATATATCCCCATTAGGCTCTCTCTCGACTCCTCTCACTCTCCCACTACTCCAATAACCCCCCAGACACCCTACCTTTCCCTCTCGAGCCCCTTGTCCACCTCCATGGCCGGAGCCTCGCCGATGGCCGCCGCTCGAATTCGAGCAACCCCGAGCCCCTCTTTCCCTCCTGGCCAATCCAGTGCCATCACAGGATCTCCAGGAAGTCCCCCACCTCCACCAATACTCCCCGAGATGCCCGTGCACTCGAAGCCCAAGGTGGCCGAGGCCCTTCTCCGCCATGGTTGGACCCCTGCTCACTCTGGCCCTCACCGAGGCGTGTGCATAGGCCCCTGCAGTGCGGCGTTGTCTCCTGAGCACGCCGGTGCACCAAGCAGCACCCGAGGCGGCCGGAGTCGCCGGCACTAGCGACAGCAGAACACCAGACTTGCCAGCCTCCGCGGAAGCAAGGAGGGGGCCCTTCCTCCCTCCGTCCCCTCCTACGGGCGCGGCCGAGCACCGCCGCTCCAATCCCTCCCCGCCGGCCGGTGCGGATGGGCGGAGCAACACCGGCGGCGAGCGAGGCGGGCGTCCTCTGCCTGGCGAGGCGAGGTTGAAGACGAGCTGGGCGGGACGAACAGCCTGCCAACGGGACCCTCTTGTAAGTGGCTAAGGCCCCGGGCCCCCCGGAGTAAGTGGAGACGGCCTTCGCTGAAGACGTCTGCCGTGGGCGAAGACGTACTCCAGGGAATACGCCATCGACGTCGCCTGGGCACCCCGCGCGGCTGAGCCACTGGGCCGGCCCACTTCTATCTAACGCCCGGTGCGTTGGATAAGGGTATAGCCTTGCCTTTTCTCATTTTCTTTTCCAGATAAATTGTAAAATCTCCCAAATATTCAAATAAACTCCAAATTGGATGATTCAAATTTCTGGTAGTTTCTAAAATCCTGATCTACCTGTTGGAGCAACATGCACATTTTTCCAGAAACTTTTCCTTCACAAATATTATCAAAATGTCATTATTCCATTTTCTGTGATGAACTTTAGAAAATCACATAGAGCTCAAATTTGATCCAAATGCAGTTGTTCAAATTCCTAGATGCTTGTCATATCCAAACTTAGTTTTGGAACATTTTTATTAATACTTTCTGTACCCCACCAAATAATGAGCCATTTCTTCATGTTTATCAACTTTGCAAAATCCTAAGAAATTCATTTGAATTCCAAATCAAGTGAAACCAACTCCTAGATGCTTCTAAAATCATGATTTGTTAAATAGGTGCCTTGCTCATCATTCAAAAATACATTTCTGTACACTTCTTTCAAATCCATAAACCCCTTGATTCCATCATATTGAAATGATCCAAACTATCCATTGATCCAATACCTATGAAAACACCTTGGTCATTTCTAATATGACCAGAGGTATCCTAGAAAAGTCCAACTCCTATTTTTAGAGCACTTTTATTTTTGCCTTGTTGTGTTGCTTATTATGATTGTTTCCATCGTTAGTTAACGAAATAAACGGAGTACTCGGAGATGGACCAGAAGGTTTGAAGACTCGGAAGGACAAGGCAAGCAACCCTTTGACCATGTTCGAGAAACCTTTTTATTCATGACTCGTAGCACCTTACTATCAATGCATCGGAATCATGTAAAGGAGGTGACCACTTTGGTTGGTACCTTTGTTACTTTACTATTGAAACTTGCATCAAACATGACCCTACCTTCCTATGTGGGTTATGTGGGTGGGAGTAAATAGATATATGCTATAGTAGTTGGCTACGCAAAATGGGTCAGGGTTATGCATGGAAAGAAACAAGTGTGGTTTGACATACATGAAAATAACCCAGTGGGTGCCACTAATGCCCCTGGGAGATGATGAGAAACTAGGGCACTACTTGGTAGAGAAGTAGTGTGCCGAGGCATGATGAAAGTGTTGTTTACAGAGATGGATTAGATTTATGTGTGACTACCGTCCCAACCAAACATGCGCAACCACTCTACCCTTATATGGGAAAGGGCATTATTGATTACCTAGGCCGATACTAGCATGGTGCCCGCATTACTAGTGACGGGGGTGACATGAGGTCACTCTCGGGACGGGGTCGTGCTTGGATACGCGGCCATGACTGTCTTTACAGGGCACCGGACACACCGTTGGTACCCCGTGTTAGTGGTATGTGATGAATATGGGAGCAAGGCTCCACAATTTTTAAGATGTGAAATGTTTGGCGCGGGGCTGTTACCAATCGAGTGGACTCTGTGTTAGTGTCGTCTAGGGAAAGATAGTGATCGGGTGCTTACCCCGGGTACTTGAGGTACCGCAGGTCGTGGATGACATGGAAGTTCCTCGGATCTTGTGGGTAAAGTGTGCAACCTCTGCAGAGTGTCAAACTATTCGAATAGCCGTGTCCGCGGTCAAGGACAGTTGGGTGGTGCTACTTAGACTATGTCCATAAGTTTCTGGAAAACAACACGGTTTGGTAAATCTGTTGATGTGATTGTGAGAAAGTCACGATGAGCGTGAGCAAGAGTTGTTCATGACTTTTTCTCGATATTGATGTCTGAAACCTCCTGATACTTGTTGCAGACACATGCATGTCCATATTATATGTTGATCATACTTGCATATGAAAAACTAGCTTTCCGCAAAACTGCCAATTTAGCAGTAGAGCCTTGCATAATTATTCTGTCATCACGCTTGGGTTGCTTGCGAGTACATTCAAAGTACTCATTGGCTTGCCACTGGTTATTTTATTGGCCAGGCATGAGAGAACAGGATATGATGAAGATTTCTTGGTGACGAGCATGCGAGCTAGGGCGCTTCCCAGTCAGAATGCCTGTAGGGTTAAGGCAGATGGCATGGGTCCAAGTTGTCATCTAAGATTTCCGCTGCGATGATATACTCAAGACTTGACCATGATGGTCCTATTTGTGTAATACGGTATGTATGGATGTAAGACTCTTGTTATTCAGCTTCTGTGTGTTCAGTGAGCATTGATCTCTGGGATCACTGTACACGTGCATTTGGTGATCACGACTTATGAGTCGGGGTCCCCACAACAACGACCGCACATTCATGACCATCACGAAAGGCGGCGGCTTCATCCACGCTCCAGTCCCTGAGTCGAGTCGAAAGTAGTAGTGATGCTATGTAGTTGTGAAATATCGATTAGCTCATGTTGTAATTAAACTTTTTAATGAACTTGTATGTCTCTTTGGTTTGGACAGTCGTTCAACTTTTATGTAATCGATGCTATTTATTAGTAGGACCATGAATCGTGCTATATATGAATGCATGTGTTGATGATTTTCTCTTCCGATCCTTTTGTTGTGTACTTATATATTGCTTATGTATTGTTTTGTCTAGTGCATTGAGATGCCGTCGTATGTCGTGTACAAGGGTAAGGTTCCCGGAGTCTACGAAGACTGGGAGGAGTGTCGGAGACAGGTTCACCGTTTTAGCGGTAACAGTTACAAAGGGTACACCACTAGGGCGGAGGCGGAAACTAGATACGCGCGCTATCTAGCGGGAGAGAGGAGGGAGCGTAGGAGGAACCATATGAAGACCAGTTACATCGCGATGATGCTCATCGTGACCGCAACACTCTTCTATGTGATGATGGTAGTTTAGATATCGACTTGTAATGTGAAGACAAACTCGCTACTCGCGGTCTCGAGACTTGTAATGTTCTAACTTTGTTCAGTATTTCGAATTCGGTGACTAATATGATGAATTGTATTCGGAGACTAATCTTCTATTGTATTCGGTAAATCTGCTGTTTATATGTTGTGCTATTTATATTCTGTGTTGTAACTTATTTTGTAACCTGTGCAAATATCAGAAAAGCAAAAAAAGAAGAATCCTAATATTCATAGTAGTGGCGCACCTCTCTGCACTTTAGTGGCGCACTACAATAAACACACTAGTGGCGCACCCCTGAGAGGTGCGCCATTAGTAACCTAGAGCAGAGGGTATATATGCCCCCCTGGGAGGCATACTAATGGCACATCTGGGCACATACTAATGGCGCACTGCCTGGTGCGCCACTACTGTCTGGTATACTAATGGCGCACCAGGTAGTGCGCCATTAGTAATTGTTAATAATGGCGTGGTAGTAGTGGCGCACCTGTAGTGCGCCATTAGTGGCCAAAACAGGTGCGCCGCTAATGAGCCTTTTCCTAGTGGTGAGGGTTGGATGAGATTTACCATGTAATCGAGTTAGTTTGGTTAGGGTTTGATCCCTAGTATCCACTATGTTCTAAGATTTATGTTGCTATGACTTTGCCATGCATAATGCTTGTCACTAGGGCCCGAGTGCCATGATTTCAGATCTGAACCTATTATGTTTTCATGAATATACGTGAGTTCTTGATCCTATCTTGCAAGTCAATAGTCACCTACTATCTATTATGATCTGGCAACCCCGAAGTGACAACAATCGGGACCACTCTCGGTGATGATCGTAGTTTGAGGAGTTCATGTATTCACTAAGTGTTAATGCTTTGGTCCGGTACTCTATTAAAAGGAGGCCTTAATATCCTTTAGTTTCCAATAGGACCCCGCTGCCACCGGAGGGTAGGACAAAAGATGTCATGCAAGTTCTTTCCCATAAGCACGTATGACTATATTCGGAATACATGCCTACATTACATTGATGAACCGGAGCTAATTATGTGTCACCCTATGTTATAACTATTACATGAGGAATCGCATCCGACATAATTATCCATCACTGATCCAATGCCTACGAGCTTTTCACGTATTATTCTTTGCTTAGTCACTTTTCCGCTGCCACTGTTACAATCATTACAAAACTGCTACTGTTACTTTTGCCACCGTTACTGTTACTTCCATACTACTTTGCTGCTAAATACTTTGGTGCAAATATTAAGTCTTGCAGGTGTGGTTGAATTGACAACTAAACTGCTAATACTTGAGAATATTCTTTGGCTCCCCTTGTGTCGAATCAATAAATTTGGGTTGAATACTCTACCCTCAAAAACTGTTGCGATCCCCTATACTTGTGGGTTATCAAGACTATTTTCCGTCGCCACTGCCCGGGAGCATAGCTATATTCTTTGAGTCACTTGGGATTTATATGTGTTGATCACTATGAAAAACTTGAGAGACGCAAAAACCAAGATTTATCCTTCAACTACGAGGGGAGGTATGGAACTGCCATCTAGCTCCGCACTTGATTCACCCTCTGTTATGAGTAAATTTGCGACACCTACTCCTGTATTTGAATCTGATATGTCGCATGTTCTTGATGATGCCGCTTCTGCTATGCATGATACTTATGATGAAACTACTTCTATGCTTGATAATACTGTGCCACTAGGTGTATTTCTTTATGAACAAATTGCTAGGGCTAGAGAGAATGAAATTATTGAAACTGATAATATTGATGAAAGTGATGATGAAGATTCTCCCCCTAGATACGAATTGCCTATTGTGCCTGAGGGATATGTTATAGATGAAGAAACTGCTAGAGTTCTTTTAGCTTGCAATGATAGGTATGATCTTAAGAAACTGTTAGCTAAGATAAAAGAAAAGTCTTTGAATGGTAGAATGAAATATGACCCTGCTTTCGCTACTTCACCTATATGTATTTCTGATAAGAATTATGATTTATATGTCAATCCTGAGTTAATTACTTTGGTTGAATCTGATCCTTTCCATGGCTATGAATCTGAAACTGTTGTGGCACATCTTAATAAGTTGAATGATATAGCCACCCTATTCACCAATGAGGAAAAAAAATCGTTACTACTATATCTTTAAGCTATTTCCATTCTCGTTAAAGGGTGAAGCTAAAACATGGTTTAATTCTCTTGATCCTGGTTGTGTGCGTAGTCCCCACGATATGATTTATTACTTCTCTGCTAAATATTTCCCCGCTCATAAGAAACAAACTGCCTTAAGGGAAATATATAATCTTGTGCAAGTTGAAGAAGAGAGTCTCCCAAAAGCTTGGGGGAGGCTTCTCCAATTACTTAATGCTTTTCCTGATCATCCTCTTAAGAAAAATGAAATACTTGATATCTTTTATAATGGACTAACCGATGCTTCCAGAGACCACTTGGATAGTTGTGCTGGTTGTGTTTTCAGGGAAAGAACTGTCGATCAAGCTGAATTTCTATTAAATAATATGTTGAGTAATGAAAACAATTGGACACTCCCTAAACCAGCTCCTAAGCCAACTCCGAACAAAAGGGATATTCTATTTCTCAGTCCTGAAGATATGCAAGAGGAAAATAAATCTATGAAAGAAAAAGGTAATTAAAGCTGAAGATTTTAAGATTTTACTACCTATTGAAGAAATACATGGTCTTGATAACCCGACACAGGTAGTAAAGGTAAATTCCCTCTATAGATTTGATGAAGGTGATATTCCTCGTTATAAGTCTGCTAGCCAATGCTTAGATGAGTTTGACAATTTTATTGTTAAAAAAGAAAATTTCAATGCTTATGTTGGTAGACACTTGAAACGTAATGCCTATATGATTGAACACTTGAGAGATTATATGTCTAGAGTTAAAGGTGAACTTAAACTCATTAGTAAACATGCTTCTATGGTTACCACTCAAGTAGAACAAGTGCTTAAAGCACAAAATGATTTGCTCAATGAATTAAATAGTAAGAAAAATGATAACACTTTTAGAGTTGTGACTAAAGGGTGTAGAATGACTCAGGAACCTTTGTATCCTGAGGGCCACCCTAAGAGAATTGAGAAATATTCTCAGAGAACTAATGTTGATGAACCTAGTTCTTCTAAGAAGAAGAAGAAGAAGAAGAAAATGGTAGGACTCTACATGCTTCTAGTGAACCTGTTGTTGACACACCTGAGAATCCCAATGATATTTCTATTTCTGAGGCTGAAACACAATCTGGTAATGAACATGAATCTAGTGATAATGTTAATGATGATGTTCATGTTGATGCTCAACCTAGCAATAACAATGATGTAGAGATTGAACCTGCTGTTGATATTGACAACCCACAATCAAAGAATCAACGCTATGATAAGAGATACTTCGTTGCTACGAAGCACGGTAAAGAAAGAGAACCATGGGATCAGAAACCCATGTCTTTTCTTCCTAAAACATCCAAGAAAAAGGATGATTAGGATTTTGAGCGCTTTGCTGAAATGATGAGACCTACTCCCTCCGTTCCCAAATATTTGTCTTTCTAGCACTTCAAATGGATTACAACATACGGATGTATGTAGACATATTTTAGAGTGTAGATTCACTCATTTTGCTTTGTATGTAGTCACTTGTTGAAATCTCTAGAAAGACAAATATTTAGGAACGGAGGGAGTATCTTTTTGCGTATGCATTTGACTGATATGCTTAAAACAAATCCTTATGCTAAGTATATGAAAGATATTGTTACAAGTAAAAGAAAGATACCAGAAGTTGAAATTTCCACCATGCTTGCCAATTACACTTTTAAAGTTGTAATACCAAAGAAACTAGGAGATCCAGGAGTACCAACTGTATCATGCTCCGTTAAAAGAAACTATGTTAAAACATCTTTATGTGATCTTGAAGCCGGTGTTAGTGTTATGCCTCTCTCTTTATATCATAGACTTGATTTCAATAAGTTGACACCTACCGAAATATCGTTGCAAATGAACGATAAATTAACTACTATACCTGTCGGTATTTGTGAGGATGTGCCTGTTGTGGTTGCAAACGTTACTATTTTAACGGACTTTGTTATTCTTGATATTCCCGAGGACGATAGTATGTTTATTATCCTTGGTAGACCATTTTTGAATACTACAGGGGCTGTTATTGATTGCAACATAGTCAATGTCACTTTTCATGTTAATGGTAATGAGCATACGATACAGTTTCCGAGGAAACAACCTCAAGTCCACAGTATCAATTCTATCGGAAAAATTTCAACGATCACTATTGGGCGTTTTGAATTTCCTCTTCGTACTGTCAAGAAGAAATAGGATATTCTTATTTTTGGGGACATACATATCCCCATTGAGGTAACCTAGTGTTATTCGAAAATTCTCTGGTTTCATGTTATTCGGAAAGAGTTTATTAACAAGACTTGATCAACCTTGTTAATGGATTCCTTTTGATGAGCATGAGATGGAAGAAGTTAGAAAGCACAACTTTCTGTACCCTCGTTTTGCTTTCTGTTATTTAGATTAAATAAAGAAAAAAAAGTATTTTCTGTCTGTTTTCTGAGTTACCCTTGCAATAAAAAATACCCCAAAAATAAAAGTTATCCAAATGTCCCAAAAATGAAATATGATTCTTTCTAGAATATTTAACAATATTTGGCACTGAGAACACATCAGGGGGGCACACCACCTGGCCACGAGGGCACAAGGCATGCCCCCTACCTCATGGGCCCCATGTGGCCCCCCTCCACTTATTCGAGCACCCACACACTTCTTCCTCTAGAAAAAACCCCCCATAGATCAAACTCGTGTTCTAGCTGATCTTGCTGCCATTTTCGATCTCCTTGCTCAAAGCTCCATTCACAAAACTGCTTGGGGAGATAGTTCTTCGGTATGTGACTCCTCCCATGGTCTAATTATTTTTTTGTTCTAGTGTTTATTTATTGCAAATTTTTGCTTCTTAGGTGACGCTGTTCTTGAGCTAGCATGTCAATTTTATGTGGTCCCAAGTAGTTCCAATGCATGATATAGTCTCTAGGCACTTGTGGGAGTAGTTGCTATCAATCTTGTTGAGTTTGGTTCACTTGTATTTTCAGTCACTAAAAATTTCACATTTTTTTTAGAAAAAATGCATAGGAAAATTTACCAAGGTGGTTCCTCAAGGAAGCAAGGACCAAGGCTCGCGATACGTGAGCCGGACGATGAACTACCGAGGGAAGCTCAAGTGCGGCCTTGTGAATGGCCGTCGGAGGAGTTCATGATCCAGGCGGGCATTAAGGAAGAATTTTACACATATGTGCGTAATGCTGATACTGAGGACTTCGTGTCCGATAAGTGCCCGCAATACCATTACCTAACTGATTCCTTTGTGCAAAGATTTAAATTTACATCTTCACGTAATTCTCACACTCTCTTGTTTGATCTTTATGATAAATCTTATACTATGGACTTAGAAGATTTTAATGATGCTTGTAAACTCCCACAGTGGGGTAATGTTGGTGAACCTCGCAAATCTGAGTATAAGGACTTCCTAGCTAGTATCGATGTGGGTAAATCTAGAGAAATCACACAAGCTACCATAGGGAGCATTCATTTCCCTGCCATACATTATTTTGCTCTCTTCATTGGTAGATGCATTAACGGTAAAGATGAGGCTTGCCACATGTGTGTTCCAGATCTTAGTGTCCTCAAAAGTGCGGTATTAGGTGATAGACAATATAATTTGGGGGCCATTGTTGCACGAAGGTTACATCTTAACGGTTTAAATGGAGATTTGTTTCAAGAAATTTATGCAACTCGCTTGGCTAACTATGTTCATGTCCCCATACACGAGAACGATGCGAAGTTGTCTCCTGCTGTTCTAGATTATAATGCCATGATTTGCCATTAGTTTGTTGAGAGGGATGAACAATCCCTCCAGTACTGACTAATCTTTGACAGGTGTCGCACTGTCCATATTGCTCTCCCTGCTCCTACTTTCTTTGACTTTCAGGCAATAGGGAGATATATTATAACCAGGGAGGAGGCGAACGAGTATGAGGAGAGAACGAAGGCGGCTCGTCTCCAAGCTACAGCTTAGGAGGCAATAGATGATGCATCTCAGTACAACCCCAACTACGACTTTGGATATCCATCAGGCCAGTATTGGCCATAGACCAACTTAGGCCAAAAGCCTAAGCTTGGGGGACTACGTATTTATCACCGACATTACATTCATCTTCACACACTCATCCCAATAGTCGGTGCTCATACTTTTTCATTGTACTATCCATGCTAGGTTATTTTCTTTTCCAAGTATTTTTCTTGTGTGGTAGAAAAACCTTAAGAAAAGCAAAAAAATTAGTTGTAGCCTTTTTGCTAGTTTACTTTCCATGCCTGTAGTAGTAGTAGTAATTAAAAGAAAACACAAAAAGATTTCTCGTTCTTCTTTTGCTTGTTGGGAGCTTTCCCGTGTAAATAGTTTCTTTTATTTTCTTTGGGGGTCAAGAGGAGAAGACCATGATGAAAATGTTTAGTGGATCTCATATGCTTTACTCTTGATTTAACCATGAGCTGTATTACTTTGTCTTCTCTCTTGTATTAAATGCTTGCAGATTCCAGCTTAGTCCAATGCATGTGCACTATTATTATTTTCCACACCGTTTGGTCATGCGAGTGAAAGGAAATAATGACGATATGTGATGAATTGATTCAGATGAGAAAAGCTGGTATGAACTCGACCTCTCTTGTTTTTGTAAATATGAGGGTTCATCGTTACCAATTCAGCCTATTATGAATGAAACATGCTTGCAATGACAATTAGAGATCAGAGCTGCTCATGCCATGCTTAATTAGCTAGGAGTTTATAATGGTCTACCTTGCGTGCCATCATGATAGTAAAATGGCTGTGATGTGGTATGATAGGGTGGTATCCTCCTTTGAACGATTCAAGTGGTTTGACTTGGGCACATGTTCACACATGTAGTTGAAACAAAATCAACATAGCCTCCATGCTATTTATGTTGATGGTGATTTATATTCTTCTCATGCTTGCATTCATTGTTGATTAATTTTAATGCATGTTCACGACTATTGTCGCTCTCTAGCTGGTCACTTCCCAGTCTCTTTCTAGCCTTCACTTGTACTAAGCGTGAATACTGCTTGTGCATCCACTTCCAAGAACCCCAAAGTTATTCCATATGAGTACACCATACCTTCGTATATGCGGTATCTACCTACCATTCCAAGTAAATTTGTATGTGCCAAACTCCAAACCTTCAAATGAAATTTTGTTTTGTATGCTCGAATAGCTCATGTATCAACTAGGGATGTCTATATCTTCCATGCTAGGTGGGTTATTGTCATGATGAGTGGACTCCGCTCATCATTCATGAGAAAATGGCTGGTAACCGGGATGCCTAGTCCCATGCTCAAATCATAATAATTAAACAAAACTCCCCCAGGGCTATTGTTGGTATGGACGGTACCCGTTGTTTCGGGCTAGCCGTGGAGTGTGCTTGTTGGTGGTTGGGGGAGTGTAAACTTTACCATTCTGTTTGGGAACCGCCTATAATGTGTGTAGCACGGAAGATATCGAGAACTCTTGGTTGTTATGTTGACAATGAAAATATAATGCTCGAAATATTATTCATCTCTATTTTAAAATCGAGCTCTAGCACCTCTACAAATCCCTGCTTCCCTCTGCGAAGGGCATATCTATTTTCTTTTATGTTGAGTCATCATCCTCTTATTAAAAAGCACCAGTTGGAGTGCACCACTGTCATTTGCATCATTGCTATTAATTTACATTGAGTATTATTGCGACTGGATATCTTTTACCATGAATTACAATGTCTAGTCAGTCCTTGATCTTCAAAAGTGCTCTGGATTTATCTTTTGCGGTCTTAGAAAGGGCTAGCGAGATACCATCTTGTCATATCATATTATGATTGTTTTGAGAAAGTGTTGTCATCTGAGGTTTATTATTATTGCTCGCTAGTTGATTAAGTCATTTGTATGAGTAAACATGAGACGCAAAAGTTATTGTGAATGTGGTTAGTTCATAATCTTTGCTGAAAACTTGAATGCTGGCTTTACATATTTGCAACAACAAGAGCAAACAGAGTTTGTCAAAGTTTTTCTTTCTCACTTTCAGTTTATCAACTGAATTGCTTGAGGACAAGCAAAGGTTTAAGCTTGGGGGAGTTGATACATCTCCAACGTATCTACTTTTCCAAACACTTTTGCCCTTGTTTTAGACTCAAATATACATAATTTGAATGGAACTAACCCGGACTAACGTTGTTTTCAGCAGAACTACCATGGTGTTATATTTGTGCAGAAATAAAAGTTCTCGAAATGACCTGAAAATCAACGGGGAATTATTTCGGAATATGTAAAAAATACCGGCGGAAGAAACCAGACCAGGGGCCCACACCCTGTCCATGAGGGTGGGGGGCGCCCCCCTGGGCGCGCCCCCTGCCTCGTGGGCCCCCTGACGCTCCACCGACCTCAACTCCGACTCCATATATTCATGTTCGGGGAGAAAAAATATCAGAGAGAAGGATTCATCTTGTTTACGATACTAGGCCGCCGCCAAGCCCTAAACTCTCTCGGGAGGGCTAATCTGGAGTCTGTTCGGGGCTCAGGAGAGGGGAATCTGTCGCCATCGTCATCATCAACCTTCCTCCATCACCAATTTCATGATGCTCACCGTCATGCGTGAGTAATTCCATCGTAGGCTTGCTGGACAGTGATGGGTTGGATGAGATTTTTATTCACCACATGATATGTGTTTTGCTTGGAGCGTCTTGTATGATATGCGTCTTTGTTTTTTGGTTTGCCACAATCATCCTTGTTGTACACACCTTTTGATAGGGACATGCTTGAATCGTGATTTGTTAGAATACTCTATGTGCTTCACTTATATCTATTGAGCTAGGCAATTTTGCTCTGGTGCTTCACTTATATCTTTTGAGAGCACGGTGGTGGTTTTATTTTATAGAAATAGTTGAACTCTCTTGCTTCACTTATATTATTTAGAGAGTCTTTAAAAATCATGGTAATTTTCTTGGGTTATGAATTTAGTCCTAATATGTCGGGCATCCAAGGGAGATATAATAAAAAAAATCATATATAGAGTATTGAATACTATGAGAAGTTTGATTCCTTGCAATTGTTTTGAGATATTAAGATGGTGATATTAGAATCATGCTAGTGGTAATTTGTGGGGTTAAATAAATAACTGTTCTAAGGTTTGTGATTCCCGTAGCTTGCATGTATGGTCTCCTAACTATGTAACCAAATTGAAGCGCATTATGTCTTGATTGTTCATCTCTGTGTGAAGGTCAGGGGCGTGCGATGGTTAACTCCTACCAACCTCCACCCTAGGAGCATGCGTAGTAGTAATTTGCTTTGAGGCTAATAAATTTTTCGCAATAAGTATGTGAGTTCTTTACGACTAATGTTGAGTCCATGGATTATATGCACTCTCACCCTTCCACCATTGCTAGCCACTCTAGTATCGCGCAACTCTCGCTGGTGCATCGAACCACCTTATACCCTTCCTCAAAATAGACACCATACCTAACTATTATGGAATTTCCATAGCCATTCCGACATATATCACTACTATAGGATGCCGCTCATGCGACACTACGATTAGAGACCCTTCGGCGAAACTATGTGTGATGCAATAATCGCAAACCGTGATGTAAAAAACCCGTCAAAAAAGGTGCAAATTGTTTGCGATGACGGATGCATCAAACACGATTCCGAATTTAGTTGCGTGTGCGATACATGGCATACGGTTCAGTTCAATGAACTGTTTGCGATGAGGCAGAAGAACAGAAATGGGCAACCAGATGAAGGTGTGTCCGATATACGACATACAGTTCACTCGGATGAACTGTTTGTGAATAGGCAGAACAAAAGAAACGGTCAGCCAGATCAAGGTGTGTGCGATAGAGGGCAAACAGTTCACTCGGATGAACTGTTTGCGTTGAGCCAAGATAACAGAAACGGTTCAATATAACAAGATATGTGTGATACACGACAAACATGTCTATAATCAAAAATGGGTGTGAAGACCGATAATAACACATACGATTGCTTCTAATAAGACGTATGTGATATGCTCTATCTACACAACATCTATTGGGCATTGGACGATGGGCGGTCATCCGGGTACGCCATAAGGATGCGAAGAGGGCAAGGACTAGCTGTTCCACCGATAGCTCATCTAAGAGAACTCTTGAGTTAGCTATGCTCAGGCTGGAGTAGCCATCAGATGTGTGACTGGATGGGAAGTTGTCTTGATGTTAAATTAATTGATGGGA
This sequence comes from Secale cereale, assembly GCA_902687465.1. Lineage (NCBI taxonomy): Eukaryota > Viridiplantae > Streptophyta > Magnoliopsida > Poales > Poaceae > Secale > Secale cereale. The sequence goes on from LR738709.1 coordinate 350,511,167, forward strand.
TGGGTCATAGAGGTCAAATAAAATGACCTCTATGATCCATACCATCAGTTAAATTAACCTCGAGGTCCTTGCTTTTTAATTTTTTAACAGATGTTCAAGAAGGTCTACCGTATTACTTTTTGACAATGTGCGATACGTGGCATACAGTTGATCCATCTGACCTATTTGTGATGGAATAAGCCGTGTGTGTTGTGGGCAAATGCTTGCTAGTATACAACCGTTTGCGATTGATGAATTCATCATCGATGGGTTCCCTAGTGTGGTCCGTGTTCATATGATCATCATCTACTTCTTGTGCTAACTCGATGTTGCTTATATGCTAAGTTTCCATTAATTGATGGCGTTTTATGAACACGCCACCACTTCCTGCCATTTCCTCACCTGTTTCCCGCCACCTAGCGATATTGCGCATAAACTTAGGCGACACACGAAGCATGGAGGAAACAAGCGCAGCCTGTTGCACATCCACCTTTTCCAAGCATGCCAACCCACGAAAGCGCCGCCTCTGCCATCAACCTCGTCAACGAGGAAAACAAGAGGGCGCCACGGCCCGTCGAGGTGGAGGCGCTCCTCAGCAATGCCATGGACGACACCGTGATGCGTGTCATCGCCAGGGTTGAGCAGACCCTTGGCGCATGGTGCTTGAGCGCCACAGATCAAGATAGGCATGTCAACGCCGAGAGGCTGCAGCTCGCTGCACAACATGATCGATGGCGTGCCGCAGAGCAAGGTAGGCGCGTCTGCACCGATAGGCTGCGGCTCGCCGCACGGCGAGACTTTTGGAGTGCCGTAAAGCGAGAGGCACGACGCGCCGCACATCAAGAGCGGATCCATCGGCGCTTGCCTGCTGTCAACAGGGCGTCGCAGCTGGGTACACGTCCCGTCAGTACCCCGATTCCTCGCCAGGAGTGGACAGAGGGCCTCTGCGCTGTACTTGCACAGGATGTGCGCGGTGCCGTTCGCATGGCCCACTCCGTTTAACTTCTCCGCGGCCCGCTTGATGCCAACATGCTGGTCGGTAGGCTCGACCGCCTCCTTGGACCAGGTGTCCACCTGGGCTTAGTAGAGGAACATGGCTGTCGCATCCTCGAGCTGGTGATCTCTGATGAAATAGCCAACTTGGAGCTCGAGATCGCGCTCCAGATGTACCACGAGCATGTCGACCGCTTGGACGAACGCCTGCACGAGTTCAGGCAGAGCCAAGAGCTGCCGTAGGCAAGGGCTGTTGGTCATGGTCTCATGGACGCATTTTATTTTGTTGAGTCGTTTCGACGTGGATAGCTATGTATTCACAACAACCATAGTATTGCTCTGTTTCAATGTGTGTACTGTGTTTTCCGTTCTTATATATTCTATTTCAATGTGTGTATATACGCTCTCCATTCTGTATATGTGATGATAACAACTAGATTCAAATTAGTATACAAAAACAAAGAGAAAATGGAATTCATAATATATATATATATATATATATATATATATATATATATATATTATTCATTAGTTCATCACAGAATATATATAATATCATCACATATACGTGATGATACTTAACTACTAGGTACAATGCATAAAATTGAAAATGAACAATACTAAAACTAATAATCCCTCCTGGGGGCAGTATTTCGGAAGCCCCTCGCCAGCAGCTCCCTGGTGCGTAGCGTTTTCCTGGCGCGGAGGCAGTACTCCGCCTCCACTGCCTCGCAGTGCTTGACGTATCAATCTGCCTCTTGCTGGCGGACAAGCACGAACGATCTTGCCATTTCGTTGGGCGCCCACCGGAGGTCCTCGTCGGTGGCATGCTAGAGCTTATCGGCCCACCTCCACGCAAGGATGAGGCGTCTAGCGCCTTTGACCTTCCTCGTGAAGTACCCATCTTCGTACACCTCCTCCGCACGACAACGCGCCCGCCCCCAAAGCTCCACTGCCTCCTTTTTCTAGGCAGCATCACGGGCTTCACAAGCCGCCTGGTACCTGGCTTCCTCCTCCGCCATCTCCTTCTTGAATGCCACTTGCCCGGCTTTCTTAGCTGGCGGCAGTGACTTCCACAGACAAAGATTGTACTGGCTCGAAAACCAATCCAAAGTTGGGGGGGTGGGGTCCGGCGCAACCTCGTCCGGCGGAACGTACCAGTTCTCATTGCTGCTCTTTGAGTGAGCATCCTCAGGGGGCGGCGACTCCTCGTCGGCGTGTGGGCAGACCGGCAGCGCCATGGCAGAGATTTGAGAAAGAGAGAAAGAGAGAGAGAGAGAGAGAGAGAGAGAGAGAGAGAGAGAGAGAGAGAGAGAGGGCCATCGAGGGGAGGATGTAGATGAGAATGCTGGCGGGACGACATGAGCAAGGTAGTATTTATTGGCGGCCGGAATCTAGATCGACGTGAACAGTACACACGCCAGTCACCGGAATTTACGAGACTGTAGTTTGAATTACACATGATTACCGCAGCAAAATCCGTGTGTGAACATAATAGCTGACGATTTCCAATACAGAACCGTGTCTGATTAATAACCCCCCGCCATTCACCTTCCAAACAATGAGGCGTGAAATAGAGTGCCAATCGTGTGGGGGCGGTTGTCTTGCTAGATCTTTAGATTTTCTTTTTTGACCACCAGATATTTACATCGTTTGATGATTCTTAACTTGCACACAAGTACACAAAAATATGATTTTTCAAACCATTACGGTTAGCCGTTGCATGTAGATGTTGTTCCAATTTGAATTACGGTCATTAAATGGCTAGAAAATCACTTCAATGTCTTTAAAAGATCAAATGACCCATAGAATTTTCCAAATTATCACATGACAGTTCTAGTAGTGCACGTTAAACGTAGAACAATTTGAAGGTCGTAAGAGGAAGCTATCTCCCGTTCGTCATCAGACATGCATTGTTCCATCTCGGAACCATGAGCCTTCTAGTGGGTTGCTCCGGTTTGTGAGGGGTGTGTGTCCAAACTTTCATTAAATAGGGCAATTTTTCTACCACATCATCTTGGTGGCATGACATTACAAGCAAGGTTTCATGTTTTTTTTATCATTTTTTAATTTTTTGGAATTAAAACGCCATGGCATTCCATGCATGTGTCCATGCCGTGAGACCTATATGTTTGAAAATTCCTTCTAATTTACTGCACATGGAATTAACTTGCAAAATAAGTAAACAAATATGATTTGTCAAACTGTTATGGTTAGCCGTTGCATGTTGATGTAGTACAAATTTGAATTACGATCATTAAATGGCTAGAAAATCACTTAAATGTATTTAAAAGGTCAAATGACCCCTGAAATTTTCCTAATTTTCACATGAAAGTTGTATTAGTGCACGTTAAACATAGAAAAAAAATGATGGTCATAAGAGGAAGTTATCTCCCGTTCGTCATCGAACAGGCATTGTTCCCTCTCAGAACCACAAGCCTTCTAGTGAGCTGCTCCGGTTTGTGAGTGGTGTTTGTCCAAACTTTTGTCAAACATGCCAAATTTCTTACCGCGTCAACTTGTTGGCATGACATTACATCAAGCAAGTTTCATGTTTTTCTGATCATTTTTTAATTTTCTGGAATTAAAATGCCATGGCACTCCATGCATGTGTCCATGCCGTGAGACCAATATGTTTCAAAATTCCTTCTACTTTACTGCACATGGAATTAACTCACACACAAGTATACAAATATGATTTTTCAAACCGTTAAGATTAGCCGTTGCATGTAGATGTAGTTCAAATTTGAATTACAGTCATTAAATGGCTAGAGTCTCACTTAAATGTCTTTAAAAGGTCAAATGACCCCTGGAATTTTCCAAATTGACAGTTGTATTAGTGCACTTTAAACGTATAATTTTTTTGAAGGCCGTAAGAGGAAGCTGTCTCCCGTTCATCATCAAACATGTATTGTTCCCATGCGAAACCACGAGCTTTCTAGTGAGTTGCTCCGGTTTGTGAGGGGTGTGTGTCCAAACTTTCGTCAAACCGGCCAATTTTTTTTACCACATCATCTTGGTGGCATGACATTACATCATGCAAGGTTTCATCTTTCTTTGATCATTTGTTAATTTTTTGGTATTAAAATGCCATGGCACTCCATGCATGTGTCCATGCCGTGAGACCAATATGTTTGAAAATTCCTTCTAATTTAGTGCACATGGAAGTAACTCGTACACAAGTACACAAATGCGATTTTTCAAACCGTTATAGTAAGCCCTTGCATGTAGATGTAGTTCAAATTTGAATTACGGTCATTAAATGGCTAGAAAATCACTTAAATGTCTTTAAAATGTCAAATGACCCCTGCAATTTTCCATTTTTTCACATGACAGTTGTATTAGTGCATGTTAAACGCAGAAAATTTTTGAAGGCCGTAAGAGGAACATATCTCCCATTCTTCATCAAACATGCATTGTTCCCACTCGGAACTACGAGCCATCTAGTGAGTTGCTCCGGTTTGTGAGGGGTGTGTGTGCCCAAACTTTCATCAAATAGGCCAATTTTTTTACCACATCATCTTGGTGGCATGACATTACATCAAGCAAGGTTTGTCGGCTTTCTGGGAATGGGCTTACCCAGACTTGCCTGCCTGCGGCCCAAAGCGTGGCTCGTCCAGCGGCCTAGTATGGCCCAACCTCATCAGCAACCACTGAAGACCCTCGCGAGGGGCCAAGCCTCGCGAGGCGGACGACGCAAGACCTCCCCTAGGGCGGCCTCACTAGGCTAGCTCCCGAGGAGCGGAGATATCAATGCAAGGGGCACCTCGCGAGGTTCCCGTGACTTGAGCCATGACGACCAAGGCCAGGCGGGCGCCAGCGGGCACATGATGCCAGTTTCCTCTTTGGTGTTAAAGGGGCAATCGTAGGCGAGGAGTCCCGAGGCATCAGGCAAAGGTTTCCATATCGGTGCAACAAGCCAAGACCAGCAGGACGGCAGAGCGGAGGTCATCGCGGAGCCCACGGCGGCGTCACCACTAGAGCCTTTGGCAGGCGAAGACCACCTTTTGTCGGGATAGCGTGTACTAGCTGTCCCCCTTCAAACTTAGCCATTGTGGGATCCCTTCCCGCTCAATATTTGGGAAGAGGACCCAGGCCTCTATAAATAGGACTAGCCACCACCATAAGGGGCATCGGATCTTGAGCTAACCCAACCTAGGAGATCAGACCATTGAGGCCACCCTCACGCCCATAAGCTCATCCGAGCGCAAGAACACCTCTCCTCGGGAGGCTGTTCTTCCCTTGTACTAGTTCATCCTCATCCTAGAAGGCAATCCACCACACCACACTGGATTAGGGTATTACACCATAACGGAGGCCCGAACCAGTATAAACCCTTGTGTCCCTTGTTCTTTGAGGTTGACGAGCTAGGCCTAGGAATTGGTGCTAGAGCGAGCTAGAGCGGAAAGGAGGGATCTTCGTGCGCACCCCAGTGTTCGAACCTCAAGGCTTTTGCTGGAACCCTAGATCCTAAATTTGGCACGCCAGGTAGGGGTGTGCCGAAGCTTCCCTCCCGTCGATCTGTGCCCCGTCATCCCACCGGTTCCATGGCCGACGCTCGCCAAGCCCATGTTGAGCGGCGGGCCGCCCTTGCCGTCTGCGTTGCTCAGACAACTCTTACCGGCAGACCTGCTTGCCATTCTCCATCGCCCGCTGCCAACACCGCCACCGGCCCGGTGCGGCACGAGCAGCAGGCCTCGTCCCATCATGCCTCCATGCGGCGAGACGGACGCACCACGACCCCGTCGCCGACACTGGCAGGCTCGTCGTCTCAAGCTCGCCATGGACCCGCGGATACGCAGGCTGCGTTTCTCATGGCACGTGAGCTCCTGTGCTACCGCCCCATCCACGACTTCAACATCGCATCACCGAGCTCGTCAGCGCCGCTGGGGCTCTCCTGCATCGTCCCTCTCGCTGCCTCGCCCGCCTCCCCGTGTGGGCGACGTGTGATAACCCACAAGTATAGGGGGTCAATTGTAGCCTCTTTCGATAAGTAAGAGTGTCAAACCCGCGAGGAGCAAAAGGTAGAACAAATATTCCCCCAAGTTCTATCGACCACCGATACAACTCTACCCACGCTTGACATTCGCTTTACCTAGAACAAGTTATGAAACTAGAAGTACTTTGTAGGTGTAACGGGATAGGTTTGCAAGAATATAAGAGCACATAAATAAAAACTAGGACTGTTTAGGTAAAGAAGCAATAAAGTTAGTATTGCGAGTGTGGAAAAGTGGTGGTAGGAGTTCGGAAATTGTCCCTAAGCAATTGACTACGTTACTAGACCGATAGCAAGTTTTATGTGGGAGAGGCCACTGCTAGCATGTCATCCCTGACTTGGAATTATATGCACTTATGATTGGAACTATTAGCAAGCATCTGCAACTACTAAAGTTCATTAAGATAAAACCTAACCATAGCATTAAGATGTATTGGTCCCCCTTCAATCTCGTATGCATCAATTTCTATGCTAGGTTGAAGCTTCTGTCACTCTTGCCCTCCAATACATAGTCCTATCAACATACAACTAACCCTATGGTGTGATCCACACGCACGCTCATGTGATGGGCACCAAAGGACAGCAACATAACCACAAGCAAATTAAAACAATCATAGCAATTCACCAATCACCGATATGACAACAAAAATCTGCTCAGACATCATAGGATGGCAACACATCATTGGATAATAATATGAAGCATAAAGCACCATGTTCAAGTAGAGGGTACATCGGGTTGCGGGAGAGTGGACCACAGTAGATAGATGGGGGAAGGTGATGAAGATGTTGATGAAGATGATGGAGGTGTTGGTGTAGATCGCCGTCGCACGATGATGGCCCCGGTGGCACTCCAGCGCCACCGGAAGCGAGGGGGAGAGAGCCCCCGCCTTCTCCTTCTTCCTTGGCCTTCTCCGTAGGTGGGAGAAGGGTTTCCCTCTGGTCCCTAGCCTCCATGGCAGTGGAGGGGCGAGAGCCCCTCCGAGATTGGATCTGTCTCTCTGTCTCTCTCTGTTTCTGTGTCCCCGGATTCTAGCCTTTCATCGTTTCTTATATTCCTGGAGATCCGTAAATCCGATTGGGCTGAATTTTGGACACGGTCTCTATCCGGATATTAGCTTTTTTGCGGTGAAAGAAGGGCACCAACCGCCTTACGGAGTGGCCACAAGGGACCAGAGCGTGCCTGACCCCTTGAGCGTGCCCCCCTACCTCGTGGCCCCCTCGGGCATCGTCTCGCGTTGATTCTTCTTCCCAAAATTCATAAATATTCCAAAAAAAATCTCCGTCCATTTTTATCCCATTTGGACTCCGTTTGATATGGATATTCTGCGAAACAAAAAACATGCAACAAATAGGAACTAACACTGGGCACTAGATCAATATGTTAGTCCCAAAAATAGTATAAAAAGTTGACAATAGTATGTGAAAGTTGTATAATATTGGAATGGAACAATAAAAAACTATAGATACGACGGAGACATATAAGCATCCCCAAGCTTAATTCCTGCTCATCCTCGAGTAGGTAAATGATAAAAGAAGATAATTTTTTATGTGGAATGCTACCTAGCATAATCTTGATCATGTAATCTAATCATGGCATGAATATTAAGACACTAGTGATTCAATGCAACAATCTATCATTTTACATAAAAGAATTTAATACTTGGGCATCCCAACAAACAATCAAGTCTTTCAAAATATCAATGCTAAAGAAGGTTATCCCTACGAAATCATATAGTCTTTTATGCTCCCTTTTCTTAGCAGAAGGTACCCCTCATGCCCATCCCGGTGTCAGCCAAGCAATTGTTTTCATATTTACTTTTTCGAACCTTTTCAACTCTTCACACAATACATGAGTGTGAGCCATGGACATAGCACTATGGGTGGAATAGAAGGTGGTGATAGACAAAAGTAGGGAGAAAGTCTAACATCGACTAGGCAAATTAACGGGCTATGGAGATATCCATCAATTGATATCAATGTGAGTGAGTAGGGATTGCCATGTAATAGATGCACTAGAGCTATAAGTGTATGAATGCTCAAAAGAAAACTAGTAGGTGTGCATCAACTTGCTTGCTCATGAAGACCTAGGGCATTTGAGGAAGCCCGTCGTTGGAATATACAAGCCAAGTTCTATAATGAAAATACCCACTAGTATATGGAAGTGGCAACATAGGAGACTCTCTATCATGAAGCACAACAGAGACGTATCAACATGGCCCATGAAGCGCCTCTGCCACCTCCACATCAAGGCGTCGTCGACGACCTCCCATGCGCAGCGCCAGTGCATGAAGAAGGAAGCTGACAAGAGATCCAGCGGCCCCGAGGAGGAGCGTCGGTGTTACCTCCACCGCCGCGTCGAGACCGTTTGCCCCCTGTCGTGGTGGCGCGCGAGGACCAAGACCAAACTCCGCCTCCACGACAAGCTCCGGTGTCAACGGCAGGCTGCAAGGCCCTCGCCCCCGAGCTGCGCAATGTCTACTGGCCCGGGAAGTTCAAGCCCGACCTGCCTCCATGCTACGATTGCACCCCCGACCCCATTGAATTCCTGCAGCTCTACGAGCTGAGCATCGAGGCATCCAGCGGTAACGAGAAGATCATGACGAACTGGTTCCCGATGGCTCTCGAGGACGGCGCGCACACGTGGCTCCTGAACCTGCCCGCGGGATTGATCTCCACCTGGGGAGAGATGCGCGAGCGGTTCATTGCCAATTTCCAGGGCACCCGCGACCTCCCCCCGGCCGTAGGTGACCTGCGGCGCATCAAGCAACAACCTGGAGACACCCTGCAGAAGTTCATCCAGCGCTTCAACAGTGTCCACGTCAAGATCCCCAAGGTCATGGACGAGGCCATCATTTCAGCATTTTCGGATGGCGTCCGTGATGTCAAGATGAAGGAGGAGCTCGCCATCCACAAAGATCTGTGTACGACCCTAGAGCTGTTCAACCTCGCTACCAAGTGTGTTACAGCTGAGGAGGGGCACCTCTCCCTCGTCGAGCTCTCCACTGCTGACCCTGAAGACAAGAAGGTCAAAAGCAAGGACGTGAAGTGCAAGGGAGTGGCAGTGCTCGCGGCTGAACCAGAGATGAAGCGTGGCCATGACTACCTAGAGTCATCCAAGAACAGCCGTCCGTTTTGCGCCTTCCACAACGTGCACAACCATAACACCGATGACTGTCAATAGCTCAGGGCCCTCGACGAAGGGCGCATCAGTCAACGCCCCGAGCGCAGCAACCGTGGCTACGACCGTGGAGGAAGTCGGATCGGGGGATGATGGGATGACCGTGGCCCCCGCCAGGAGTGGCATGATCAACCACGGGAGGACCGTTGGCGCGATCAGCCTCGTGAGGATGCCTCGAGGGACCAGCCTCATGAGGGTGCCTGGAGGGACCAGCCTCGCAAGGACCGTCCCCAGGGCAAGGCCGGCCTCCCTCCTCTGCCGCCGCCAAGAAGGAACGACGACCAGGACCAGGGGGCTGGGGGCTTCCAGGAGCCTCGCGCCATCGCCTGGATTTTGGGCGGAGCACAGGCCCCGGCTTCTCAGCGCCTCTTCAAGCAGTTCGCCCGAGAAGTAAATGTGGCTCTCCCATAGCTCGAAGCCACGCGCCTGTCGGTTCTTGGGTTCCGGCAAAACCCTTGAGGTCCGAACTCTGGGGTGCGCACGAAGATCTCCCCATCCGCCCTGGCTCGTCTACTCGCCGATCCCTAGGCCTAGCTCGTCATATCTGAAGAACAAGGGACACAAGGTTTATACTGGTTCGGGCAATCGTTGTGATGTAGTACCCTAATCCACTTTGGTGTGGTGGATTGCCTTGTAGGCTGAGGAAAACCAATACATGGATGAACTACCTCCCGAGGAGAGGGGTTCTTGTGCTCGAGTGAGCTTGTGGTGTGTGGCCTTCAATCCGATCAACTGTAGATGAGATGATCCCAATGGTGGTGGCTAGTCCTATTTATAGTGGCCAGGGTCCTCTTCCCAAATATTGAGTGGGAAGGGATCCCACAACGGCCAAATTTGAAGGGGACAACTAGTACAATCTATACTGACAAAAGGTGGTCTTCACATGCCAAAGGCTCTAGTAGTGACGCCGCCGTGGGCTCCGCGAGGACCTCCGCTCTGCCATCCTGCTGGTCTTGGCCTTGTTGCACCGATATGGAAACCTTTGCCTGACGCCTCGGGACTCTTCGCCTGCACCTGCTTCTTTAGCACCAAAGACGAAACTGGCACTCTGCGCCCGCTGGCGCCTGCCTGGCCTTGGTCGTCACTGCTCACGTCACGAGGACCTTGCGAGGTACCCCTTGCCTTGATATCTCCGATCCTCATGATCCGGCCTAGTGAGGCCGCCGCAGGGGATGTCTTGCGTCGCTCGCCTCGCGAAGCTCGGCCCCTTGCGAGGGTCTTGAGTGGTTGCTGAAGATGCTGGGCCGTACTAGGCCGCCTGAGAAGCCAGGCCCTTGGCCGCAGGCAGGCAAGTATGGGTACCCCCGTTCCCAGAACGCCGACAGTAGCCCCCGGCCCCAAGGTGCGCTCAGTCTTTGCTTCGCGGCGAAGCCAAGGGCCAAGTGCGGAGCGCCGCGGGCCCCAAAAGCCTACGGCCTTGACTGACGCGTGGCGACTGACGGGACGTTGGCGCCTCCACTTCCCCATGCAGCCTTGATTCTCGCCCAGCCAGACGGCCACTATTACTTGCTCGGCTCCGCCTCCCTTGCCAGCGGCGCGCCCTGCAGTTTCCTCGTCTTCTGGATCCCCTCCCTGGCTTGATTCAACACCAACTTCTTCTGTCATCATGGTTTCTAGCCGAGAGAAGGAATAGGGGGTTGAGCCTTGCACCTTAGCCCCCTCGTCGCCGGTCTTCGGGCCCGCCACTGAGAGGTCGATAGTGATCAATGAAGAGATGATGGAGAAGGTGCGCCCGGCACCCGCCGCCGATTCGAATGAGTGGGGGGCGACGGTGGCTTGGCCCGTTTCCCGCGCCAAGATCGACAGGTCGGCCACCGAGGTCCCCCTCCATCTTCACGCCCTCTGCGCTGGCCTGAACCCTCCCTTCTCTGATTTCTTCAATGCGGTGCTCTTGCATTACCAGATCAGCGTGCTACATCTTGATCCTCAATACATCGTCCTCCTTGCTGTTTTTGCCTTAGTCTGCGAAGCCATGGTGGGCATTGCTCCCTCCGTGGCCTTGCTCCGCCACTTCTTCTCGTTGCATCTGACGGATGTGGTCCAGTGCTCCGGATGCGTGTCCTTCCAGGCCATCACGGCGACGGCCGGCTCTGACATCGACTTTGACCTTGCGATGACTGTTGGCGGCTTCAGGAAGCGGTGGGTGTTCATCGATGTCGGGGTGCGCTGCCCCCTGCTGCTCCCACCACGCATTCCGGCCGCTCGGAGCTCCGGTTAGAACCACATGAGGCTCGTCGATCGGAGGCTGGCTCCCGTTTGGCTCCGGTTAGCCAGGCTGCAGAGGCTTGGAGTGACGGCACCAATGGTGGCATGAGAGTTCATACAGCGCCACATCGCCCCGCTCCAGCGCCACTCTCGGCCGATGTGGGCCTTCTCCGGCCCCGGGGACCGCATGAGGATCCAAGCGTCTGCCCTCCCTCGCGAGGTGCAGCGCATGATGCTCGAGGTCCCGATGGGCAATCTGACACCAGCCCGCTTACCAGAGGAGGGTTGCCTCCTGTACTACTGCTCAAATAGGGTGGAGTTCGTGAGGCAGATGCCCTCCTTCGACGAATGGGGGCTTCGTCCACTCAACTTTGTTGGGTCTCGCGAGAACCCTGTCTGCGTGGCTCCCTTGCCTGCTGCTGTCGAGGTGGTCGTCCCAGAAATGGACGCGAGGGGACAATCGCTATGTAGTGCTGGTGGTGCTGCTACTTCCGTGCTGGCATCTCCTGAGGTTACTGAAGTGCCACCCTTCGGGGCTCAGGAAAGTCGCCCGGAAGGGGCGCCTGAGGTGCAAGTAATGTCTGATGCTCTCGAGGCCGAAGCCCCCATGGCCTCTTCTTGATTACCCACATGTGTCGGTGATAAGTAAGAGTGTCGAACCCAACGAGGAGCTAAATGTAGAACAAATATTCCCTCAAGTTATATCGACCCCGATACAACTCTACGCACGCTTGACGTTTACTTTACCTAGAACACGTATGAAACTAGTAGTACTTTGTACCTTTTGTGGGATAGGTTTGCAAGAATATAAAGAGCACGCTAATAAAACTCGGGGCTGTTAAGATAAAGTAAATGATAGCGAGTGTGGAAAAGTGGTGGTAGGAGTTGCGGAATTGCCCCTAAGCAATTGACTACGTTACTAGACCGATAGCAAGATTTATGTGGGAGAGGCCACTCCTAGCATGTCATCCCTTACTTGCAATTCTATGAAATTATGGTTGGAACTATTAGCAAGCATCCGCAACTACTAACGTTCATTAAGGCAAAACCCAACCATAGCATTAAGATATATTGCTCCCCCTTCAATCCCGTATGCATCAATTTCTACGCTAGGTTGAAACTTCTGTCACTCTTGCCCTCCAATACGTAGTCCTATCAACATACAACTAACCCTATGGTGTGATCCATGCGCGCGCTCATATGATGGGCACCAAAGGATAGCAACATAACCACAAGCAATTTAAATCAATCATAGCAATTCACCAATCACAGATAGGACAACGATAATCTACTCAGACATCATATGATGGCAACACATCATTGGATAATAACATGAAGCATAAATCACCATGTTCAAGTAGAGGGTACATCGGTTTGCGGGAGAGTGGACCGCTGTAGATAGATGGGGGAAGGTGATGGAGATGTTGGTGAAGATGACGGAGGTGTTGGTGTAGATCGCCGTCACACGATGATGGCCTCGGTGGCACTCCAGTGCCACTGGAAGTGAGGGGGAGAGAGCCCCCCTCCTTCTTCTTCTTCCTTGACCTTCTCCCTAGATGGGAGAAGGGTTTCCCCTCTGGTCCATGGCCTCCATGGCGGCGGAGGGGCGAGAGCCCCTCCGAGATTGGATATGTCTCTCTGTCTCTCTCTGTTTCCGCGTTCCCAGATTCTGGCCCTTCACCGTTTCTTAAATTCCCGGAGATCCGTAACACTGATTGGGCTGATTTTTAGACACGATTTTTATCCGGAAATTAGCTTTCTTGCGGAGAAAGAAGGGCATCAATCGCCTTACAGTGTGGCCTCGAAGGCCCACGGCGCGCCCTGGGCAGGGGGCGCGCCCCCACCCTCGAGGCCCACTCGGGCATCGTCTCGTGTTAGTTTTGCTTCCCAAAATTCACATATATTCCAAAAAAAATATCCATCTGTTTTTATTCCGTTTGGACTCAGTTTGATATGGATATTCCGCGAAACAAAAAACATGCAACAAACCAGAACTGGCACTGGGCACTGGATCAATATGTTAGTCCCAAAAAATAGTATAAAAAGTTGCCAAAAGTATATGAAAGTTGTAGAATATTGGCATGGAACAATAAAAAATTATAGATATGACGGAGACGTATCACCTCTCCGCATCATCCTGAGGCGGGGGCAAGGGGCCTCGCCCGACCTAGCGCTTCTGGGGGTGCCTCCTTCGGAGATGCCCCGGTTATGCCTGATGTTGCCGATTGCTTCCGGGCCTTCGGCCGAACTTCAAAGTTCCTCGCAAGAGGAGGAGATCTCCCAGCTGTGGTGACGTCACCTTCCTACCGCTAAAGCTGAGGAAGTACATCACCATAGACGAGTGAGTAGCTTATCTCTATAACTTCTTGTGTATTGCCTTCCTTCCTGACCACGATTCCTCCGGGACCCTCCTGCCTACGCGACGACGCCTACTGACAAGCTGGCCTCTGTGGCCCCGAGCTCTTCGTCAGCCCAGAGCTCCCTCAGTCGATGCGCCACTTCTGGTGTGAGGCCATCCACGAGGTCGGATGCGCCGTCCTGGTGCCTCGACCCCGCATTCTTGCCGTTCCTTCTTCACAGCTCCCCCTGGGGGCCGGGGCGCGTGCCGAGGGCTCCCCCCTTGATCGTCGAACATAGCGGGGGCGCCTTCGCCCTGGCGTATTCTTCAAGTGGTGGGTCCCAGCCCTTACGGGCCCCGGCCGAGCCCGAGAGACGACTTGGGCGGAGGAGACCCTGGTCCTGCCTCCGGAGGAAGACGAGTCTCCTCCGGCTTCTTCAATTGCTCTTGGTGCCGAGGAGGGCCCTGGCCTCCTGCTTGAGTGAGCGCGCAGGCGCGGAGCCACCCGCCGCGAGGTTCTCCGGGAGGCGATGAATGCGTTAGGCCGATTTGGGGAAGAGCTTGAGTGAGTTGAATCCCGTCTTCAGGCTGAGGGCCTTCAACTGATGGACGAGCGGTGCCGACTGGGGGTGGCCATTAACCTCGGGCGCCTCCAGCACGAGCGCACCAATGAGAAGGCAGACGCGTCCCTCGCAGTCTCGCGAGAGGCCTGGGCCCAAGCCCTAGAGGAGGCCAGGTAAGCCGACACCCGCCGCAAGGCTGCAGAGAGGTGCCTGCTGGAGCTTCAGGTCCTGAATGCCGACTTGGAGGAGCGAGCTGAGGTGCGTAGGGCCGCCCTGGCGTCGATGAGAGAGATGCCCTTCGAAGAGGCGTAGATCTTGCGGCGCGATGAGGCGTTGATGCTAGAGGCCGCAGAGCGCAACCTTGAGCTTGAGCGGCTGGAGGCGAGGGAGTGCCACGTGACCCTGGCCGAGGATGCCGTCTCCGCTCGCGAGGCCAGAGTCCAGGAGGAAATTGACTGGAAAGTGGCGGAGGCCCGCGCGAACCTCGCCAAGGGGTACGACTTGAAGTTGGAGCTCCATTGAGCGGAGGCTGATGGGAGGACTGCTGCCCTCAGGGCGAGGCTGAGAGAAGCAGAGCTATGCGAGAGGGCCGCGGCGGTGGCTCAGTCTTCCATCCAGGCTGAGCTGGCCTCCGCGCAGGTGGACTTGGCCTTGCTCCAGCGACAAGTTGATGATGTAGTAGTTCTTGCGCAGCAGATTAAGGACGAGGCTTGCCGTCGACTACTACTGCAGCATGAGCATGTCCCCATGTTGTAGACTCTTCGAGCGAAGGACAACCGAGCGTTGGGGGCCATATATGAGGAGAACGTCCCTGATCCCCACACGGAGGATCACGCTGGTCATCTTGTCTTGTTCACCAAAGTTGTGACGCGTCTGGAGAGCCAGGCCGCGAGGGCCCGCCACATTGTTGAAGAAAAGAGCCGGACCCTCATTGGGCGCGCATTCTCCTGGGTCTTCAGCTATCTCCAGAGCATTGATCCTCACTTTGACTTCGACGCTGCTATCGCCCCCGTGCCTAGGGCAGTCCGAGACTACCTGGCGCATTGGGTGGATGACCACATGGACGCTCTAGTCCGGGCCTTTGCCACAGATGATGACGAGGCCATGGTCGTGGCGGATGAAGGCGGCGCAGCTGAAGACGATGGATACATGGCCAGCGACTGCGCTGGTAGTGATCATGAGAGCGACTCGGATGGTGCGGCGAGCGATGTGTCCGGCTGAGCTTGTGTTCCTTCGTCCTCACCCTGCACGCATAGGCTTGCACGAGGACCCGTAGGGTGTGATAGTGTTTTTATGGGGGGAGCCCCCTATGTGTGTAAACTGGTATTCCACCTTCCTTCTTTTGGCGCTTGAATCCGAACCTGGGACATGCGTTCTCGAGTTTCCCGAGCCTAGTTGCCATTGTGTTTCACCTAGATCTTAGCTGTCTTCGTGCGGGTTACGAGGCCGTGGGTTCGCCTCGCTCCTGGGGTGGATCACTGGTGGTCCGCGGCCCTGAGTCTCCTGAGAAATGCGTGGCCCTTCTCTGGGGAATAGGGCTAGGGGTGTTCTGCTGGCCTCGGCAGGATGCCTACGTGAAAAAATTGCGGCACGTAGGCTCTTGCCCCGAGGGGGTCCTGCCGAGGTTGTAGCGGTACGCCAGGTAAGATTGGCCTTCCGGTCCCTGAGCCGGACGGCCCGTGGTAAGATCTTAAAGACAGCCAGAGGCGGCAAAATCCAGCAGAAATCAGCAAAAACTCTTTCCCCCATTTCGGCAACAAGCAAGACTTCAAATTCAATTTGAAAGGCACGACGAATCCAATTACAAAAAGGAAGGCGAGGAAAGCAAATAGCCGCGTCTGGCACCTATCTAGTCTTCAGTCTTCTCACCAACGCGGAGCTAAGTGCTGCCACCGGGATGTGGGAGGGAGCCCCCGAAGCCCGAGCGCAGCTATCCGGAGACTCCGGGGGCGTGTACATCCCCACTCATTATTACGTGAGAGTGTCACAGGTGGAGATCTTAAAAGTCGCGAGCCTTACTTCATATCGCCAGACGAGGGCCCACCTTGCGCCACCCCCGACCTCCAATGGGGCGACCGGAAACCAGGTCAGGACCAAGGAGGCAAGGGGGACGCCAACGGCGCCCTCGGCGATCACGGGCCCTCTGCTGGGGGGGAAGCTTGGCGAGGCTCGCCCTGACAGAGGACCTACTTTCGCATACTTACCTGATCCTCGCGTCGCGGGGGAGGCCGCGACTCTAGGCCCTCCACATGCAGCCCCCAGCGATATGATCCGCTTGAGGGCGGAGCGGCCGCTCTCAGATCCTCGACCATCGCCGTGGTCTGATTCACCTGCATTCCATTGTTAGCATACGCCTGCTGCTGGGATACCTGCTGAAGGGGTCCACGGAGACCCCGGGCAACTCGTGGTAATCTTCTTCCTCGAACGCCCCGCCGTTCCATCTCGGCCCGAGGAAGCATTGGGGCATTCCCCGAACACGTATGCCAGGTCAACCATGTGAGGCACGTAGGCTTCATCGGCCGCCCCACCGAGGGCACCGCCTGCGTGCCCCGCACCTTGAGCCCCCGGCTTCGGCACCTGGCCTTGGCGGCCGCTGAGTTGTACCCTAGCGTACCCTCGCAAGGGGCCACCAGCGCTTGTTCCTGCTGGTGACAAAGTCGCTGCGGTTATGAGGATGGCGCCAGCGCTCCTGTTGGTGTCGTGAGGTATTCCAAGCGCTCCCGGGGATGCCCGCGCCTGCCGAGACCTGACCGTCGCCCCACTGCGACCTGGGCAGGGGTGAGGAGCAGAATGGCAGCGCACCCTTGCAAGCGCAGCCCAGTAGTTCGGTGAGGCGTTCCAGCAGCACGTCGTGGCCGCCCTCGTCCAGCCTGCATCATAACAGTTCTCGCGCCACATGAGTGCAGCCCTCGTGTTCGCCTGCTCCCGTCGGGTGTAGGCTGCTGTTGCCGCTGCATGGTTCGCGGATCGCGCCGCAGAGCACACGCGCCGAGACGTCGAGGTGGTGGTCGCTGGCCCGCGCCTCCCACAGCTGGTGGCGTCGGGCGGTGTGGGAGCCGCCTGAAGCATGGGGTTGAGGTCTCCATGGGTGGACGGCGCCGCCCGCTCAGGCCATGTCGCCCAGCGGTCGACATGAGCTCCCTGATCGTCGGCCATCGGGATTGTAGAGCGGTGACGGCACGAACAACAAAAGAAAAGATCCGGCGCACCCCCTACCTGGCGCGGCAAATGTCGGATCATGGGTTCTGGCAAAACCCTTGAGGTTCAAACTCTGGGGTGCGCACGAAGATACCTCCTTATGCCCTGGCTCGTCTACTCGCCCATCCCTAGGCCTAGCTCGTCAGATCCGATGAACAAGGGACACAAGGTTTATACTGGTTCGGGCCACCGTTGTGGTGTAATACCCTAATCCAGTGTGGTGTGGTGGATTGCCTTGTAGGCTGAGGAAGAACTAGTAATGGATGAACTGCCTCCTAAGGAGAGGGGTTCTTGTGCTCGAGTGAGCTTCTGGTGTGTGGCCTTCTATCCGATCAACTCTAGATGAGATGATCCCAATGGTGGTGGCTAGTCCTATTTATAGTGGCCAGGGTCCTCTTCCCAAATATTGAGAGGGAAGGGATCCCCCAATGGCCAAATTTGAAGGGGGACAACTAATACAAGCTATCCTGACAAAAGGTGGTCTTCGCCTGCCAAAGGCTCTAGTGGTGCCGCCGTCGTGGGCTCCGCGATGACCTCCGCTCTGCCGTCCTGCAGGTCTTTGCCTTGTTGCACCGATATGGAAACCTTTGCCTGACACCTCGGGACTCTTTGCCTCCACCAGCTTCTTTAGCACTAAAGAGGAAACTAGCACTGTGCGCCCACTGGCGCCCGCCTGGCCTTGGTCGTCACTGCTCAGGTCATGAGGACCTCGCGAGGTACCCCTTGCCTTGATATTTCCGATCCTCACGAGCCGGCCAAGTGAGGCCGCCCCAGGAAATGACTTGCCTCATCCGCCTCGCAAGGGTCGGCCTCTCACGATGGTCCTGAGTGGTTGCTGAAGATGCTGGGCCGTACCAGGCCACCTGATGAGCCACACCCTGGGCCGCAGGCAGGCAAGTCTGGGTACCCCCGTTCCCAAAACGCCGATAGCGCCCACTTAGCTGGTCCAAGTGCCGCATCACCTTCAGTTCAGCAGACCATCTCAAGTGCACGGCGACGGCCGGCGCCCTCCCGATGCTTTGTTCGCCTGTCATCAGCAACGTTCAAGTTACCAAGACCCTCATCAATGGCGGTGCAGGGGTCAATGTCTTGTCCGTTGAGACGTTCGACAGCCTCCAAGTACCATACGATCAGCTACTACCTACCAAGCCCTTCTCTAGAGTGACCAACGGCTCCACCACCCCTATAGGGCAAATCCGCCTGCCTATCACCTTTGGCAAGTGCGACAACTACCACACTGAGCTCATCGACTTCGACATCGCCCACATTCATCTCCCATACAACGCCATCCTCGGGTACCCAGCCCTGGCCAAGTTCATGGTAGTGACTCACCACGGCTACAACGTCCTCAAGATGCTAGTGTCAGGGATATTACTACCATGTATAAACCGGCCAGGAGGGTCCGGTTTACGTTATCAGAATTATATTATCAGAAGCCCAGCGGAGTATGGAGTAGGAGATTACAGCCCAGGAGGCTTAGGTCCCATGTGTTAGGGCCCATGGTTCATAAACCGTCATATTATGTAACTTGCGATGTAAGATAGAAAGAGCAGAGACCGAGGCGGACATGTTTATGAGCCGGCCTCGGGACTCTGTAAACCGAACAGGGCGTCACCTCTTATATAAAGGGACGACCCGGCGACGGTTCAGGATAGAGAACAACAGCTCGAGACACAGGCAAAGTGGATTCACTCCCTGTTCATCGAAGCCCAAGCAATACCACACCAAACTAGACGTAGGCTTTTACCTTCATCGAAGGGGCCAAACTAGTATAAAATCCTTGTGTCTTTCGTCCGCTTTAACCCCTTTAAGCTAACCCGTGGCGATGGCCTCACGACTAAGTCCTTTAGCTAGGACATCTGCCGTGCTAAATCCACGACAGTTGGCGCCCACCGTGGGGCTATCGCACGATGGTTTCGAGTTCTTGAAGGGCAGCTTTGAAGGACTCAAGGGCTATGTAGTGGGCCGGATGACCAAGAGTCGTCGCGGCCGGATCTACATCGACGATGCAGGCTGGGGCCCCGAGGCTGATTCAATTGAATACGGGTATCGGGTCCCCTTCGGCGGCATCAACGTCTTCATCGGCAAGATCGGCGAACCAGGCCCTGAGCCGGACACCTTCCCCAACATCGTCGAGTCGGCTCAATATGCGAGACCTTCTCGGATTCAACCCGCCGTGAAGCACGTCTTCGTTGGGGCAGTGCATGGAGTACAAGCCAAGGACGGATCAGACTCTGGCGGTGAGACTGCTGTTCATTCCGGCGACGAATCTTCTTCCGGAGAGACCGAATCTCTGTATCTGCTGCAGGATGGCTGGTTTGAGGGTTGTTCTGATGGCAACAGTATTCCGGACCCCCTTGATCTGCCAAACAGGGTCGCTGTCTTCATGGCCGAATCACAACCCCTGCAACAGACCTCAACAATAGGGGCGTTGAAATCAGAGGCAATGGGAGCTAGAGCTGGAGATCCACCCCCATCACCATCTGACACTTTATCTATCTTGGTCGATACTTTGACGGCGCTAGTAACAGCAGAGGTGACCCAGGCCGACAAGGAGCAGCATGATGCGGAGGTCTCTCAGGTGAAGAGCCGGATTGAACAAGCCAAGTTGGACCTGGCTGCTGAGAAAGCTAGGATGGCTACAAGGTAGACAGAGCTGGATGCTCAAGCTTATGGACTCAGGTTAGATCAGACCGCTTCACAAGAGGTAATGATGAGAAGACAACGATCTCGCTTGCTGCCGGTTTATGAGGCAAGGAATCACTTTAGCACGCCAGGCGCGGGGACCAGTAACCAGCCAGAGGTAAACCGGAGAGGAGCACCAGGAACAGGCGCGTCAGTTCAGCCACCGGCGGTAGAGCCAAACTGCCAAGTTGTGCCGACCCAACATGTGCCCACCCCTCCTGGTCATTAAACCGTTGGACAACATAGTTGCTGCCGCTTCACGGCTGGCCGCCCTTCCCATTGAAGGTACGTCCCCCATAGCAGTGGAGGCACGACGGGCCAAGGAGTTGCTGGACACAACGCTAACTCAACAACAAGCTTATTCATATAGCCGGGAGAGGATTCATTCAACCCCCCGCCCGAGCCGGAGTTATACGAGGCATCTGGATGAACCGGCCGTATCAAGCAGCGCACGGAGATGTCATCAACCAAGTTAGGATAATCCGGCAGGAGAAGAAGCACATGCTCAAGAGGTGGTGGATCAGGCCAGGCAGTGTCGGGAGGTCGAGGTAACGGCACAATACGAAGCCCGTCAGGCGATGCCGGTTCGTCCTACCACCACAATTGAACCGGGGGTCATGTACAGTTCCCTGGGCATGCCGTGTCTCATCCCTGCTTTGCGGAACGTGAAATTATCCAAGGATTTCAAGGGGCCGCGCAAAGTACCTAATTATACAGCGGATCTTGCTCCGGAGACATGGGTTGAGAGTTATGAGATGGCAATGGAGATGCTCGATGTGGATGAGGCAGCGTGCGCCAAATACTTCACAATGATGCTTGAGGGCACGGCCCGAACATGGTTGAAGGGTTTACCACCTAATTCCATCGGATCATGGGCTGAGCTACGGAGCCGGTTTATCAAAAATTTCAAGGACACGTGCAAGCAGCCAATGTTTGTCGTCGACTTAGCTGCCTGCATTCATGGAGAGCAAGAGTCTACAAGCAGTTGGGTGCATCGAGTGTCAGAAATCTTGCACTCCTCCAATAGCATCAACCCAAGTACAACAGTGGTGATGTTGGAAAGTAACTGCCGGTTTGAACCTTTGAGACAGAAGTTGGGACGGCCCAAACGTGACTGCAATGACATGGGGACCCTCATGGGTGCTTTGGTGAAATATGGAGACTCTGATAACACCAAGCATCCGGACACTGATGGAGACAAGTCAGGGAAGGCGAGCAAGAACGGTAAACCGCCGCAGACCAATCGGGCGAGTCAAGGATACAATGGCAAGCGTAAAAAGGATGGCAGCTCAGACTTTGTGGCCAACACCAACGCTCAGGAAAACGGGCAACGCCGCATGGGTAGACCACGCCCGCGTAACGGGAGGCCGCCTATTAATCTAGAGCGCCAGTTGAACGTGCCTTGCCTATAGCACGGTACAGTGGAAAACCCGGCTACACATCTCTGGAAAGACTGCTTCATTATGCAAGAATTCATGAAACAGACTAGGTATGATCACGGGACCCCCGGCAAATCAGGCCCCGGTTTTCAAGGTCCGGGTTATCAAGGTGGCGGGTCCGGTTCAGGATACCACGGCAGTAACGGTAACTACAATGGCAACAATCAGCATCAGCATAACCAACAACATGGTCAGGGCGGATACAGCAACCAAGGGAACCAACAGCGTCAGCAACAACAGCAATCCGGATATCAGAATAATCTGAAGGAGCTGAGCAGTGGGCAGTATCATGTCTTCACCACAAGTTTGTGCAAACGGGATCAGAAGGTTCTGAAGAGGGCAGTGCATTCTATTGAACCGGCGATACCACATTTTTTGCGTTGGTCTGAGTAACCCATTGCGTGGAGCAGAGAGGATCATCCACCCCGGGTTGATAATTCGGGTCAGGTAGCTCTGGTGGTGGCACCACAGGTGGGTGGTTACAAGTTCACCAAAGTGCTTATGGATGGAGGCAGCATCATCAACATCCTATATTATGAGACTTTTCGGCGTATGGGGTTGACAGATAAGAAGCTCCAACAGTCCAACACAGTGTTCCATGGGGTCGTGCCCGGTAAGTCGGCTTATCCAGTTGGAAAGATTGACTTAGAGGTCACCTTTGGAGATGAGCATGACTCCAGGTCAGAGACTGTGACCTTTGAGGTGGTAAAAATCAAAAGCCCGTACCACGCCTTGTTTGGGCAGCCGGTTTATGCCAAGTTCATGGGTAGGCCGTGTTATGTTTATCTACAACTCAAGATGCCAGGCCACAAGGGAACTATTACGGTTCATGGGAGCCGCAAAATTGCATTGGAGTGCGAGGAAGGTGATGCAGCTTATGCTGAGGTGGTTTGTGCAACAGAGGAGCTGAAGTTTTATAAGGACAATGTTGATCCGGTAGATATGTCTCCACTGAAGAAACCAACCACAGAGCATGATCTAGCGTTGAAATTCAAATCAGCTAAAGAGACTAAGCAGGTGGACTTTGTTCCGGGCGATTCATCCAAGCAGTTCACTATCAGCGCTAACCTAGATCCGAAATAGGAAAGCGCGCTCATCGACTTCATCCGTGAGAACTATGATATCTTTGCATGGAAGCCTTCTGACATGCCAGGTATACCGAGGGAACACGCTGAGGACAATCTTAATATCGATCCTAAGTTTAAACCGGCCAAACAGTATCTGTGCCGCTTCAATGAGGAGAGGCGCAAGGCTATCGGAGAAGAAGTGGCTAGGCTCTTGGCTGCAGGCTTTATAGTTGAAGTGTTTCATCCAGAATGGTTGGCTAATCCGGTGCTAGTGCTTAAGAAAAATGGAACTTGGAGAATGTGTGTTGATTACACAGATCTGAACAAGGCTTGCCCAACTGATCCTTTTGCTCTCCCCCGTATTGATCAAATTATTGATGCTACGGCAGGATGGGAGCGGCTAAGTTTTTAGGATGCATATTCAGGTTATCTTTAGATCAAGATGGCAGTTAAGGACCAGGAGATGACAACTTTTATAACTCCCTTTGGAGCCTTCTGCTATGTATCTATGCCATTCGGGCTCAAGAGTGCCCAGCCAACCTACTAGCGTTGTGTACAGAACTGCCTTCAAGGGCAGATTGGGCAGAATGTTCATGCATATGTTGATGACATTGTGGTGAAATCCAGGAAGGAGGAGACATTGATAGAGGATTTGAAGGAAACTTTTGACAATCTTCGGGTCTATAAAATGATGCTTAATCCGGAGAAGTGCGTTTTTGGTGTTCCAGCAGGCAAGCTCCTGGGGTTCTTGGTATCAAACAGAGGAATTGAAGCCAATCCAGAGAAGATCAAAGCGATTACGTCCTTGGCTAAACCGGCGTGCATCAACGATGTCTAGCGCGTGGCGGGCCATATTGCAGCACTCAACCGGTTTATCAGCCGTTTGGGGGAGAAGGCAATCCCGCTTTATCAGATGATGAAAAAGACAGACCGCTTTGTCTGGAGTGATGCAACTGATGCTGCGTTTGAGGATCTAAAGAGGCAATTGGCAGAGCCGCCGGTCCTTGCTGCCCCAGTTGATAATGAGACGCTGCTGTTATACGTGGATGCTAATGCCCGTGCAGTAAGTGTTGCCATTGTGGTAGAGCGCAAGGAAGCAGGCAAAGAATATCTGGTTCAGCGGCCAGTTTACTACATCAGTGAAGTGCTCATCGAGTAAAAGCAGAGATATCCGCATTGGCAGAAGCTGGTGTATGGAGTTTTCATGGCAAACCGGAAGGTAAAGCACTATTTTCAGGGCCACCCAATCACCGTTGTCAGTTCAGCTCCGTTAGGGGATATAATCCAGAATAGAGAAGCTACTGGTCGGGTTGCGAAGTGGGCCATTGAACTTAGCCCGCACGGATTAAAATATGTGCCCCGTACTACAATAAAGTCCCAAGCATTGGTTGATTTCATCAATGATTGGACAGAGTTGCAAGCACCTGAGGAGAAGCCGGATCATACGTACTGGACTATTCATTTTGACGGTTCAAGGCAATTGGAGGGCTCAGGGGCTGGAGTCATGTTAACTTCCCCACGAGGTTATGTCCTCCGTTTAATGTTCCCTTGTACTAATAATGCTGCTGAGTATGAAGCTCTCCTCCATGGTCTGCGGATGGCCAAGGAGATGAACTTGAGCCGGGTCAAGTGTTTTGGCGACTCAGATCTGGTGGCACAGTAGGTGTCTGGCAAGTGGGACTCCAAGGATCCGCTCATGGGAGCATATCGATGAGAGGTAGACACTATCGCTGGGTACTTCAAAGGATATCAGGTGGATCATATAGACCGGCGGAAAAATGAAGTAACTGATGCGTTAAGCCGGCTGGGTTCCCAGCATAAACCGGTTCCAGCTAATACCTTCTTGGATGAGTTGCATAATCCGTCGGTGCAGGTACCTTTAGAGGAGGACTTGGCTATTCCTGATCCAGAAGCACAATTGGTCACAGCACTTCATATCATTCCAGATTGGACGCTCCCTTACTTGGCATACATGAAAAAAGGTGAGTTACCAGAGGACGAAGTCGAGGCCCGACAGATAATCCGGCGGTCTAAATCTATGACTATTATCAATGGAGAACTTCATCATCGCAGCGTTTCTGGAGCTTTTCAGCGGTGTGTATCATCAGAAGAAGACTGTGATATTCTTAGAGAGATTCATGAGGGGGATTGCGTTCATCACGCCAGTTCGAAATCTCTGGTGGCCAAGGCTTTTCATCATGGTTTCTACTGGTTGATGCCTCACGCCGACGCAGAGGACTTGGTCAGAAAATGTGATGCTTGCCAGAAATTCTCACGACGTGCTCATATACCGGCGCAGGAGCTGAGGATGATCCCAATTACTTGGCCGTTTGTGACTTGGGGGCTTGATATGGTTGGACCCTTCAAGAGATCCCAAGATAAGAAAACCCACCTGTTGGTAGCAGTGGACAAGTTTACAAAATGGGTTGAAGCAGAGCCTGTCAGTAAGTGTGATGCAGCAACAGCGGTTTAGTTCATCAAAAAGGTGATTTTCCGGTTTGGCTTTCCACACAGTATTATAACTGATAATGGCACCAACCTATCCAAGGGGGCTATGGAGGAGTTATGTCACCGAGAGCATATTCGTCTTGATGTATCATCAGTAG
Source organism: Secale cereale (assembly GCA_902687465.1). Taxonomy (NCBI): domain Eukaryota; kingdom Viridiplantae; phylum Streptophyta; class Magnoliopsida; order Poales; family Poaceae; genus Secale; species Secale cereale. The sequence goes on from LR738709.1 coordinate 350,536,414, forward strand.
CTCACCCTCAGTCTAATGGCCAAGCTGAAAGAGCCAATCAAGAGATCTTGAGAGGCATCAAACCCCGGCTTATGGTTTCTTTGCAGAGAACACCGGGTTGTTGGGTGGAGGAGTTGCCTTCTGTCTTATGGAGCATCAACACTACACCTAACAGATCCACAGGGTACATGCCTTTCTTCATGGTATATGGAGCTGAAGCGGTCCTCCCTAGTGATATCCGTCATGACTCGCCGCGGGTGGCGGCTTATGTTGAAGCGGGTAATGAACAAGCAAGACAAGACGCCTTGGACCGGCTGGACGAGGAACGGGACACGGCAACAGCTCGATCGACGATTTATCAACAAGACCTGCGCCGGTACCACAGTCGCCGGGTTAAGACCAGAATGTTTCAGGAAGGAGATCTGGTGCTCCGGCTCATCCAAGACCAGACAGACATGCACAAACTATCCCCACCTTGGGAAGGTCCCTTCGTGGTCAGCAAGAACCTGCACAACGGATCATACTACCTCGTCGACGTTCGAGAACATAAGGACTCAGGCACGACGGAGGAGGAGACCCAGCGGCCGTGGAACATCACTCTTCTTCGACCTTACTATACTTGAGCCATCGGCTCCGCTTTATATACAATGTATATATTATGACTAATAAAATAAACTGGCACCCCCAGTAAACTGAGGAATCAGCCATCCTTTTCATAAGAGTATCACATGGGGGCTTCCGTGGGCAAGGGAGTTTTCTATGGCCTCTTAAACCGGCACCCTTGATAAATCAAGGAATCAGCCATCTTTTTCTGTACAAAAAAGAATCACATGGGGGCTTCCGCGGGCAAGGAAGTTTCCTATGGCCTCTTAAACCGGCGGCCATATCAAGACCATCATAAGAGCACTGCTTTAGTTGCTTCGGCAATTTCCACATGATGCTGAGGGGCAAAAGAGGGTTTTATGCCTAGCATAACTCAAACATAGGCCCCGACGAGCGATGCTCACACGCTACCTGGGGGCTCCTGATGCAAGTTCATCAGTGAGTTGAAAACTCTTGTAGTGAACACGGCTTGGAAGCTTGGTGTATACACCTAAAACCCCGGATTAACCTGCCTGCATCAAGTAAATCGCGCCGTCCAGGTTAACCTGGTATGACCCGTCGAACGTAACACAAGTCAATCCTTCAGGACCATGAACTTGATAACGTTAAATTGACGATCATCAAGTGATTACACAAGCCAATATCTTTATGAGATTTTGAACATTGGTAGCATTTGACATCGATGATTTGGTTAAAGATTGCGGATCATCTTAACAGACTTTGCTAAAATGGTTAATGACAGTAGCCTGGAAGCTCATAAAAAGCCTCGAATTTGGAGCCTGGCAGCTCGTAAAAAGCCTCGACTACATGGTCTTATTTGCCCAAAAACTTTATTTTCATTTTTTATGTGTTATCAAATCTTTATCTTCAAGGTCATTGGTTTTTTATCCAAGTCCATTGATACAAGGCTGGATAACTACAAAGCTATCATTACATCTGTATTCATAGAGTTATAGTCCGGGTTATAAACACCAGCACTACTTTACAGCTAAACCGGCGTTCATTGTAACCCGGATCGATCTTCATGATAAGATGACAAAAAGCCAAGTAAGTCATCAACACTTATACCTTGGATTGTTCGTGACGGATTAAGGTTTATAGACACACCTAATCACAGATATGATACATGCTTATATTTCATACACAGTTCAAGTTATTACCTTAGATCATGTGTTTGGCCAGTATAACCCGTCCGGCAGTAAACCGCCAGGGCACTTTGAGCATTGTGTATGCAAACACACGTAATATAAAAGATCAAAGCATTGCAAAGCAGGAGATAATTTGGAAGTGGCCAAACAAAGCAATGACATGCAAGATAGTGTGGGACAAAGACAGTATCTCAACTATTCTATTACAAGGCACTGACAGGCCCAAAAGAATATCAGTTTTTGCACCAAGTGTTCAACATATAAAGGTAAAACCGGACCAGTTTAAGATTCTACTTCGGCTGGCTGTGAAGACTGAGGGTCAGCTTGTTCCGGATCTTCGACGACTTCTAACAGCTGTTGGAAATCAGGGGTGCTCCAGTCAATCTTGGCAAGGGCTCGGAAATAAACTTCATCAGTTATGAGTTCGGACGGTTCAATATCAGGGGCAAAGGTGTGCTTACGGATGGGTGGAATAAGATTCGCAATGTCATAAGTTAGACGCTCCACCCGCACGTTTTCCAGATCATAACCCGGATGATACCTTGATAAATCTGCCTCATCAGCAAGCTTACTAACAAGAGGTCGCATTTCTTTGGTTAAGGCACGAAGATCCTCAGCGGAGAAAACTGATCCGTCCTCCTTCATACTTGTATAGCCATTAATGACCTCCGTCGGATCAAAGTCAGGAACCCATGCCTTGGCCTGGGTTAAAGCCATTAAAGAGCCAGCTCTTGCGGAGGATTTCTTCACCTCGATAAGACGGGCAGGCAAGATGGATAGTTTCTCCAGAGTGCCTTGGATGGTGGTTGGCGCCGGTTTATTATACAAAATAGCACTACTGGCCCTCTGAGCACCGGCATAGAGTTGTTCCACCAAGGTATAAGTAACCTTCAACTTCTTCTGTACATCATCCCCAAGATGAGTTATGCGCCTCCCTGTGTACAAGTGATGAGTTAAACTGGAGCAATGCAAGATAGCAAGGATAAGTTTGGGTGAACAAATACTTACCAAAGATAGCAGATGTCATATCATTTATGTGCTGCCTTAACCCGGACGGCTCCTCTGTCACCCGGTTAAGAGCTGCCTCAGCATCATTGGCTCTTTTATCTAAAGCAGCCTTCTCTACCTCCCAAGTGGACCGCTCCGCTTCAAAATCTTTCTTGAGCTTCTCCATACTAGCTAAAGCAAGGGTAAGTTCTTCCTTGGCTTTAGTCGAAGCAGTCTCTTGGAAGGATAGGTTATTCCGGAGCTCAGTGATTTCAGTGGCCCACCGGTTCAAATCAGTCTGCCAAGGATAAAACATGTCGGATATCTATAAAGGAAGCAATTACATCAAAGTCCCAAGTACATAACAAGTTATGCACTTGACACTTGGGGGCTAATGTACAATTGAAGTGAAAGAAAGCAACTTTATCAGACAAGTCCCAAGCACATAACAAGTTATGTCCTTGACACTTGGGGGCTAATGTAAGGTCATTCTCAAACATAAAAGAAGTCCCGATTCACCCGAAGTGGAGTAAACCGGCCCTTGGGGGCTACACGTGCAAATCAAGCTATTCCAGTTATTCTACCAAAGTCCCGGTTCACCCTAAAGGCTAAACCGGCACTTGGGGGCTATAATGGACTAAAGGTACAACTATAAGACACAAGAAGAAATGAAAGGCAAAGGAAAAGAAGTTACCTCATATTTTTCCTTCATTAAGTTTACTAAATTGGCCTCGTGGTCACGGCTAGTGAAGAGCCGGTTTAGGTACCCAGAATGAAGCTCGTGGGCACTAAGCGGGGCATAGCTAGACAGGTCAGTGCTGCATTTGCCTTTGTCCTTCTGGAGAACTTCTTCCTTCGCAGTGTGTCTGGCCAAGATCACAGGTTCTGCGGGAGCAGTAAAGCCTATCCCAGTAATCTCGACATCTTCTGTCGAGGCAGCAGTTGGCCTGGGGATCATCAGCAACATCGGGATTGGTGCGTATCGGGCTAACAGGAGCCGGACTGGCCCGGGGAGGACTAACCCGGATAGGGCTGGCCGGTTCAGCAGTATTCTCCATAGCGTCACCCCTCGGAGCAGCAAGATCTTCTTGATCCATAGGGGAAGGATCATCATGCAGAACTTCAACGTTTTCTTCCAGAGGATTGGCAGCTTCAGGATCTTCTGCCGATTCAGCGGTGGTGTTTGCGACCGCTGGTTTATTCAACTTTTCCTTTTTGCTAGGCTTGGGCATACTGAGACAAGATTAGAGGAATAATGAAAATCACAAAACAAAATGGAAAGTTAAGACGGATGAACTGAAAGATGGCTTACCCATGGACAGTCTTGAGCACCGGGACTTGGGTGGCAGTTGATTCGCCGGAGGATGACAGAGGAGTTTCCTAATAATTTGGATCAGACGGTTTAAGTGGTTTACGGAAAAGACCCGCTTTAGGATGAAGAAGAGTTGGAGTAAGTAAAACCTCTGAACGGCGTCTTCGAGCCAGAGTATCGGTCAATCCGGTCGACTCGACCACATGACCGCTATGACGTGTGGTGCAGTGAGCCTCAGGATGCTGTTTCTTAAAAAGAAAATTGGGATCCAATTGAGCATAAGGATGAGAAAATGGATATTTACAGATTACCCGACGGACTTTGGGTGGCAATGGTTCTGAATCAGAGGAAAGAGAGATTACCTCAACTTCATCCGCTTTACTCCCTTCCGCCGGATCCTGGGAAAGGACATTGTTAATATAAATACAAACAAAGGAAAATTAAAAGACATAAGAACCAAGCAGTACCTCAGAAGCCGGATCATCTTCTTCAACGTTTGAACCGGAAGCAGCGGCATGTCTTTTCTTATGTTTCTTTACGGCCAAGCTCTTCTAGCGAGTTGGCTTCGCCGGTTTGTCCCGGGCCTTCCTCTTCCAGAAGGGGTCATTGGCCTGTGTGAAGGAATAAAAACATGTTGAAGACAAGCAATATGGACGGATTAAAACAAAGATAAAGGGAAAGAAGAATCTTACCGATGGCGGTTTGTTGTTCACGTAGAAAGGTGCTAAGCCGACCGACTGCACTCCTCCAGAGGTATATTCAGCATCTTCTTAGCAGATTCGGTAACTTCATTGTCTGGAAGCACCATATCCATGTGGCGCTGAGGGTCCTTCGGATTACCAGTATACTCACACATTAAACTAGAGCGCCGACTTAACGGGAGGATGCTCCAAGAGAGCCAGCAGCGGACAAAGTCAACACCAGTTAACCCGTTGGCCACAAAAGGCCTGAGTTTGGAAAGTTGGGGGGCATATCAGGCCCGGTCGTGGGCACTGAGACGCTGCGGGAAGTAATGATCCGTTGTCAGACAATAAGAGCGGTAACCCGGCAGTGGATTCTCTCCTTCTGGTGAAGTGTCGACGCAGTAGAACCAAGTCTGGTTCCACTCCTTGGGATGGCTATGGAGAGTGGCGTGAGTAAAGTTGACATCTTTCCTCTTCTGGATGCTCATTCCGCCGAGTTCAGTATTGGGCCCGTCATGAAATTCAGTCCGGTGATTCAGATGGAAGAAATCCCGGAATAGCCCCACGGATGGATCCTCTTGCAGATAGGCTTCCGAGAAGACTTGCAAATTGCAGATGTTTGATATGGAATTGGGACCTATGTCTTGTGGATGGAGTGGAAAGTCGGCTAAAACGCCGCGAAAAAACTTTGAACCAAGAGTGCTAAAGCCCTGTGCCAGGTGATAAAAAAAGACGATGATCTCTCCCTCCTTAGGCTGAGGAGGACACTCTTTCCCAGGGGCCCACCAGTGCAGAACCTCCTTCGGACCTAAAACGCCAACCGAGGCCACCTTTTCTAAGTCATCCTCGGTAATCCGGGATGTGACCCAGTTGCAGGCAACAAACTGCTTCGCCGTGGAAGTCATCTTTTTCAAAGGGGGAATGCTGAAAAATACAATACAAGATCCGGTTTATGATCCACCAGATATAAACCGGCATGTTCAATAAAGACGTTGATTTAATTGGCGGTTTAAGCAGGGGACTAATGGTATCTACTGACCCGGAACAACTATGAATGAGACAGCTACCGGATTATGAAGCTTGGAAGGAAAAAGTTAAACCGCCAAACACAGGCATGTGAGGCGCAGATTCAAGGTTGAACCGTTAACATAGGCAAATGAGACGCAAATCTAAAGTGTGGGAAACAAGTTTAACATGAGCAACAGCAAAATATGGATCTACAGCATGCGGAAAACTCAATATAATTCAAAGTTATATTCGTCGAAAGGCAATGGAGGTTTTTTACAGATCTAGTCTAGCTAGCCGTATTGGGGGAACTAATATTGGAAAGACGGAGCGGAGTTATGCATACAAAAGTCGACCTAAACATTTTACGTCTACAGGTAAGAACTGCCTATGGTGATGAACTGCGAAGAACAAGGGTTCGTGGGCGAGCTCCCGAGGAACCCTAGAACTGAGATCTAAAGGTAAGAAGGAATGAACGTACCTGAGGCAGCAGAAGCGGAAGGACGGCGACGAATCTCTGGACACACTCAGGTTGATGCAGCGGCCGGGCTTGGTGAAGACGACGAGCTCGAAGAACGGCGGCGGAGCTTGAGCGCTGGAGGTCAGAGGAAGAAGAGAGCGAAGGGGAATAAAGAGATGGCCCTCGTCCCTATTTATAGGATGAGGACATAAAACGGCAAGCGCGGGAATCGAGGAGACCAAAAATCGGATATGGATGGTGTTATCGCCTCGATCTTCGGAGCTTTAATAAGTAAAGGTAAAAAAACAGGTACATGCATTAAATGCGCAGATGACGTTACGACGGTATAAAGCGACTCGAGGGGATGACGTCATGCCGGTTTACCAAGTATACTGAAGCTGCAGAAAGGAAAATTTGTACAAGACTTTGAAGACTGACATGAACAAAGTTCAAATCAATATGGGGCCTAATGTCAGGGATATTACTACCATGTATAAACCGGCCAGGAGGGTCCGGTTTACATTATCAAGATTATATTATCAGAAGCCCAGCGGAGTATGGAGTAGGAGATTATAGCCCAAGAGGCTTAGGGCCCATGTGTTAGGGCCCATGGTTCATAAACCGTCATATTATGTAACTTGGGATGTAAGATAGAAAGAGCAGAGACCGAGGCATACACGTTTATGAGCCGGCCTCGGGACTCTGTAACCGGACCGGGTGTCACCTCTTATATAAAGGGACGACCTGGCGATGATTTAGGACTTAGAACAACAGCTCGAGACACAGGCAAAGCGGATTCGCTCCCTGGTCATCGAAGCCCAAGCAATACCACACCAAACTAGACGTAGGCTTTTACCTTCATCGAAGGGGCCGAACTTGTATAAAATCCTTGTGTCTTTCGTCCGTTTTAACCCCTTTAAGCTAACCCGTAGCGATGGCCTCACGACTAAGTCCTTTCGCTATGACATCTGCCTTGCTAAATCTACGACAGCCAGGAAGCGGCGGCGTCATCATCATCGCTTGCGAAGAGAAGGACGCGGTGTGCTCGCTTGAGCGCGCTTATCAGGCAGAAGCGGTCGAGGATCCGGACAATGATGGTACCGTCTACCCTCCTGAGGCCGTCCCCAAGAAGAAGAAGCAGTTGCTTGCCATGGAGCCTCATGGAGATGAGGCGCCTAGTGGCCACACCTCAGGACCTACGCGCAGGGATGGGGCGCCTCCCTCCCTCACATAGGAAGGCGCGCCCGACGCTCCCCTCAGGCTGGGCTCGAGGGTTCTCCTCTGGAGGGCCTTTCACCTAGCCAATGTCTCGAGGGAGCCGCACGTTTCCCTCCGGAGACTTCAAGGCGTGAGGCACCAAGCACTCAGGATTTCATCAACCAGACCGTCGGAGACTTACAGGTACCAAGAGGAATGCGTGGCGAGCGCCGCCCGGCACCTCGAAGTGCACCTCTCGCCCTAGGCTCGGGCAATGGGCTGCACGTCTGCATCAATGTCCTAGCACTAAATAGGATGACGTCTCAGGAGCTCTACTGGCCCTCTTAGGTGGGACAGTGCGAGGGCCCCCCTCACAGCTACGTTCACATGTCCTTCGGCTTGCCGAACTAAGCGACCCTGCACCAGCGCCACATGCGGGAGGTCCTGGCGACTCGCGAGGCCAGGCATCAGGAGATCTTGGCGGAGGTGGCCTCGGTTCTTCGCAAGCTCTGGGAACCTCCGGAGCCTCACGAGGCCCCGGAGTCAGGCGGCAAGTAATGAGCGACATCTGCATCGAGCGTCTTCAGCTGCATCAACACTACTTCAGCAACTGTGTTAGGTGACATTTTCCAGTTTTGTTTAGCTGGGAGCGTCCCTCGGGCTGCATTATTCCCAGATCACATGGGCCTGTCCCTCCGGCGTGTATCCATTTGCATCTTTAGCTTACTCTGTTGGGGGCGCCCCCTCGGGCCGCATCATCCCCAGGCCACACCGGTCCATCCTCGTGGCATGCATCTCATTTTGTGACACTTGGTTTAGCTCGTCCCCTCCTACGATTTGCCTCACGAGCATCACCTTCTCACTCATCACCTCTTCTGGCTTCCTTCGCTGCCTAATGGACTTCTTCTTATCACGCAATGCGGGTTGCATACGTTCGCAAAGCGCTTGTGCTCGGGTCTGTCCCTGCAATGCTAACAAATCCGAGAGATCGAGCTCTGACCCGCGGCCCGCTCCGCATGAGTCACCTCACTAGGTCCTCGGTGCCTTCGTCTTCCTGCGGAATTATCAGAGGCCCGGCGGTAGGCATGGTTCCAAAGGATGTAGCTTCAAGCTAACCCGCAGGAACCTCAGGAGCACGACGGTAGGCGACCCTACCGGTCTCCCCTCCCCACGTAATTCAGCTGCACTTTAAAAGGGGGGCCTCTGAGCATCGCATCTCAAGGGCTCCTGCTGACTCTCCGGCCCTCACCCCCTGGCCTTGACCACGGCACTGCGACCTGGCATACAGCGGTGGCTGAGCTTTGCTCGAGGGTTGGGACCCGAGGACGTAGAGCATCAAGAAGGATGGGGGCAGAGGATGCCAGCTTAGAGAGCTCAGGCCTGTTCGTACATCAAGGGGGCCCCTTGGGCATCGCGACCCAAGAGCCTAATTGGCCACTTAGCCCCTCACTCCCAGGTCTTATCTTGGTGATCCGGACAAGCCAGCGGCGGCTGATGTACACGCGGGGCTGGGCCCTACCGACGCAGAACATGAAAGCCTAAGTTCTGTATTTCCTTCCCAAGGGCCATTCGAACGTCAAGGGGGCCTCCTGAGCATCACGACTCAGGAGCCTAACTGGTCCCGTAGCCCCTCACTCCCTGGTCTTGTCCTGGTGATCCAGACAAGCCAGCGGAGGCTGAGGTATGCGCGGGGCTGGGCTCTGCCGACGCAGAACTCTACAGCAAGTGGGAAGGAAATCGCGAAATCTCGGCCACGCGGCATCGAAAGCGAGCCAGACACCAGCATGTTGTCATCACTTGAAGAGTTGGATTCTGCAGTCACGCGTCGGGAATGCCACCTCCCTTTTTAGCCTTCGGAAGCTGCTTGCATGCCAAGGGGGACCTCTTGAGCATCACGCCTCAGGAGCTCTTACCAGTCCTCGGGCCGCTCACCTCCTGGCCTTGACCACGACATGGCAACCTAGCATACCAGCGACGGCTGCAGCCTACCTTGGGACAAGGACCTGCGGGCCGTCACAACCCTAGTTCTGGTCCAGCTCTGGAGACCGTCCAGAGTACCTGTCTGAGGAGCAGTGCTCTACACGTTGTTATACGAGGCAAGAAAACCCCCTTGTTCATTCCGATACAACCCCTCTCTCGCTCCTGCTCTCTGTTATTGCATTAGGACAACAGCGAATCAACTGCTACTTTATGCTGTGGTAGTTGAACCCATCCCTCTGCATGGCCTTTCAATGCCACAGTAAATAGTTGAAACCCACTAGCATGTGTAGGAGTTGATTGAAGCCATGTTGTGATCTTACCATGCCATGCCTGCTATTGCTTAGAGTGTGTCAGGTCTGATTCATTGGGAATGAATTGGAGTGCAGTGATATGTTCTGATGCTGAGAGTCAAGTGTGTGAACACGTTTTGGTAAAGGTAGCGGTGAGAGGCCATGTAGGAGTACATGGTGGGTTGTCTCACTGGAACCGTCTTTAAGAACTGAGTTCTGTGTTTGTTGTCCAATGACTAGCTACTACCACACATTGGGTTCCGGTAACTCGACCCGTCTTGACTTATTAATCAACATGGTCTCTGTCCAGGAGTTGCAACTAGTTTCTCGTGTTTGTAGGTAGTGCTAGTAGTCTACCAAGTGGCACTCGGTCAGGTGGGCTTGGGACAGACTAGGCACCATGGCAAGGTGTACCAAGCGTAGATCCATCCGGCGAGGTGGGCTTGGGAACCCTGTGCACATCATTTGGGGCCGTGAGCGACACCTCGGTCGGATCTCCTTACGGATGGAACCCGAATAGGCGATAAACCTGGACTAGAGTCTTGTCTGGTTAGTCAGGTCGTGGCCGATACCCTCGCCAGGCTTCCGCTTGAAGGTTGCCGAGATACACGACGTGTACATGGCGGTAAGTGGCGAGAGCGTGTGTGAAGAAGTACACCCCTGCAGGGTTAACATGATCTATTCGAATAGCCGGGTCCACGGTTATGGACTTCTTGGATGCTTACGTGGTACATAGACAACTTGAAGTGGATACTCTAAAATACTCAAGACAAGTGTGAGTGCTATGGACGGCCTTCTCGTAGGGAGACGGGGATGAATCCATAGTGGTGTATTGTGTGGTGCTTAGTGGACTCGTGTGCACCACCTCAAAAGAGTTACCAGCAGTCGTAGAACAGGATAGCCACTGAGTCAAAGCTGGCTTGCTGCAACTAAACCCCACTCTGCCTTCTTGATACAGGTGCATGTATGATAGGATCTGATGTAAGTCTTGTTGAGTACCTTTGTACTCATGTTTGCTTAATTTATGTTTTGTAGAGGAGACTTCAGTCTCACTAGTAGTTCCGCTTGGACTTCGACAAGTAGCTTGTTACCTCAGCTACGATCTTGGATAAGTGTTGTAGATAGTCAGGCTCTTCAGCTTTTTCATTTGTAGATGTATGTACTCAGACATGTTGTGCTTCCGCTTGTTGCTTGTATGCTCTGAATGTTGGGTCATGAGAACCATGTTTGTAATCTCTGGCTCCTCGGAGCCTAATGAATAAATACTTTGTTTCTTAGAGTCTAGTTGTGATGCCATGTTGTATTTGCACATATCAAGCATATTGTGTGTATGTTATTGAAATGCTTGGCATGTGTGGGATCCGACAACCTAGTTGTTTCCACTTGGTAGCCTCTCTTATGGGGAAATGTCTCCTAGTGCTTCCACTGAGCCTTGGTAGCTTGCTACTGCTCCGGAACACTTAGGCTGGCCGGCATGTGTCCTTCTTCGTTCCTGTGTCTGTCCCTCTGGGAAATGTCACGCATTGTTCCATTAAGTCCATGTAGCTTGCTACGACTTGGGTTCATACGTTGATGACCGACACATTCGTTGCTGAGTCATGTATGCATGTCCCTGTAAGTTAGTGCCACCTTGGGATTATAACTAGTCATGTCGGCCCGGGTTCTCTGTCATATGGATACTAGCGACACTATCATATACGTGAGCCAAAATGCGCAAACGGTCCCGGGCCAGGTAAGGTGGCACCCGTGGGGATACCGTGCGTGAGGCCGCAAAGTGATATGGTGTGTTACATGCTAGACCGGTGTGACTTAGGATCGGGGTCCCGACAGCTTTGGTATCAGAGCCTGACTGCCTGTAGGATTCCCAAGCCAAACTGGTCGAAGTTGAGTCTAGAAATTCCTTAGTTATATAAGGGAATTAATTGTGGAAGGGAACGTAAGGCTCTTTTTACTTCTTATACCTCATGTCTTCTGATCTGAGTCACCCTACCTTTCCTACGGGGTTAAGGAACTAGGCTTTCTCTTCCGTCTATCAGGATGACAAGTTACTACTCCGTAGTCCCTTAGGATTGGTTTATCAGAGTCCTACTCCTGTTTTCAAGTTCTTCCGATGTAGTTTGTTTAGTACTATCACAGAACCTTGAGTGATGATGTTGAGTTGTTGTACTACCCCTTTGATAGCAGGATATCTCATTCTGAGCATTTTACTGCCCTTATGCTGCCAAATATTTCCTAGTAGTTCGAGAGATACTAATTTCTTGTTCTACCTTATGCATCCTATGATTGATGATGTTTCCGTCCTCGGTTTCGCTACTCAGGATGTCTTCAGTTAAGCGAAGCTCAGCTGCTCATTTACAGAACCACGGAGGTGGTAGGGATGAGGAGGATCCTCCCGACCAGCCTTCGTTGGCAGAGTTAATGTTAGAGATGGAGAGAAACAAGCGTGAGTCTAACCGCTTGTTGGCACGTATTGAGGAGAACACCGCACATCAGTGCAAGGAGTCAGCAACCATCCATGATTTCATTCGTCTGAAACCGCCCACCTTCCATCATCCCATTGAGCCACTCGATGCGGATGACTGGCTCCATAGTATCACTCACAAGCTACGTTCTGTGAATGTAGCTGAAGGTGACAAGGTCATCTATGCCACCTATCACCTGGAAGGTCCTGCTAGTCTTTGGTGGCAGAACTATGAGGCCATGATTCCAGCTGGCCAGATTCCTACCTGGAGAGATTTCACCGAGGCTTTTCGTGAGCATCATATCCCTCAAGCTCTCATCGATCGCAAGAGAGAAGAGTTCTGTAGTCTTACCCAGGCTAAGATGGTTGTTTAAGCTTATAGTAGAGAGTTTGAGAACCTCGCCCGCTATGCTATAGAGGAAGTGTCCACGGTTGCCAAGAAGCAGGCTAGGTTCCGAAAGGGTCTCAACCCCAAGTTGCGTCGTGATCTCCACTTGCAGCATTGCAACACATTCCAGGTTCTTGTGAACAAGGCCATCAATGCAGAGACATCTCAGCTCACTTACGAGGAGTCTCGTAAGCTCACCCTTGATTTGGGATCTTCCTCCAGTTCTAGTTCTCAGAAGTGCCGGATTTGGGTTCCGAACTCTGTTCTTCCACCCAGTTGTACACCGAGGCCATCTTATGTGGTACCTCTTCTAGTTCGGTAGTATGCTCCACCCAGGCCTATTGGTGGACCGTCTGCCAACGCGGGTTCACGTCCTACCCCCAGGATTTGTTACAAGTGCAGAGAGCCGCGCCACATTGCCCGTATTTGCACCCAGAACCGTGTTGCTCCACCCCAGCCCGAGAAGTCTATTAGCTATGGTAAACCATCACGCAAGATGATCAGTGTCAAGTCAGCTCCCACTGAACATGGACGTGTGCATCACGTCTCAGCCAAAAACGCTCATGATGATCCAGATGTCGTTCTTGGTACAGTCCTTGTCAATTGTCATCCGGCATCGGTTCTGTTCGATACTGGAGCATCTCATTCTTTCATTTCCGAAAGTTATGCCCGCTTACACGACATGTCATTTTGTGATATGCCCTCCCCTCTACTCATTCAAACTCCTTGATCCAAATGGCAAACCTCTAGCGTAAGCCATGGAAATGAAATCATTGTTGACAGACTTGTGTTCCTCGCATCACTTGTAGCCCTCAAGTCTTCAGATATTAATATCATCTTGGGTATGGACTGGATGATAGCTCATCATGCCAAGATTGATTGTTTCACTAGGTCTGTTCACCTTACACTCCCATCTGGCAAGATAGTCACTGTCACCACTAGAGTTGCAAAGCGTCAACTCTATTCTCTTAATGCCAGCCCTCTTCCAGACCTTGAAGATGTTCCGATAGTCCATGACTTTCTAGATGTCTTTCCAGAGGAACTGCCAGGTGTTCCACCTGACAGAGATGTAGAGTTTGTTATAGATCTTATCCCAGGAACCGCTCCAATCTCTAGGAGACCTTACAAGATGGCACCCTTAGAACTAGTTGAGCTGAAGAAACAACTTGATGAGTCCTTGCAAAAGGGTTTCATCCGTCCTAGTTCTTCTCCTTGGGCTTGCCCCGTCCTCTTCGTCAAGAAGAAGGATGGTACGGATCGGATGGTTGTAGATTATCGTCCCGTTAATTTGATAACGGTAAAGAACAAGTATCCAGTTCCCAGGATCAACGACCTGTATGATCAGCTCGCTGGATCCTCAGTCTTCTCCAAGATGGATTTGAGGTTGGGATACCATCAAATCAAGATTAGAAATGGGGACATCCCCAAGACGGCTTTTGTCACTCGTTATGGTCAGTACGAGTACACCGTCATGTCCTTCGGTCTAACCAATGCTCCAGCCACTTTCTCCCGCTTGATGAACTCGATCTTCATGGAGTACTTAGATAAGTTCGTCATGGTTTACCTCGATGATATTCTTATTTGCTCGAAGAACAAGGAAGAGCATGCCGAACATCTTAGACTTGTTCTAGAAAAACTCAGAGAGCACCGCCTTTATGCCAAGTTCTCCAAGTGCGAATTTTGGTTGCCAGAAGTGACTTATCTCGGCCATGTAATCTCTGGTAAGGGCATTGCTGTCAATCCCGAGAGAGTTCATGCTGTCCTTGATTGGACCCCACCTGAAACAGTTAAACAAGTTAGGAGTTTCCTTGGTCTAGCCAGTTATTGTCGCCGCTTTGTTGAGAACTTCTCTAAAGTGGCCAAACCTCTCACGGAACTTCTCAAGAAAGATAAAAAGTTTGAGTGGTCCCCATGGTATGAGCACAGTTTTCAGGAACTGAAAAGACGCCTGACTTCTGCTCCCATACTTGTGCCACCGGATTTCACTAAGGACTTTGTTATCTACTGTGATGCCTCACGATAGGGACTAGGTTGCATTCTTATGCAGGATCGTCATGTGATTGCCTATGCATCTTGACAGTTGCATCCACATGAGGAGAATTATCCTACACATGATCTAGAGCTTGCAGCCGTAGTCTACGCGCTTAAGACCTGGCGACATTACCTCCTTGGTAACCGTTACGAGATTTACACCGATCACCAGAGCCTCAAGTATATCTTCACCCAACCAGATTTGAACCTTAGGCAAATACGTTGGTTGGAGTTGATCTCAGATTACAACTTAGGGATTACCTACACCCCATGCAAGGGAAATGTCATGGCTGATGCGCTAAGTCGTAAGTCCTATTGCAACAATCTCATATTGCAGCAGGGCCAACTACTTCTCCATGAGGAATTATGTAAGCTTAACCTTCACATTGCTCCTCACGGATTCCTTTCTACCTTTGTGGCGAAACCTACTCTTGTGGATCATATCATAGAAGCCCAGAAGCATGATACCGTGATTACCCGGATCAAGAGAAACATTGCCAAAGGTATTGCTGGTAGTTATTCCATAGATGATCGAGGTGTTGTTTTCTTCCAGAACCGGCTGGTGGTTCCCAGGAAGCAACATCTTCGGCAACTGATCCTTAAGGAGGCTCATGAATCTCCTCTCACGATTCATCCCGGTAGTACTAAGATGTATCAGGACCTACGACAGAGGTTCTGGTGAACTAGGATGAAGAGAGAAATCACTCAGTTCATTGCTAACTGTGACGTTTGTCATCGCGTTAAGGCAGAGCATCAAAGACTTGCTGGCACCCTTCAGCCTCTAGCTATTCCTGAGTGGAAATGGGATAAAGTTGGTATGGACTTCATCACCGGTTTCCCCAGCACCAAGACAGGGAATAATGCTATCTTCGTAGTCATTGATCATCTCTCCAAAGTGGCTCACTTTATACCTGTTCGAGAGAGTATCACTGCTAGTCAGCTCGCTGACTTGTATATTTCTCGAATAGTGTCACTTCATGGTGTTCCACTAGAGATCAATTCAGACCGTGGTAGTCTTTTCACTTCTCATTTCTGGGAGAGTTTCCAGACTGCCATGGGCACCCATCTTTCTTTCAGTACCGCTTTCCACCCTCAGTCAAGTGGTCAGGTGGAACGGGTTAACCAAATTCTCGAAGACATGCTTAGAGCTTGCGTTATCTCATTTGGCATGGATTGGGAGAAATGTCTTCCTTTCACCGCGTTTGCCTATAACAATAGCTATCAATCCAGTCTCAAGAAAGCTCCTTTTGAGATTCTCTATGGACGAAGATGTCAAACACCTTTGAACTGGTCAGAAACCGGTGAAAGACAATTATTTGGACCGGATATGATCCAGGAATGTCAGGACCCCGATCCTAAGTCACACCGATCTAGCTATAACACGTCATATCACTTTGCGGCCTCACGCACGGTAACCCCACGGGTGCCACCTTACCTGGCCCGGGACCGTTTGCGCATTTTGGCACATGTATATGATAGTGTCGCTAGCATCCATATGACAGAGAACCCGGGCCGACATGGCTAGTTATAAACCAAAAGTGGCACTAAATTACAGAGACAGGCATCCATGACCCAGCAACGAACGTGTCGGTCATCAACGTATGAACCCAAGTCGTAGCAAGCTACATGGACTTAAAGGAACAACGCGTGACATTTCCCCTAAGGGACAGACACAGGAACGAAGAAGGACACATGCCGGCCAGCCTACGTGTTCCGAGCAGTAGCAAGCTACCAAGGCTCATTGGAATCACTAGGAGGCATTTCCCTGCAAGATAGGCTACCAAAGGAAAACAACTAGGTGTCGGATCCCACACATACCAAGCATTTAAATCATACACGCAATATGCTCAATATGTGCAAATACAACATTGCATCACAACAGAACTCTATGACTCAAAGTACTTTATTTAAAAGGCTCCAAGAGCCATACATAACATAGTCATACAGGTAGGGGTCACATGACCAAACACTCAAGTCATACAGTCATACAAGCACAAGCGGAAGCTACATGTCTGAGTACAGACATCTTAGAAAATAAAACAAGCTTGGTGTAGCCTGACTATCTACAAGGCCCTTCACAAGCTCCAGATCACCGTCTGGGTGTCAAGCTACTCGTCGACGTCAACGTCTATGTAGAACCCATCAGCGGGGGCAGGGTTCTCCTCTGCAACAGTTATTAAGCAAACATGAGTACAAAGGTACTCAGCAAGTCTTACCACAGAACCTATCATACATGCAACATTATCAAAGGGGGTAGTGGAGTTTATAGCAGAATGCCAGCTTTGACCTTGGCTAACCTATACTACAACTCTCAACAGATTGCAAGATGTTATTACGAACACGAGTCCTCTAATCACCACATCAATACACTACCGAGGATCCTCTTCCGTCATCCTACGGAAGGGCCATCCACGGCACTCACGCTTATCTTGAGGCTTTTAGTAGTATCCATCAACTTGTCTATGAACTGTAAGAGTAACCAAGTAGTTCGTACCGCGAACAATGGCTATTCAAATAGTTTGATAACCCTGCAGGGGTGTACCTCTTCACACACGCTTCCACCACTTATCGCCGTTTACTCGGCGTGTACTCGGCAACCTTCAAGCGGAAGCCCAGCGAGGGTGTCGGCCACGACCTGACTAACTACTCAAGACTCTCGTCCAGGTTTATCGCCTATTTGGGTTCCATCCATGGGGAGATCCGGCCGGGGTGTCGCTCACGGCCCCAAACGATGTGTACAGGGTTCCCGTGTCACCAAACGGGCAACCGGTACACCGTGCCACGTACCTGTCGCATCACAACCCACCCCGAGGTCAGCGTTGTGCACGACCTCCAGTAAGCTATAAACACCAGAAACTAGTTGCAACTCCTGGACAGAGATCAAGGGTAATTAATAAGCCGAGAGGGTCCATTGGTTTCGGGCCCAATGCATGGTAGTAACTGCAACTTGAACCACACATACAGATCTCAGGTCCTATATACGGTTCCAATGAAACAACCCTCCACGTACTCCTACATGGCCTTTCATCGATACCTTTACCAAGCGTATTCCACACTTCCCTCTCTTTATCGGTAAGATCATTTCACTCTGATCCATCACCCAGATGAATCAGACCAGACACAACTCTAAGCATAGCAGGCAACATAAGTAAATAGCATGGTGGATCACACATCACATGGCTCAATCAACTCCTACACATGCTAGTGGGTTTCAACTATTTACTATGGCAATGACAGGTCATGCAAGGGAATAGGGTTCAACTACCGCAGCAAGTAGCAGTTCACGCGCTGTTGCCTTAATGCAATAAAAGAGAGCAGGAGCGAGAAGATTGGGTTTGTATCGGAATGATCAATGATTGCTTGCCTGACAAGGTAGTTGTCGGGTACTGCTCTTCAACTGGATACGCAGCTGTATCCTCGGGAGCAGGACCTAACACAGGGAATACCGACGATACAATCATTAACAAACAAATGCAACAATATGATGCATGTTTATGACAGGGCAAGATGCATGTGTGTTGGCTAATGCAACTAAAACCAGAAGGGTTTGAACCTATTTGAATCAAGGATTCAAATTGAAGTTCAAACTATTATTTAAATAAGTGCATTATCATGTTTTTGATATAAACAGCAAGTTAACTTGTTCAAACATGCATGAAACCAGTGCCATTAGATAGATTGGATTTTTCTGATCATTTTTCATATATAAATCTTTTCCATTTGAGCTATGGTTGATTTTATATGATTTTTAGAAGTTTTGGGTATTTTCTGGAATTTCCTGAATTATTATTAAATCTAAAAATCCCAGAAAACCTTTACTGCATGAGCATGACATCATGCTGACGTCAGCCAGTCAACAGGGCCGGTCCAGGTCAAACCTGACCAGTGGGTCCCTCATGTCAGTGTCACAGCTAATTAACTGAGTTAATTAGAGTTTAGTCAAAACTAATTAGCTGTCAGTGGGGCCAGGGCCCACGTGTCAGTGACTAAACTAATTAACTAATTAATATTAAATTAACACCTAAACTAAGTTTGACTTGCGGGCAGGGCCCACATGTCATTGACCCAGGGGGTCAAACCCGTGGTCAAACAGGTCAATCCCGCCGGCGACGTGACGCCGGCGAGGCAGAACGCGGCGGCGTGCTTCGGAAAACGGCTGTGGGGCACGGCTCGAGCTGCGGCTTGGTGCGTTGGAGAGCTCTTGCTCTTCCGCATCGGATGGTGGTGGTCGCCGGACCTGGGGTGGCCGGAGACGACGGCAACGAGCTCGACGGCGGCGACCGGCGTCGGGCGTGTGTGGAGATGCGGCTGCAGGTGCCTAGGCGATGCGTGCGTAGCACCGTTCGCATCTACGTGCTGTGGTGAGTGCGATGGACGGGCGCCGGTGACCAAATGGTCACCGGAGCATCACCGGCGACGAGCACGGCGGCGGTGCGTGCGGTGGAGCTACGTGCAGTGTGTTACATGGCAAGAGGGAGCCAACAGAGAGGGGGAGGAGGTAGCTAGGCTCACAGCGGTTGCAGCAAGCACCGAAGCGAGCTCGGGGGTGGTCGGAGCTGAGCAGCACGGCGAGGGGGATCTCCGCGGCCGGAGTTGGGGAAGAGGAGGTCGGGGGCGTCTCCAGGGCGGGCGAGCGCTCGGGGCTCGGCCTGTTCGAAGCAGTCGAGGACGGCGGAGACGATGGACAACACGGCGGAGCTCGGGGACGACGGTGGACGTGGTTTCTACGACGGCGCGATAACGGCGGCGTCGGCCATGGCGCGGGGAGAGCGGAGGAGAGGAGCTGGGGAGGAACGGAGGTGTCTGAGGGGTCGAGGAGGTCGTGGACGTTCGATCCATCCTTCCAGGACGGCGAGGGGGCGAAGCAGGGCGGCGGGCAGCTGCGTGGCGCGCGGCGCGGTCGCCGTCGAGCACCTGCCTGCCTGCCTGGCCGAGCCAAGCAGCTAGCTGGAGCGGCATCTGGGCTGGGCCGGCAGGTGGGCCGGGTGGGCGCCAGGTAAGTGTTTTCCTATTTTCTTTTCCTATTTTCTTTTCTATTTCATTTCTTTTGCAACTTTGTTCATTTAATAAAAATGCCTAAACATTTTTATAAATCATAACACTTGTCATACCTGCTGTATATATTATGAACAGTAGGAAACATTGTAGTTTATGATTATTTGAGCATTTAAAATATTTTATAGCATTTAAATGCCCAAATTCAAATACCATATGATTTAATCCAAAACCCTAGATTGTCCTAGAAAATTGTGCACCATTTTTGGCAGAGGTTTAAGACCAAGGCAGAAATGACGAACATTTTGAAGGGCATTTTGGGTACATTGGAAAATATTTTAGCAAACCCTAGTTGTTAGGGGAGGGGTGCTGGGGTTTCTGTTAATCCCATTTCAAGTTTCTTTGAAAGTAAACATGATGCACACTCTAATCAGGTCCTAATGCAAGTGCTAGCTAGGGATGTGACAAGGAAGCAGAAGAGCAAGTTCGCATCATACGTGAGAATTTGAAAACAGCCCAGTCTTGTCAAAAGAGCCAGTATGGTCGTCATCATAAGGAAGTGGCTTATGAAGTTGGCGACAAATCTTACCTTCGTGTTACTCCTTTGAAGGGTACCCATCATTTCAGTATCAAGGGCAAGTTGGCTCCTCGTTACATTGGTCCTTTTCGCATTCTCGTTAAACGAGGAGAGGTTTCCTACCAGTTGGAACTACCCCCACATCTTTCTCGAGTTCATGATGTCTTCCATGTCTCTCAAATCAGGCGTTGCTTCTCGGATCCCATCCGCGGAGTGGACCACGAAACGCTTGATCTCCAAGAGAACCTCACATATCGAGAGTTCCTCGTTCGCATTCTGGATCAAGCAGAGCGTGTCACTCGATGTCATAACATCAAGTTTCTCAAGGTTCAGTGGTCTCATCATTCCGAAAGAGAAGCTACTTGGGAGCGAGAAGATCGTCTCCGACTGGAGTACCCCACTCTCTTTCCGCCGACTCCTGAATCTCGGGACGAGATTCTTTCGAGTGGGGGCGAGTTGTCACAACCCTAGTTCTGGTCCAGCTCCGGAGACCGTCCAGAGTACCTGTCAGAGGAGCAGTTCTCTACACGTTGTTATACCATGCAAGCAAACCCCCTTGTTCATTCCGATACAACCCCTCTCTTGCTCCTGCTCTCTGTTATTGCATTAGGACAACAGCGATGGAACTGCTACTTTATGCTGCGGTAGTTGAACCCATTCCTCTGCATGACCTGTCATTGCCACAGTAAATAGTTGAAACCCACTAGCATGTGTAGGAGTTGATTGAAGCCATGTTGTGAGCTTACCATGCCATGCCTGCTATTACTTAGAGTGCGTCAGGTCTGATTCATTGGGAATGAATTGGAGTGCAGTGATATGTTCTGATGCTGAGAGTCAAGTGTGTGAACACATTTTGGTAAAGGTAGCGGTGAGAGGCCATGTAGGAGTACATGGTAGGTTGTCTCACTAGAACCGTCCTTAAGAACTGAGTTCTGTGTTTGTTGTCCAATGACTAGCTACTACCACACATTGGTTTCCGGTAACTCGACCACTCTCGACTTATTAATCAACATGATCTCTGTCCAGGAGTTGCAAGTAGTTTCTGGTGTTTGTAGGTAGTGCTAGTAGTCTACCAAGTGGCACTCGGCCAGGTGGGCTTGGGACAAACTAGGTACCGTGGCACGGTGTACCAGGCGTAGATCCATCCGGCGAGGTGGGCTTGGGAACCCTACGCACATCATTTGGGGCCGTGAGCGACACCCCGGCCAGATCTCCTTACGGATGGAACCCGGATAGGCGATAAACCTGGACTAGAGTTTTGTGTGGTTAGTCAGGTCGTGGCCGACACCCTCGCCAGGCTTCCGCTTGAGGGTTGCCGAGATACACGACGTGTACATGGCGGTAAGTGGCGAGAGCGTGTGTGAAGAAGTACACCCCTGCAGGGTTAACATGATATATTCGAATAGCCAGGTCCACGGTTATGGACTTCTTGGATTCTTATGTGGTACATAGACAACTTGAAGTGGATACTCTAAAATAGTCAAGACAAGTGTGAGTGCTATGGACGGCCATCTCGTAGGGAGACGGGGATGAATCCATAATGGTGTATTGTGTGGTGCTTAGTGGACTCGTGTGAGCCACCTCAAAAGAGTTACCAGCAGTCGTAGAACAGGATAGCCACTAGGACAAAGCTGGCTTGCTGCAACTAAACCCCACTCTGCCTTCTTGATACAGGTGCATGTATGATAGGATCTGATGTAAGTCTTGTTGAGTACCTTTGTACTCATGTTTGCTTAATTTATGTTTTGTAGAGGAGACTTCAGTCTCACTAGTAATTCTGCTTGGACTTCGACAAGTAGCTTGTTACCTCAGCTACGATCTTGGATAAGTGTTGTAGATAGTCAGTCTCTTCAGCCTTTTTCATTTGTAGATGTATGTACTCAGACATGTTGTGCTTCCGCTTGTTGCTTGTATGCTCTGAATGTTGGGTCATGAGACCCATGTTTGTAATCTCTGGCTCCTCGGAGCCTAATGAATAAATACTTTGTTTCTTAGAGTCTTGTTGTGATGCCATGTTGTATTTGCGCATATCAAGCATATTGTGTGTATGTTATTGAAATGCTTGGCATGTGTGGGATCCGACAACCTAGTTGTTTCCTCTTGGTAGCCTCTCTTATGGGGAAATGTCTCCTAGTGCTTCCACCGAGCCTTGGTAGCTTGCTACTGCTCCGGAACACTTAGGCTGGCCGGCATGTGTCCTTCTTCGTTCCTGTGTCTGTCCCTCTGGGAAATGTCACGCGTTGTTCCTTTAAGTCCATGTAGCTTGGTACGACTTGGGTTCATACATTGATGACCGACACGTTCGTTGCTGTGTCATGTATGCCTGTCCCTCTAAGTTAGTGCCACCTTGGTATTATAACTAGTCATGTCAGCCCGGGTTCTCTGTCATATGGATGCTAGCGACACTATCATATACGTGAGCCAAAATGCGCAAACTGTCTCGGGCCAGGTAAGGTGGCACCCGTGGGGATACCGTGCGTGAGGCCGCAAAGTGATATGGTGTGTTACATGCTAGACCGGTGTGACTTAGGATCGGGGTCCCGACACCGGCGTAGAGCACCAAGCTACTAAAAGGGTAGAAAGGAGCGATATTGCTGTAACGAGGCTTGCAAAAAAAGTCTATTAGCAAGGATAATAAAACAAGAGCAAAAGTATTACAAGATCTTTACACACACCCATGGGGTTGGCCTTGATTCCTCACAGGGAACACTAGAAAGGGATTTCAGGAGGCCCTAGCTACGACTACCATCGTCGAGGCCATCATAAACAGTGGGCCACAAGGGGCCACCTCCAACCCCGCTCAAGTCATCGTCGGTGACGAGCTCGTGTAGCTGAAGCGCTTTGGGCACGGCGCGAGCTTGGAGGCGCGTAGCTATCGTCGCTCGTCTCCGAAGACGTGTTGGCCTCAGGAGAGTTGCTGGACTCCCGAGGTCCATTACTGCTGCTGGGAGAACTGGCGGCAGGGGTCGATGGCTGGCATGGCGACCACCGCTTTGTCATCCGAACGGCCCCATCCGGGGCAGCATTCTAGGCGGCGTCCCTCTTCATCGAACACCTTGAAGAGCAGCATAGAGGCGCCGTCGTACTCAAAGTGGATGGCGAGGTCACCCTCCGCATGACAAACGCGGGCGACCTCGCCCCATTCTCGGGTCCTGAAGATCTTACCGGGGGAAACGACCTTAACCTCAGCCCCCATCGCCGGGGCCCGGCACTCGGCGTGCTGCAACCACAGCTTGAGCGCCCTCCTCGGCGGCATCTCTGCAGAGAAGGATGGCAGGAAGTGGATCCAGGAGCTAGGAGGCATAGCCACCCACACCGCGAACTCGTGCGCAGATCCTCCAACGTGCGTCCGTGGTACGGCGGCCTGCCCCATGATGGCGCGATCGACGCGGACAAAGCACGGGCGATGCCGGGCGCTGTCTTCTCCTCCGGAGCCTTCCGTTCTGGCATAAAAGGGCAGCGGGTAGCCGGGGGGAGGCCACTCGTGCCAAGGCCTCGTCACTTCATGTAATGCCCAGGATGGGACTATATCTCCTACGTGTCGAGGCACGACTTAAAGATATAAGCCCATCCTAGAATGATCTCAAGTTTGGTATCTTTGCACGACTCATGTAAAAGAGGGATTAAAATGCAAAAGGAGATAGTTGGCTTACACTCGCCACTTCACACAATACATTACATAAGCATAACATCATTCAAAACATCACAACCCGACTACGGGCGAAGAACCAAAAGAAAGATACCAAAACAACATAAAGCCACAGGTCAGGATCGAATCCTAGTAGAAACCACTACTGATCGTCGAAACGTCACAAGCAAACGGCCACAAACTCTTCAACGAGCTCCTGGTGAAGCACTGAACCAGCTCCTGCAGCGAACTCGGCTAAACCTGCAACTGGTGTGGTGAAGTAACTGTGAGCCACAGAGGACTCAGCAATCCCGTTCCCGGGTAACATGACTATTTAAGCCTTGTGTGAGGAAAAGGCTGAAGAAAGAATATGAGGTGAAGGAAAAACAAGAGTCTGCAGCAGCAACTAGCACTAACTTACGTAAAAGAGAGCGAGAAGAGAAGAGCATCGGTCGAAAGATGATCACGAAGTGATCCTAACTAAAGCCGGTCAAACATAACCCCACCGTGTTCAACTCCCGAATCCCTATTCGGAAATTGACAGTCACGGTACACACGCTGGTAGTGTATTGAAACATTGTGTCAAGTTATCTACAACCGGAATTAACAAGCTCCCATCTGCCACATAACCGCGGGCACGGCTTTCGAAAGTTCAAACCCTGCAGGGGTGTTCCAACTTGACCCATTACAAGCCCACGATCCGCGGAGTCGCAACTCCATAGGTGGGAAGACCCAAGTATTCTCGGAATCCCATGCTCAAGTTAAACCGAACTAAGGTAAGGCTAATCCAGCACATCTTCCTGGCGTGTCGACACCCTGATAGTAGCCGCGCGTATCTAAGTCTCAGGACACGACCGGATGGGTGAAGCTACGGGTTTTTACCAGACCTTGAGTTTCCTCGAGGTGGCCCCGCAGGCTCCCCGTTTCGGACCAACACTCCTGTGGAGCACTGGCCCGGGGTTGTAGAATTAAAAAAAGGGATAGCTAGTCCACATGCAAGTTTTTATTAGTTTGTTATTAGGCAAATAGTACCAATGTTGGGATTTGCTGGAAAAGACTTAGCACTTAGCGGTTTATCAAGGGGGTCCCATACACCCCAACCGTGTTAGGAACGCATAATCAAGGAACATAACACCGGTTTATACGGTTCCTAACGGCATGAGTGGAACAAATCACCAAGCAAAAGGCTTAGCCTTCCACCCTTGCCAATATATAGATGATTTCATTTTTAAGCATTTATATAGTGTGATATAACCCAACCAAACTTCAACATGAAGCAAGCATCTTCAATCTTCACCTGCAACTAGCAATGCTATAAGAGGGGCTGAGCGAAGCGTACTTAGCCAAGCAACGGTTTGCATAGGTAGGGTGGTTAAACATGGTAGTGGTTACAAATAGGAGGCTGACAAGAAGATCATGGGCATCGAGGCAAAACTATAGAGCGGAACTACTAGCAATAGGCAAAGATAGTAATGGTATCCGGGTTCGGTCATCTTGCCTGGGATTCCACAAGGGAGAAGAACGGATCCATGAAGTAGACGAAGCAACACAGACGAGCGAATCCTCACAACTCCGGAACAAAACCGAAGCTAACAAGAGAAGCAACCGGAAAGAAAAACAAACAACACGGTAAACACACATATCAAAAACATGGCATACGGTGCACAACCAAGTATGATGCATGTCCGGTTTAAATATGCAAGGCATGGCAAAGTGCACAAACAAATACTACAAGTTAAGTGGAGATCAATATGCAACGAGTTGCATATTGACGAAACACCACATAAAAATTATTTAGTTGACTCTCATTATTTACAAGACAAGATTAAATGTTTTTAACATGGCAAGAGGTGAAGCATAAGGAAACTACACTATTAAGACATTTTAAATGAGGCCGGAGAATAACAACAACATATCCGGAAAATCCCCATGAGCATGTTTAGTAATTATAAGCAAACAACAATCACACATTATAATGTTGTTAATATGATGCGGATGACATGATTGAGTTTATGCAAGTTTTATTAAAAGGTTAACAAAAGAGATATAGAAGCATTTGTCACCGTGGTGGAAAGAAAAAGAGTGCCACGGCAACGATTCCGAAAATGATGCCACGGCAACATATCGGTGCCGGTAACTCGTTGAGAGTCCGGTGCAAAAGATAGATGGCGTGGGTGAGTCAAACGAGATGAAAGAGGTGGGGTGATCCCGTTACCGGGTTCCCACGAGTCGGTGACGAGGCAACCGAGGAACATGACAAAGGTGGAATGGGCACGAAGCACACACGGGAAACATTTCATACAACACAAGCATGCATCACACGGGTCATCGTCTCGGGGTTATACCTTCGAAACACTCGTTTCGGGGCGGTTCGAGTTCGTAGCGGAAGTAATGGAACATGGTTCGTAGAGGGAGTAGTCGTTCACGGGGTGTAGTGGAAGTAGTGGTACTCGAGTCGTGGTACACGGGGCGACGGTAGTGGTACATGCCGTAGAGGGAAGTAGTTGTTCTCGTTCATCGGAGAGGAAGTAGCCGTTTCACGAGGTCGCCAACGAGTAGTCGTTCCGTCGAGGTACTTGGCGCCTCGGTAGTCGTTCACGGGGCGACGGTAGTGGTACACATGTTGTCGGGGTACTTGTCGTTCTCGAGTGCTCCGGGCGTCGAGGTACTTGTACATGTAGTGGTACTTGTCGGGTCATGTAGTTGTTCACGTCATCGTGTCGTGGTACTTGGGGTTCTCATTTGCGACGGTAGTGGTACTTGGCGCATCACACATGTAGTCATACACGTTCGTAGATGTTCAGGTGCGTCTGTAGGTGTACTCGCGGTCTCGGCGACGGTTCCCTGACAAGCTCACAGTACAAGGCAACAAAACAACAACAAAACACAGGAGCAAAACAAAGGGCTGCACGGAGACGAGGCCACGGCAGCAGCAACTCGAGCTCCCCGGGACGATGCAGAGGAGGGGAACAGCGGGTCGGCGAGGGGTTCCTGGCGGACACCGGAGGGAGGCGAGGCTCTGCGCGGAAGGGCTCCTGGCCGCCGGGCTGCTCGGGCAGGAGAAGGAGGGGGCACACCGGGCTCCTGGCGCGGCGGACTCCCTGGAGGTGAGGCCGCGGCCTGGGGCGCTGGGCGGCAGCCACTTGGAGAGGAGGGCCTCGCGCGGGGCTGAAGACGGGCGAAGAGGCGAGGCAGAAGACCTGCGCGGCGGGTGGCTGCCCTGGTCGAGGAGATGGAGGACGGAGGAGGCGGGCCACCGACGCAGGGGAAGCCGGGGCGCTCGGGGCCCTTGCTGGCCTCGAGCTGGAGGGCGCGCTCGCGTCCTGCCTTGGGGCGCTTGGGAAGGAGGCCAGAGGCCGCGGTGGCGAAGGCCCGAGGCGAGGAAGCGGTTCTGCAGCCACGCGAGGGAGGAGGGCGATGCCCTGCCGAGCTCGCTGGAGTGCGGGAGTTCCTGGCGAGGGAGGCCACGGGAGAGGGAGATCGAGATCGGGGGGAATGGGGTCGAGGGTTGCGAGGCAGAGCGGGGGAAGGAGCGGGCTCGCTCGAGGGAAAGAGAGAGAGGGACGAGATGGTGGCGGTGGCGCACAGGGAGGAAAGGGAGAGGGAACGATGGGGCTTAGGGTTAGGTGGTAGCCGGGCCTATTGGGCCAGGAGGGCCGCGGGGAGAGAAGTGGCCGGCTGGGCCAGGAGGAGAGGGGCAGGTGCGGCTGGGTCGGAATGGCCTGGCTGCTAGGCTCTCTCTGTTTTTAAAAAAATGAAGTTGTTTTAAGAAAAGAAAAAGAAAACAGTAAGGAGAAAGAAAAGGAAGGAGGTGATCTAAAAAGGATTAAGGCATAGGGTAAAATCCCTGGACTCACAAAAATGTCAGGAATTTAAATAAAATAGAAGGAGGGTTTTTGGAAGAACCCCGAAGCGGAAAAGACATAGGGAAATTGTGCAAGTGTGTTACGGTGAATTCCAACAAAGGGAATATTTTAAATATAGCTCCCTAAATATTGAGAGGGTTTTATATGTTATAAAGAGAAGTCAACTTCCCTCGATTTAAATGGACCGAAGGTCCACACGATTTATTTGGTTGAGATGCAAAAATAAATATGACATGATGGCATGATGACATGATGCAATGCAAAAATAAATAACACAAGCAGAACTGAAACACACGGGCAACCCGGAACATCTGGAATCTTCTGGAATCTTCTGGGATGTCGGTCTCGGGCGTCACAACTCTCCCACACTAACAGGGGATCTCGACCCGAGATCCTAGAGATATCACCGGGTAAAACGGAAGAGGAGGAGGTAAGACAAAGTTGCTTCTTTGACAGACGAGTGAAACCAAAGAACCTTGAACAATCTTGAAAGAAAGAATACAACGGAGATGAACGAACATGAAAATACTCCATTAGAAAAGAGGGACAAGGAGCATTATGAGAACCTTGATAGTTGAAAGACATGAAACAAGAGCTCACGGATGACCAAAAGAATTAGAAACCGCAATGGTATAGCCAAGGAATAAGAATGACAGAATTTGGACAGCACTCCGTCTGAAAATGGAAGGAATTAACAAGAACTTGAGAAGATGGGATGAAACTTGAAGAAAACAACAACACATTGCCTCCGAAACAATTAAAAGAATGGCACAAGGGTAAGAAAGATTCAGACAGCACTACGGTTAAAAGATAGGCAAAACTTGATAAGATGACGGAACTAGAATGAAGAATACAACACTCCGGTTAAATGATAAGCAAGGGAAAGAACATGATCTTGAAAAGAAAACAAGATGATGGTGCCAAGAGAGCAATATCACAAAGCCTCCGGTAATGAAAGAATAGAATATAGATCAATGAAAGAAATGAATGGAGAAGAAAATGACAACTTCTCTCAAGATTGAATTTGAAAGAGCATCCTTACGAAGAAGGGTTGAACGGAGTTGATGGAAAATCAACAACGAAATGAATAAGCTTGATGTGGGCTTATGGAAAACATCTCAAAATTAAGAGGTGACAACCGGCCACTAACAGAACGAATTGCTTGGATTGAGATCAACAAGGAGACGATAAACTTAATTCACCGGAATGATAATTGAAGAACTTGGGTCATTTATAAGCACCATAATTGCAACAATTCTTAGGGAAAGCTTTAGGTGAAATACAACCCAAGATAACTCCAATGAATAAATTGAAGGGTTGAAAAGATCTCTTGAACAAAGAAAATGATGGTTTTAAATATTTCATTCTTGACAACTTGTGAATCATGAAACATGAAGGAATTAACAAGAATGACATAACACCATCTGAAAAGATAAGGTAGAAAGAATTGCAATTGGAAGCAAGATGAAGAATGCTTGAGCTCCAACAAGAATCTTGATGAAAACTACGAGGATGAATTAAAACATGATGAACCACCATGAGAACTCCGGTAAGGAAGCATGAGAAGTGAAAGATGAAAAGAATAAGATTCATGGCCTGCGATGAATTAGATGGAGGTTTGAAATGATATAATTGAAATAACTTGGAGCTCCAGAAAACAAGATGAAGAACTTAAGACCGAGAATATGATATGATGAACAAGCTCCAGACAAAAGAATTTAATCACCTTGAAGGAATAAGAATAAGAATTATGTGATGCATCTCCTTCACCAATTTAAATTGATGACAAGCAAAGGATTTGGCATACTACTTATTCTCGTTGCAAAGAATTAAAGAGAGATCTAGCACAAGCTTGGGTAAATCTTCAACGAACCACCGGTAGGATTGTGAAAAGAACAATTGAATTGATATGATAACAACGGAAGAGTAACTTGAAAGAACCACCGTAAGAATATGGAGACGAACGAAGAGACATCAATGAAGAATAGTTGTAGGACGAAGTTGAAAACTGAGAGCGAAGAAATCTTCTGAAATGATGGCCTTCGGAGGAACACAAAGAAAAGAATTCATGAAATGCTTCGGGCGGGTATAAAAGAATTCCTCACAATCGGAACGACAATGAGGATGGCAAGAAGCTAGAACCACGAATCTTCAAGAGAACGGGCCAAGATTAAGAGAAACACTTCTCCGGTCTTGAAATGTTGAGAATGAAGACGAGAAATGCCATGAAGAATTGTTGAGGCACTCCGGAATGAAGAATTAAAGGTTGAACCAATGATGAAAAGAATTTGAAAGCGATCTTGAAGAAGGCATGTGACTGATGTAATCCATTCTTACGTCACACTTGAAAGAGAATTTGAGTATAACTTCGGAAAATAATTAGAAGAGTCAGGTAAGATCCTGGGAAAGACCTGTGGGTTAGGGTCCACTCAAAGAAATCACCGTTGAAAAGATTGCTTAAGAGATATTGCACCGGTTGAATTAAAAAGGCTTGAATAAGATGACAATCCTCAAAAATAGCTTGAACGGATTAAGAATGGAAACATGAATGTTCAGCACTCCGGATATGAATAACAAGAGGAGGATGATTAATTGGTGCACCGGAATAAAAAGCATTGTGAAAAGAGGAAAAGGATAAGATCAACACCGAAATCTTGAATTACATCCACCGGTAGAATTAGAGAACAAAAGAATGATGAACTTGAAGTTCTTAAGCATCTTCACGATAAAGTACCGGATAAGAACATTGAAGGAAAAGAATGAAGAATAGCACATGAATAAAATGGATACTTCATTAAGAATTCCAGCTCCATAAAGAAAAGGGAGGGAGGGTGGGGAAACACAGACAACTTGAGACGAACAAGATGGACACCGGTTGAAAAAGAATTAACATGACCATCTTGATGATTAAGAAGGACTAGCACTCCCATAGAAATATGAGAACACCGATTAGGAAAGGTATGGAATCAACATTTGACATCGAAGCAACTCGAATACCAGAATCAAAACAAAACAAAGGATAGATATGCAACATGATCTTCACAATATTATTCGAACAGAGGATTGAACGAATGAATTCCGTAGGTACATCAACTAGACGAGAAGCCACTTGGAGAACAAAAGATAAATAAAAAAGGAACAAGGAACAGATAGAACAAATACAAGATAGAAGCTTCGTTCGACATCTTCGTGCTGAAAGCTCATGGAACGTGTTACAAAAGGGTTTTGCAATCCCCGGATCAGCATAGCCAAGGACCCTTTAAGATGCAACTCCCGATCAGAACAAGTCCATAAAACCACTTCACTCAATGTAGAACCCCGAACTTTGTATCGTGCATCTGTTGGAAGAATGCCTAGAACTACTTGATGAACCCACCTATAGATTTCCGAAAGTTTCCAGTTATGCAATCAGGTGTTGGGGATACACGGGAAGCACCGCGCAATCAACTCTAAACCTACATCCAGGTGTATCCATCCTTCAACACATAACCAGTCTTTCTCGGAAACTGTTTACCTCGGACCTTCGAAACGCATCCACTATAACAAGCTATGGCAATACTCTCGAACTACCTCCCCAGTATTGGGTGATGTCGGGGTTATCTTGCTACTGGCCGTATAGGAGAGATTTTCGATGTCGGCCGTCTTAAGTATTTAGTACTGCCGCGATATGCTTGTTACAATGATACCCCGAAGCTCAACTCCTCGGTAACAGGAGGCATCGAGAACAATATCCTTGTCACAAGAACATCGAAACAATCCCAGAATACTCGCGGGATCCTAAAAAAAATTTGGTGCAATTTTTGAAAGTAGAAGAGAAAAGAGTAATCGTCAGGAGTCGTCACCAGAGAGAAAGGGGATGAGAAGCAAAGAAATCCTACTCTCCGATATAATATAGGACTCAAAAGTTTTCAGTGTGTGCCTAGACTCAACCGTCAACGATTCGATCAATCAGTGGGGGCTTCTAGGTCGGAGAAGGCTCTGATACCAACTTGTAATGCCCAGGATGGGACTATATCTCCTACGTGTCGAGGCACGATTTAAAGATATAAGCCCATCCTAGAATGATCTCAAGTTTGGTATCTTTGCACGACTCATGTAAAAGAGGGATTAAAATGCAAAAGGAGATAGTTGGCTTACACTCGCCACTTCACACAATACATTACATAAGCATAACATCATTCAAAACATCACAACCCGACTACGGGCGAAGAACCAAAAGAAAGATACCAAAACAACATAAAGCCATAGGTCAGGATCGAATCCTAGTAGAAACCACTACTGATCGTCGAAACGTCACAAGCAAACGGCCACAAACTCTTCAACGAGCTCCTGGTGAAGCACTGAACCAGCTCCTGCAGCGAACTCGGCTAAACCTGCAACTGGTGTGGTGAAGTAACTGTGAGCCACAGAGGACTCAGCAATCCCGTTCCCGGGTAACATGACTATTTAAGCCTTGGGTGAGGAAAAGGCTGAAGAAAGAATATGAGGTGAAGGAAAAACAAGAGTCTGCAGCAGCAACTAGCACTAACTTACGTAAAAGAGAGCGAGAAGAGAAGAGCATCGGTCGAAAGATGATCACGAAGTGATCCTAACTAAAGCCGGTCAAACATAACCCCACCGTGTTCAACTCCCGAATCCCTATTCGGAAATTGACAGTCACGGTACACACGCTGGTAGTGTATTGAAACATTGTGTCAAGTTATCTACAACCGGAATTAACAAGCTCCCATCTGCCACATAACCGCGGGCACGACTTTCGAAAGTTCAAACCCTGCAGGGGTGTTCCAACTTGACCCATTACAAGCCCACGATCCGCGGAGTCGCAACTCCATAGGTGGGAAGACCCGAGTATTCTCGGAATCCCGTGCTCAAGTTAAACCGAACTAAGGTAAGGCTAATCCAGCAAATCCTCCCGGCGTGTCGACACCCTGATAGTAGCCGCGCGTATCTAAGTCTCAGGACACGACCGGATGGGTGAAGCTACGGGTTTTTACCAGACCTTGAGTTTCCTCGAGGTGGCCCCGCAGGCTCCCCGTTTCGGACCAACACTCATGTGGAGCACTGGCCCGGGGTTGTAGAATTAAAAAAAAGGGATAGCTAGTCCACATGCAAGTTTTTATTAGTTTGTTATTAGGCAAATAGTACCAATGTTGGGATTTGCTGGAAAAGACTTAGCACTTAGCGGTTTATCAAGGGGGTCCCATACACCCCAACCGTGTTAGGAACGCATAATCAAGGAACATAACACCGGTTTATGCGGTTCCTAACGGCATGAGTGGAACAAATCACCAAGCAAAAGGCATAGCCTTCCACCCTTGCCAATATATAGATGATTTCATTTTTAAGCATTTATATAGTGTGATATAACCCAACCAAACTTCAACATGAAGCAAGCATCTTCAATCTTCACCTGCAACTAGCAATGCTATAAGAGGGGCTGAGCGAAGCATACTTAGCCAAGCAACGGTTTGCATAGGTAGGGTGGTTAAACATGGTAGTGGTTACAAATAGGAGGCTGACAAGAAGATCATGGGCATCGAGGCAAAACTATAGAGCGGAACTACTAGCAATAGGCAAAGATAGTAATGGTATCCGGGTTCGGTCATCTTGCCTGGGATTCCACAAGGGAGAAGAACAGATCCATGAAGTAGACGAAGCAACACAGACGAGCGAATCCTCACAACTCCGGAAAGAAACCGAAGCTAACAAGAGAAGCAACCGGAAAGAAAAACATACAACACGGTAAACACACATATCAAAAACATGGCATACGGTGCACAACCAAGTATGATGCATGTTCGGTTTAAATATGCAAGGCATGGCAAAGTGCACAAACAAATACTACAAGTTAAGTGGAGATCAATATGCAACGAGTTGCATATTGACGAAACACCACATAAAAATTATTTAGTTGACTCTCATTATTTACAAGACAAGATTAAATGTTTTTAACATGGCAAGAGGTGAAGCATAAGGAAACTACACTATTAAGACATTTTAAATGAGGCCGGAGAATAACAACAACATATCAGGAAAATCCCCATGAGCATGTTTAGTAATTATAAGCAAACAACAATCACACATTATAATGTTGTTAATATGATGCCGATGATATGATTGAGTTTATGCAAGTTTTATTAAAAGGTTAACAAAAGAGATATAGAAGCATTTGTCACCGTGGTGGAAAGAAAAAGAGTGCCACGACAACGATTCCGAAAATGATGCCACGGCAACATATCGGTGCCGGTAACTCGTTGAGAGTCCGGTGCAAAAGATAGATGGCGTGGGTGAGTCAAACGAGATGAAAGAGGTGGGGTGATCCCGTTACCGGGTTCCCACGAGTCGGTGAAGAGGCAACCGAGGAACATGACAAAGGTGGAACGGGCACGAAGCACACACGGGAAACATTTCATACAACACAAGCATGCATCACATGGGTCATCGTCTCGGGGTTATACCTTCGAAACACTCGTTTCGGGGCGGTTCGAGTTCGTAGAGGAAGTAATGGAACACGGTTCGTAGAGGGAGTAGTCGTTCACGGGGTGTAGTGGAAGTAGTGGTACTCGAGTCGTGGTACACGGGGCGACGGTAGTGGTACATGCCGTAGAGGGAAGTAGTTGTTCTCGTTCATCGGAGAGGAAGTAGCCGTTTCACGAGGTCGCCAACGAGTAGTCGTTCTGTCGAGGTACTTGGCGCCTCGGTAGTCGTTCACGGGGCGACGGTAGTGGTACACATGTTGTCGGGGTACTTGTCGTTCTCGAGTGCTCCGGGCGTCGAGGTACTTGTACATGTAGTGGTACTTGTCGGGTCATGTAGTTGTTCACGTCATCGTGTCGTGGTACTTGGGGTTCTCATTTGCGACGGTAGTGGTACTTGGCGCATCACACATGTAGTCATACACGTTCGTAGATGTTCAGGTGCGTCTGTAGGTGTACTCGCGGTCTCGGCGACGGTTCCCTGACAAGCTCACAGTACAAGGCAACAAAACAACAACAAAACACAGGAGCAAAACAAAGGGCTGCACGGAGACGAGGCCACGGCAGCAGCAACTCGAGCTCCCCAGGACGATGCAGAGGAGGGGAACAACGGGTCGGCGAGGGGTTCCTGGCGGACACCGGAGGAAGGCGAGGCTCTGCGCGGAAGGGCTCCTGGCCGCCGGGCTGCTCGGGCAGGAGAAGGAGGGGGCACACCGGGCTCCTGGCGCGGCGGACTCCCTGGAGGTGAGGCCGTGGCCTGGGGCGCTGGGCGGCAGCCACTTGGAGAGGGCCTCGCGCGGGGCTGAAGACGGGCGAAGAGGCGAGGCAGAAGACCTGCGCGGCGGGTGGCTGCCCTGGTCGAGGAGATGGAGGACGGAGGAGGCAGGCCACCGACGCAGGGGAAGCCGGGGCGCTCGGGGCCCTGGCTGGCCTCGAGCTAGAGGGCGCGCTCGCGTCCTGCCTTGGGGCGCTCGGGAAGGAGGCCAGAGGCCGCGGTGGCGAAGGCCCGAGGCGGGGAAGCGGTTCTGCAGCCACGCGAGGGAGGAGGGCGATGCCCTGCCGAGCTCGCTGGAGTGCGGGACTTCCTGGCGAGGGAGGCCACGGGAGAGGGAGATCGAGATCGGGGGGAATGGGGTCGAGGGTTGCGAGGCAGAGCGGGGCAAGGAGCGGGCTCGCTCGAGGGAAAGAGAGAGAGGGACGAGAGGGTGGCGGCGGCGCACAGGGAGGAAAGGGAGAGGGAACGATGGGGCTTAGGGTTAGGTGGTAGCCGGGCCTATTGGGCCAGGAGGGCCGCGGGGAGAGAAGTGGCCGGCTGGGCCAGGAGGAGAGTGGCAGGTGCGGCTGGGCCGGAATGGCCTGGCTGCTAGGCTCTCTCTGTTTTTAAAAAAATGAAGTTGTTTTAAGAAAAGAAAAAGAAAACAGTAAGGAGAAAGAAAAGGAAGGAGGTGATCTGAAAAGGATTAAGGCATAGGGTAAAATCCCTGGACTCACAAAAATGTCAGGAATTTAAATAAAATAGAAGGAGGGTTTTTGGAAGAACCCCGAAGCGGAAAAGACATGGGGAAATTGTGCAAGTGTGTTACGGTGAATTCCAACAAAGGGAATATTTTAAATATAGCTCCCTAAATATTGAGAGGCTTTTATATGTTATAAAGAGAAGTCACCTTCCCTCGATTTAAATGGACCGAAGGTCCACATGATTTATTTGGTTGAGATGCAAAAATAAATATGACATGATGGCATGATGACATGATGCAATGCAAAAATAAATAACACAAGCAGAACTGAAACACACGGGCAACCCGGAACATCTGGAATCTTCTGGAATCTTCTGGGACGTCGGTCTCGGGCGTCACACTTCAGGCCTCAGGACAGCGCCATAAGGGCGGAACGGTCTTTTCTTACGACGGAGCAGCCAGGGCTCCTCACGAAGAGTCTTCCCTTTCTCGGCGGCGGAAAATCGCCGAATCGGTGCCATGGGTGGAGCTGCCAAGCAAGGAGCAAGGAAGAAGAATAAGAAGAAGCAAGAGGAATGAAGGAAGAAGATGGCCAACAAGGGCTCCGCCCATCGCCTTATTTATATCCAGGAGAAGGCCAACCGCCGATCTCCTTAAACACAGGTAATCATGGTCTTTCATGCATGCAGGGACTTGTCGAGTCGTGCAGTTGCCAAGGCGGCGTGGGGAGTGCAGACGCCCATGTCCCATCAATCTCCACGCGTCAATCAAGGCCACAGGCTTTTGGGGCCTGTGGTGCTCCGCACTTGACCCTTAGCTTCGCCGCGATGCCAAGTCTGAGTGCGTCTTGGGCCCGGGGGCTAGTTTTGGCATTCTAGGAAAGGGGGTACCCAGACTTGCCTGCCTGTGGCCCAGAGCGTGGTTCGTCCAGTGGCCTGGTACGGCCCAACCTCATCAGCAACCACTCAAGACCCTCGCGAGGGGCCTAGCCCCGCGAGGCGGGCGATGCAAGACCTCCCCTTGGGCAGCCTTACTAGGCTAGCTCCCGAGGAGCAGAGATATCAAGGCAAGGGGCACCTCGCGAGGTTCCCGTGACGTGAGCCATGGAGACCAAGGCCAGGCGGGCGCCAGCGGTCGCAGGATGCCAGTTTCTTCTTTGGTGTTAAAGGGTAAAGCGTTGGCGAGGAGTCCCGAGGCATCAGGCAAAGGTTTCCATATCAGTGCACAAGACCAAGACTAGCAGGATGGCAGAGCGGAGGTCATCGCGGTGCCCACGGTGGCGTCACCACCAGAGCCTTTGGCAGGCGAAGACCACCTTTTGTCAGGATAGCTTGTACTAGTTGTCCCCCTTCAAACTTGGCCGTTGTGGGATCCCTTCCCGCTCAATATTTGGGAACAGGACCAGGGCCTCTATAAATAGGACTAGCCACCACCATATGGGGCATGAGATCTTGAGCTGAACCAACCTAGGGGGTCGGACCATTGAGGCCACCCTCACGCCCACAAGCTCATCTTAGTGCAAGAACACCTCTCCTCAGGAGGCTGTTCTTCCCTTGTACTAGTTCATCCTCAGCCTAGAAGGAAATCCACCACACCACACTGGATTAGGGTATTACACCACAACGGTGGCCCGAACCAGTATAAACCCTTGTGTCCCTTGTTCTTTGAGTTCGACGAGCTAGGTCTAGGAATCGGTGCGAGAGCTAGCTAGAGCGGAGAGGAGGGATCTTCGTGCGCACCCTAGTGTTCGAACCTCAAGGGTTTTGCCGGAACCCTAGATCCAACAAGGTTTTATGCTTTTCAGATCATTTTTTTTATTTCTGGAACTAAAATGCCATGGCACTCCATGCATGTGTCCATGCCGGCCATGAGACCAATATGTTTGAAAATTCCTTCTAATTTACTTCACATGGAATTAACTCGCACACAAGTCCACAAATATGATTTTTCAAACCGTTATGGTTAGCCGTTTCATGATGTAGTTCAAATTAGAATTACGGTCATTAAATGGCTAGAAAATCACTTAATATTCTGAAAAGGTCAAATGACCCCTGAAATTTTCCAAATTTTCACATGACAGTTGTATTAGTGCACGTTAAACGTAGAAAAAAATTTGAAGTCCGTAAGAGGAAGCTATCTCCCGTTTGTCGTCAAACATGCATTGTTCCCTCTTGGAACCACGAGCCTTCTAATGAGTTGCTCTGGTTTGTGAGGGGTGTGTGTCCAAACTTTCGTCAAACATGCCATAAAATTTACCATGTCATCTTGGTGGCATGAAATTACGTCAAGCAAGGTTTCATGTGTTTCTCAACTTTTTTTATTTTTTGGAATTTAAATGCCTTGGCACTCCATGCTTAATTGTGTCATGGCCGTTAGACCAATATGTTTGAAAAATTCTTCGAATTTACTGCACATGGAATTAAATCGCACACAAGTACACAAAATATGACTTTTCAAATCATTATGACTAACTGTTGCATGTACACGTAGTTGAAATTTGAATTTCGGTCATTAAATGGCTAGAAAATCACTTAAATGTCTTAAAAGGTCAAATGACCCCTGCAATTTTCTAAAATTTTACATGACAGTTGTATTAGTCCTACAAATTTTCTCGTACATTTAAAACACCATCCGTTGCCACTTTACTCCAAATTCGTCTTTCAAGCTAATAAAAAATATCCACAACATCACAAACAATTTTTTCTGTAGGAACCATTTGTGATGAAAATTTCTAGGTCTATTTAAGTCTTCCTCCTTAAGCTTTGCCGGCTCGTCTGCTCCAGTGCCGGCAACCCTCGAATCCACGAATCTCGATCCCCATTCTCACACCCCCTTCATGCAATGATGGCACCGTGGAAACGATTCGTGAAGGCCAATACAATGGCCGCGTCCTCCCCGAGCGCCGCCGCCTGCGCCGAGAGCACAGTCACCTATGCCGAGAGTGCCGCTGCATCCACATTGAGCGTGGTCACATCTACCAAGAGGGCGTCTGCGGCAGCTGTAGCAGCCAAGATGGCTGCAGCTACTGCTGCGAGGACGGCTGCAAATGCCGCGAGCGCTCGTGCTGCCGTCCGTGCCGCCGATGGCGCCCTGGCCTGGGTCGAGGCCATTCACGCCAAGATCGAGGACGCACACGCTTAGATATTCTAGGGCACCTCAGAATCCAGCATGCAACCCACGCCCGCAAAGGCGGCGCTGGCCATGGAGCACCTGCTTCCTCAAGAGAACGCCGAGCGGGAGCTGGAGATGCAGGAGGCGGCGGAGATCGAGGAGTGCCGGGAGGAGGAGTTGCGCGTGGTAGAGGTCGAGGTAGAGAAGAGTCTGTCCGTCGAGGAATCGGTGGTGGAGTGCCAACGCGAGCTCTAGCGCGTCCACTACTACGAGTACTACATCCTTGAGGGCGGCGCCGAGGACGAGGACAAGGATGTGGTCGACTTCAGCATGCGGGACGTGGATTCCACCAACAACAGCATTTCGGGATGCATAGGCTGGTGCGGCGGCGGATTTGTTAAAATTGTGCGTACTCAGGCTTTGTTTTTAATGTTGTTATTTTGTTAGAGGAATGTTTAGGTCAACTGGCTCTGTTTAATTACTAAAATTGCTCGATTCAGTAAGTGTGGTATGTGTGCTGTACGCTCTTTTGTGTGCCCAAATTAGCAAGGGATGTTAAATTATGCAATGACGTACCTGGGGAAATTTCCACCAAAATTTGAATTATCAAACTCATCCCATGCGTATAAAGCAGAAGAATCATTTGCGATGCACACAATCGTTCAAAGTGAATGGTGTCCGGCGGCACTCCGCGCAAAGTTTCCCTCCACATTTCAAATTTTTTGGCCTACCGCCGAAATATATACCCTCTTCCCCACCCCCTTTTCTCCCCGACCACAAGTCACATTTCCCCTATTTCCTCCTCCCTTCCTTCCTTAGCTATAGCCGCTTCCACACTTGCTTCCTCGCTCTCTCCGTGTCGCATCCTACCGCTGGTGTCGCCATGGTCTTCTTCAAAGACCTCTCCAGCGGTTCCTCCTCCTCCGATGACTCCTTCACCACCTGTGTATGCCTCTCTTCTCTCTCTCGAGCTATGACTTGGAATGAAGGATTTTTTACCCGGCGGTCGATTTGAGTCATTTCTTCCTATTGTAGCTCCCCAGGACCATCGATGTCAACGAATGGAGCGGGGTGGCTGAAGATCTGTCTGCTCGTTGTCACCATCAATCTCCATGCGTGAACCTAGTTGCCTTTGAATATGTGGATAGCGGGAGGAAATTTCTGGCATGTGCAGAGAAGATTAGACCCTCTTTCATTGTTACAATTCATTTGTTAGATGTGATTCAGACACTATCACGGTCCCATGGTAAGAAGTCTGTATATACTACAAGGAAGTTCTATGATTTTGCCTATCAGCCAATGGTAGCCAACCCAATCCTTGTTTGGATCTAGAAGAGTTGCCCCACCATGTCAATGAAAATGTTTGCTTGGCTTGTCATAATGGATAGGGTAAACACTAAGGACATGATCCAGTGAAGACATTGGAGAATGAACGAGGGCCCTGAGTGTGTGCTCTGTTTATCTGGCGCTCTGGAAGATAGAAATCATCTTTTCTTCCAATGCAACATCAGTGTCGGTGTGTGGAACTACCTGCAAATCACTTGGATGGATAGTGAGGATATGGTGGACATAGCTTGACAAGCTAAGAAGGATTTCAGCAAGCCTTTCTTTGTGGAAGTGGTTTTTACTGCCTGGTGGAATATCTGGAAGGTTAGGAATGACAGGGCTATCAGAAATATCAGACATTCTTTCAGGACTTGGAGATATGGTTTTATTTGTTACCTTACCCTACTCTCTCATAGAATCAATAAGAAATATAGGGATGCTCTGTAGAAGTGGATTGATTTCTTGCCTCCTTGAGAGGTTCTTCTTTTTGCTCTTCTGTATCTAATAGGTTTAGTTGTTTCTTCTCTTTTGTATAGTCTAGATAGCTTTTTTTCTGTTTTTTCCTCACCTTGAGGAAGTTATGTACTGTTGGTCTTTTTGGTAATAAAATATTGTGGTGTGCAAGCCCTGCAGTCTTTAGGGTAAAAAAACCCATTCATACCACACCTTCAACCAAACGCATCCTAAGATTGTGTCACAGTTTGTACCTAGTATCTAAAAATATTTCCATCTCATCAGCGGTGCCATTAGAAAATTATTTGGCAGCGGTTCAACAGTTTATGCAGCCAACTTTGGTACACACATCCGAGCAGCCAAGCAGTAACATACTAAATCTTTATGGCATGAAGGAACTGTGCATCGGAGCAACTAGGTGCTCCGAAGTCCGAGTCCCTGATTTTTTCCGCTACATAGGCTCGCCAGTGCAGGGCACCGGTGCGAGATGTAGCAACAATTGTCTTTACACCGGTTTTGGCATACGTAATGGACGACCTTAGTGCTATTAATTCTATGTTACTAAATTTGTGCATGTACACACCTATTAGTATCAAATTGTTGTCATCCAAACACTATCGCTATGCTGTTGCAGGTATATTTACCTTCCTCATAAAATGTTCAATTTGTTATTTATAGTACATGAGTAAGAACTTGTAGCATTTTTTTAGTTAATTATAGCTTCTGATGTTTCAGAATTTGGTTGTTGTCTCAATAGCAATTAATTCATTTGCACATTCATCTTTTTAAGAAGATATGTCATAATTAACCTGTTTATTCGGTTTTTCAAAATAAGTATTGGTGATTTTCTATGTTGCAATAAACCCATTTCCCCTACAATTGTTATTGATATAGTCTTAAATATTATAGGATGAACGGAAGCGTTCTTACTTTGAGTGGGTTGATTAAGAGTGGCCACAATTTTTAAAGATGTGCCTTGAAAGCTATGGAGCATGTATGAGGAAGAGAACAGAGGTAGGCTTAGAGAAAGTGTTGTCAAGCTGAAGAATATTTGAAGATGCGGGATAAAAAGAGGAAGGTGGAGAATGAGCTCAATTTTTTTAATCAGACTTGGCTAAGATGGTGTTGGCGATGGAGGAGGCACTTTCCCAGTTGGCCAGTGCAAAATAGGTTCTTACTAAACTGAAAGTAGAGGTGGATAAGACGAGACTGGATGATCTTGATTAGGGAAATGAATATATTGTTCTAATATTGTTCTTACGAAGTTGAATTAGCTATATGTTGTACTGTGATGTTCTCATGTAGCTATCGTACTGTGATGTTAAAATATATTTATGTGCCTAATATGAAATTGGCAAATAGCTGTTCGATATGAAATGTGAATTGACGTAATACTGGAATTATTAATTGTAAACTAATAAACCTGCTAAATATGTCATGGACCTTTGCAAACGGTTCTAGCAGTAAAAGAACTTGTGATGGATAGCCCAATGCCACACAATTTTCTTCTTCAAATCATGTGTGATGTAGTTTATAAAAGAAAACGGTTAACCAAGGCAGAGCATGTGTGATAGTTACACCTATAAGACACAAGCCCATACACAAACCTGTGTGGGATGTACATACGAATGGAAACGTTTTCCCTGTATTGACTATGTGGGATGTACATACGAACGGAAATGTTTTTCCTGGATTGACTGTGTGGGATGTACATAAGAACGGAAACGCAATGCTTGGATTGACTATGTGTGATATACATACGAACGGAAATGTTTTTCTGGAATTCACTGTGTGGGGTGTACGTACGAACGGAAATGATTGGGTTTCGATGCCTCGCCCGATCACACACGAGATGATTTTGCGCCAGCCTGTGTGCGAGGAGGGCCTATCCCAGACGGTTTCTGGGTCGTGTGGGAAGGACCCCTTATCGCCCACACTCACTTGTTGACGGTTCCCAATGCCGCTGCGGAAAGGGGTTAAAAACCATGTCTATAGCACCGATGCGTACCAGTGTACTGCCATGTAACTCCATTATTCCGTTTATCATGACACGCATCATCACTGTCATATTTCTTTGCATGATCGTCAGATAGGTACCATGATATTTTTATGGCGTTTCCATTTTTTCATGTCATTGCTACGCTAGATCATTACACATCCCGGTACACCGCCGGAGGCATTCATATAGAGTCATAATTTTGATCTAGTATCGAGTTGTATGTAAACAAAAGTGTGATGATCGTAATTATTACAACATTTTCCATGTGCGATCTTAAATAAAAGTGGAAAAATACGCCAAAACAAATAAATAGAGAGGCCAAAGAAGCCCACAAAAAAGAGAGGCCAAAGAGCCCAAAATAAAAAAATGAGAGAAAAAAGAGAGAAGGGACAATGTTACTATCTTTTTTCACACTTGTATTTCAAAGTAGCACCATGATCTTCATGATAGGGAGTCTCCTATGTTGTTACTTTCATATACTAGTGGGAATTTTTCATTATATAACTTGGCTTGTATATTCCAACGATGGGCTTCCTCAAATTTCCCTAGGTCTTCATGAGAAAGCAAGTTGTGTCGGCGTTCTGGGAACGGGGGTACCCAGACTTGCCTGCCTGCACACCTGAGTGTGGCTCACCAGGCGGCATGGTACGGCCCGACATCTTCAGCGACCACTCAAGACCCTCGCGAGGCGGACAACACAAGGCATCTCCTGGGGCCGCCTCACTAGGCCGGCTTGTGAGGATCAGAGATATCGAGGCGAGGGACACCTTGCGAGGTCCTCGTGACGTGAGCAGTGATGACCAAGGCCAGGCGGGCGCCAGCTGGCGCAGAGCGTCAGTTTCGCCTTTGGTGCTAAAGGAGTATATGCAGGCGAAGAGTCCCGAGGCATCATGAAAAGGTTTCCATATCGGTGCAACAAGACCAAGACCAATAGGACAGCAGAACGGGGGTCATCGCGGAGCCCACGACGGCGTCAGCACCAAAGCCTTTGGCAGGTGATACGTCTCAAACGTATCTACTTTTCCAAACACTTTTGATGTTGTTTTGGCCTCATTCTTGCATGATTTGGACTAAACTAACCCGGACTGACGCTGTTTTCAGCAGAGCTGCCTGTATGGTTTATTTGTATGCAGGAAAACGGATTTTTAGGTACCTCAGAAAAATCCACGAAAAATCACAGAAAATCCACGCACCCGAAGGAACCAGGAGCCAGAAGTGGGGCCAGGGGGTGCCCAGGCGCCCTGTGGGCGCCCCCCCCCCCTGGGCCGCGCCGGGAGGCCGCCTGGTTGGGTCCCACACCCCCTGGTGC
Source organism: Secale cereale (assembly GCA_902687465.1). NCBI lineage: Eukaryota > Viridiplantae > Streptophyta > Magnoliopsida > Poales > Poaceae > Secale > Secale cereale. Next base: position 350,580,135 of record LR738709.1, read on the forward strand.
CCTACTTTACCCCGTATTTTTACTCCCGACGCAGAAACCCCAGATCAGAAGTTCTTTCGCAGTTTTCCGTCGAGGAGCCGCCGCCACCCTCTGTTCTTCCTCGGGAGGGCTAATCTGGAGGCTGAATTGGCCTCCGGAGAGGGGAGATCGTCGCCATCGTCATCATCATCACCACTCCATCATCCCTCCATGACTTCTCCCTCCATGTGTGAGTAATTCCCCCGCTGTAGGCGAAGGGGATGGTAGGGATTGGATGAGTTAGATCATGTAATAGTTTATCCGATCGTTGGGGGCATGTTGCCTATCATCTACTATGGTGTTTATCATCTTTGCTTCAACTTATTACTCTAAATGCTTGACACTTAGGGCCCGAGTGCCATGATTTCAGATCTGAACCATATGTGTTTGCATGAATATATTTGTGTTCGTGATCCTATCTATGAGTTGTTTGCATCTGTTACGGTTCGGAACCGGCGATCCCAAAAGTGACAGCTTGGGACACCAAAGGGGATGGTCCGTAGTTTGAGGATTACATGTATCCATTGAGTTCATTGCTTTGTTCCGGTGCTCTTTGACAGGAGCACCTTAATATCCATAAGTTCCTTTTGGCCCCATTCGTAGCGGGATGGTAGGACAAAAGATGTTGTGCAAGTTCTTATTGCAAGCACGTACAACTACCTACGGGATACATGCCTAATGTTTGATATTTCCCTAGATGATCATTACTTTTCCGTGTGCCGTGCCCCAAGTTAGAATCTATCATCCATGCAGCGCCCAACCATCCATCTCCCTAGCCTATAGTGTTTTAAATACTGCTTGTCACTAGTTGCTACTTTTGTCGTTTACTACTGCTATTTACTTTTGCTGTTTGCTTTTACTATTACTATCGTCACTATCATATCACTGTTACCACTTATCTTTTGTTGCAAGTAAGTATATTTCAGGTGCGGTTGAATTTACAACTCAACTGTCAAAGCTTATAAATACTCTTTGGCTCCCCGTGTGTCGAATCAATAAATTGGGTTATTCTTACCCGCGAAGACTATCTCGATCCCTTACGGTTGAGGGTTATCAAGTACCGTTTTCTGGCGCCGTTGCCAGGGACCATAGCAATATTTACAAGTCTACTTGAGGTATCCTACCTGCTGCACTTTATCTACTATGGGTAAGAAAGGAGACCCCAAGGTTCCGATCTTACTATCCACTACAAGAAGAGGTACTGCTCTAAGCACTAGTGCTACACTTGATTCACCTTCCGTTATGAGTAAGTTTGCCTCACCACCACCACATGATGCTCCTACTGAGTCTGTTACTATGTCTGATACTCTTGATGATGCTTCTACTACTTTTGATGATGATATTAGTTCGCCTGGTTATGCTCTTGAGAAACAAATTGCTGCTGCTGCTAAAAAGTCTGGAATTGAACTTCCTGTTACTCGCTACCCTATTGGTGAAACTTATGATTATCCTGATTTGAGTAAACTCAAAGAGAGGCTCCTTGATGATGATTACTATATACTAGATGAAGATTTATGCAGGGAACTGACAGATTTTTCTGGCTCTGACCCTGAAGCTATTAAGAAACTGTTTGAAAAACACTCTCTGAAGAACAAAACCGTTCCTAATCCTGAATTTGCTACATCCCCTATATGCATTGATGATCCTGATTATGATTTCTCTGTTGATCTTTCACTTATACCTATGGTTGAAGCTGACCCCTTTTATGGCAGAGAAAATGATGATGCTATTGCACACCTGACTAAACTCGGTGAGTTGGGTAGCCTGTTTACCACAGATGAGAAGATACGATACTTTTATGTGACCAAGCTTCTTCCTTTCTCCTTGAAGGAGGGTGCTAAAGCATGGTATGATTCACTCCCATGCGGTTCCATTAAGAGTCCTCATGACTTAGCTCACTCTTTTGTTGATAAGTACTTTCCTGCTCACATGCAACATGCTGCTTTACAAAGAATTTATAACTTTAAACAGTTGCAGGATGAGTCCCTCCCTAAAGCTTGGGGGAGGTACTGCGGTCTGATTCGGGCTAGACCAGGACATGAAATCCCTAAGAATGAATTAATCGATATCTTCTATGCTGGTCTAACTGATGAATCCAGGTCCTATTTGGACAGTTGTGCTGGTTGTGTTTTCAGGAAAAGAACACCGGACGATGCGGAAGATTTAATGGGCAGGATTGCCAAAAACCATGAAGATTGGTCCGTGCCTGAACCACCTCCACCAAAGAAGAAGAGGGGCATGTTTGTTCTGAGCCCCGAGGATATGCGAGAAGCAAAGAAGTCTATTAAAGAGAAAGGTATTAAAGCTGAAGACGTGAAGAATCTACCCCCTATTGAGAAGCTGTGTGAGCCTACTACTCACCCTCCTATGGTAGAGGTACACTCTCTTTTAGATTTCAACGCAAGTGACATCCCTCATGGTAAGCCTCCTGATCAATGTTTAGATGAGTTTGATAATTTTATTATGAAACAGAATCATTTTAATGAGAGGATAGAAAGTCAGTTGCATGATAATTCCCTTGCTATCAAAAGACTGTTTGATGTTTTAGATAGAACAATTAATGATGTTCAATGTCTTGTGAAGCATTTTCATATGGTTCGAACTCAGCTTGATCAAATTTCTAATGTGCAAATAGATTTGCTTGCTAACAATGCCAAACAAGATAATTTGCAGGCTTTCGGGATTAAGACCCCAGGAGGAACTAGCACTCAAGATCCTCTTTATCCAGAGGGGCATCCGAAGAGAATCGAGCAGGATTCTCAAATGCAGGAAGAAGAAATTGTTGGCTCTCCAAAGAAAAAGAAGAAACATAAGGAGACTGACAATTCTAATGATCCTATTGCAGATGAAGAACCAGCTATTGATCCCAACAGTGTATCTATCTCCGATGCTGAGACTGAAGACGGTGCTGAACCTGATGGTAATAATAATGAGAAGAATGATCCGCCTGAAGTTCGAGAAGAAGAAGCACCTGACAAACGTAAGAGGAACACTAAAGAAGACTTCATCGCAAGAAAACATGGGAAGGAAAGAGAACCATGGATACAGAAACCCATCCCCTTTCCAGGTAAGTCCATCAAATCTAAAGAAGAAGAGCATTATAATAAGTTTTGTGAGTGGATAAAACCTCTTTTTCTTCAAATCCCTTTGACTGATGCTATTAAGTTACTCCCTTATTCAAAATATATGAAATATATTGTCACTAATAAAAGAAAAGTTCCTAATGATGCAATATCTACTATGCTTGCTAACTACTCTTTCAGTGGGAAGATTCCTGAGAAGCTCGGTGATCCAGGTATACCCACCATTCCTTGCTCCATAAAGAATAATTATGTCAAAACTGCTTTATGTGATCTTGGAGCAGGAGTGAGTGTTATGCCTCTCTCTCTTTACGAGAGGCTTTGTTTAGAGAAACTAATTCCTACAGATATCTCCCTTCAGATGGCTGACAAGTCAACCGCTGTTCCGATAGGTATTTGTGAGGATGTTCCCGTAGAAGTTGCTAATTGTTTAATTCTTACTGATTTTGTTGTGCTTGACATGCCCGAGGATGGGAGCATGTCCATTATTCTTGGTAGACCTTTCCTTAACACCGCAGGTGCTATTATTGATTGCAATGAAGGGAAGGTTACCATCCATGTGAATGATAAAGAACACACGGTATATTTTCCGAAGAAGACCGACAGGAGGCATGCCCTCAACTCTATAGAGAATATCGAGACCGTGAAAATTGGAGAATGGGATTGTCCACTACATGTGCCTCACAAATACAAAACTATCATGGTAGGGACAATGTCCATCAAGGTAAAGGTTCAGTAATTACTTCGTGAGAGGTGAGACTTTTTGCTCTATATATCGCCTGTTTGTTGGTAAGACTTGATCAACCTTATTAACAAATATGTTTTATATGGATAAAAAGTTGAGCTTATTATATTTTCACTTGTTTTTAGTTTTGTCCTACTTGCTGTACCAAGTATTTATGTTTTTGAAGCTTCACAATACTACTAACTGCTTCAAGTTTTCAGAGAGTTTCGCAGCTTTTTGAACTTCGAAAAAATTTCAAGAGTGAAGTTTTCAAAAAAATTCCAGAAAAATTATAATAAAAATTTCCATGACGGGAGAGACCCAGAAAGTCCTGGGGCCAGCCAGGGGGGGCCACCAGTGGCCCAGGCAGCCAGCTGGCGCGGCCCAGCCCCTGGACGCGCCCATAGGGCGCCTGGGGCCCACGGGACCCCCCTCTAGGTATGTCTTCTTCCTCCCTCTCTCTCTTTCTCCAAAAACACGAGTTCTGCTTTTGTTCTTGTGTTCATGCTGTTCTTGGAGGCGATTCTTCGATCTCTCTCTACAGCCCATCATTTGAGCTGAGATTTTGAGCAAATACTCCCTGGTATGTGACTCCTCCACCCCTCCAATTATATTTTTGATTGGTGGCGTCATTTGTGAGTATTTAGTAGTTCTTGGTGCTGTAGAGATGAGCTTGCAAGCATGTGTAGAAAGTTATTTTCCAAGTTTTGATGCAAGTTTATGCCTTGGGCAAGTGAGTTGAGTAGTTTGCCTTAGCTCACTTTGTTTTAATCATCATTTTTGTAAATTGTAAAAAAATTCAGAAATGAGTTTGTTAGGAAGGGCAAAAGGGTGGCTTGAGAAGAGGAGGCCCGCACACTCTGATCGAGTTACTAGAGCCGCAGCTTCACCATCGACTGCTAGGGTGAGCTATAATGAAGATCATGTGCCCCTGGAGTTGTTGGAAGACACAAGTCCAGCACGTGCGATAAAGTTTCCATGTGATGAATTCATGGAAGCTGCGGGAATCAAGGATGAGTTTTATAATCTTTGTGCTAATGCAGGTTTGACACGACTCGTCACGAGCCGTGTTACTCAGTATCAAAAACTCACCTCCAGTTTCATTAACAGTTTTAGATATAATCCTGATTCAGGTGCTATTGAGTTTAAAATTTATAATGATCTTATCACCATGACTTTGGGAAATTTTTGTGAAATAATAGGTGTGCCGAACGTTGGGAGGACGGCTAGGATGGCCACTCAGCCCTCCGAGCTGAAAACCGTCATCAACTCCCTCTGCAGCATGGGTACGAGGGATATTCATCGGTCGAAGATCTCCAGCATCTTATTTCCTCACCTCTGGTATTTTGCATATTATATTGCCAGAGGGGTGTTAGCTCGTGACAACACGAGCAGCATTTCGGCTCCAGATATTGCTATCCTGGCAGCAGCCCTCTCAGGGAGGTCTGATTATAATCTGGGTACCTTAATTGCTCGACGCCTTGCTATGAATGGTAACAATGGGGACTTATATGGTGGCGTTTACGCCACACTTATCTTAGAGCATCTTGGAGGCACCCCACACCCTGATGATACTCCTTTTACTTATTTAAGCTTTGATCTTGCTGCTATGAAAAGGCATAAGTTTGTTACCATGGGTTCTGATCTCGATAATCTTATTTATATCTTGCGTTTCGGAACTGCCGCGGAACGCGAGATCCGTCTACCTGCACCTCTTTTGTTTGATTTTTCTCGCATGAACGGATGGTCTTTTGATGTTGTTCAGTTCGATGAGTTCATGGTCCAGCATCAGTTTCATAACCCCATGGAGGGGGTTGTGCCCGACGAGGGGAGGCACGGTGAGATACCACATTTTCAGGAAGAGACCGCCACCGACTTTGGTGAAGGGTCTTCCTCTATTTGGCGTTCGGAACCTTCCATGTGGGAGACTCCGAGGAGTTCGGTGTACGCGCCAGCATCCTTCTACGACCCGTGGACTCACCACCATACCCCTGGAGCAGGAGGCTCCTGGGGGCAGTAGCTTGGGGGAGTACGTGCCCTTCTCACCTTTCCATTGTATTATCCGTTTTATTCGCTTTGATCTTTTCGAAGCTTTAGCCCATTCTTCTTTATTTCTCTCTTTGCAAAAACAACAAAAAGATTTTTTTCTTTCTTTTGCTTTTATTCAACCTTTGAAAAAACCCAAAAAGATTTCCTTTCTCTCTTTAGTTTGCTTTGTTTTTAGAGATCAGCTCGAGTCCGTGATGTCATTTGATTATATTTCCTATGTTCGATCATGCAAGTGACAAGCAGTAATGACGAAGATCGACTGAAGGGAAGCAACAGGGAAGACCGGTATGAACTCTTATTGTTTCTACTTTTGTACATATGCCTGTACTTATGATCTAGAGACCAGCTGGTAGCGACATAGTGCTATGTTTACAATGCTCTTCCAGTGGTTCATGCTTTCCTTGTGGCTAGTCCCGAATAACTAGAGTATATAATGTGTTATGGAAATGATCTACATGCATTGCACTGTTCATAGTCTGGTATACTAAGGTGGTATTTCCCTTTAGAGAATTTTTGGATTGACTTGGCACATGCTTACACATGTTTAAGACTAAAAAGTCTACTTTGCCTTGATGATCTTTGATTTTTAGAATAGTTATATCACTTTCATGCCCGATTCAATGTTGCTTTGTCGCTCTGCATGATTATGACCGTTATTGCTCTCTAGTTGGTCGCTTCCCAGTCTTTTGCTAAACCTCCACCTGTACTAAGCGGACTGACTGTTTGTGCATCCAAAATCCTTAAAACCAGTTATGCCATATGAGTCCATTATACCTTCCTATACATGGTATTTACTTGCCATTCCTAACGAAGACTTTCATGTACCATCTCGAAACTAATCAAAAGCATTTCTCTTTTGTGCCTATGTTTTAGCTCATGAGGAAGTAGTAGTTAATTCATGATTTTTTTTAAGTTGGACAAGTTTCACCCCTGGATTGTATGTCTAATGTGCAAACCCCTAATACGAAAAGGAACTGGCATTGAGTGCGCCCGGCTCAAAAAGATAATATAACAAACAAACCCTCCTTCACGCTTTGTTCATGAGAAATGAGAAAACTTTGGAAATGATAAACAAAGGAGATTAAGAGGATGTGATCGTCCTCATGCGGGAGCCGTCCCTCGAGACTTTTCCACTTAAAAAGTGATTGAGTTATCTGCTAGCAATCATTGACGAAATATGCACTTCTCAAACAATGTTTACTTCTGTTTTTAAAACCAAGAGCTCTGGTACATGTTTAGTTTTTGTTTCCGACCACTGGTTTTCAACCTTGCCAATAAAAGCCATGGTTCGAGAGTCTCACCTTCTTTCTTCAAAGCACCGACTAGGAGAGCATAATTGTCATTCTGAGTGTAATGTGCATTGTCCCAAAGTATTACATTGTCTTCTGCATACTTGTGATATGATTTATTCTGAAATTCTTAGTTATAGTCTCCTTTAAAACTCTGGAGGAGTCTCTGCATTTATGTTTTGCTTCACTCATGGAGACTAGCGAGATACCACCCTAATATGCTCAAGCTATGTGCAATGTAATCTTGTCTTGATTTTCAGTAATATATTATTTACTTTTAAGTATTTGTGACTGGTCACTTGAAAGAAGGATTGCTCTTTGCATTGTCCTCATAAGTACTGTTTCAATACTTGCTAAACTCTTTTCGTAGTACATGCTTATATACATCTAATGAAGCAAAAGAGTTTGTCAAAGTTTTCTTTGTCGCGTCCAGTTCGTTGAACTGAATTGCTTGAGGACAAGCAATATGCTAAGCTTGGGGGAGTTGATACGTCTCAAACGTATCTACTTTTCCAAACACTTTTTATATTGTTTTGGCCTCATTCTTGCATGATTTGGACTCAACTAACCCGGACTGACGCTGTTTTCAGCAGAGCTGCCTGTATGGTTTATTTGTGTGCAGGAAAATGGATTTTTAGGTACCTCAGAAAAATCCACGAAAAATCACAGAAAATCCACGCACCCGAAGGAACCAGGAGCCAGAAGTGGGGCCAGAGGGGGGCCAGGGGGTGCCCAGGCGCCCTGTGGGCGCCCCCCCTGGGCCGCGCCGGGAGGCCGCCTGGGTGGGTCCCACACCCCTTGGTGCCCTACTTTACCCCGTATTTTTACTCCCGACGCAGAAACCCCAGATCAGAAGTTCTTTCGCAGTTTTCCGTCGCGGAGCCGCCGCCACCCTCTGTTCTTCCTCGGGAGGGCTAATCTGGAGGCTGAATTGGCCACCGGAGAGGGGAGATCATCGCCATCATCATCATCATCACCACTCCATCATCCCTCCATGACTTCTCCCTCCATGTTTGAGTAATTCCCCCGCTGTAGGCGAAGGGGATGGTAGGGATTGGATGAGTTAGATCATGTAATAGTTTATCAGATCGTTGGGGGCATGTTGCCTATCATCTACTATGGTGTTTATCATCTTTGCTTCAACTTATTACTCTTAATGCTTGACACTTAGGGCCCGAGTGCCATGATTTCAGATCTGAACCATATGTGTTTGCATGAATATATTTGTGTTCGTGATCCTATCTATGAGTTGTTTGCACCTGTTACGGTTCGGAACCGGCGATCCCAAAAGTGACAGCTTGGGACACCAAAGGGGATGATCCGTAGTTTGAGGATTACATGTATCCATTGAGTTCATTGCTTTGTTCCGGTGCTCTTTGATAGGAGCACCTTAATATCCATAAGTTCCTTTTGGCCCCATTCGTAGCGGGATGGTAGGACAAAAGATGTTGTGCAAGTTCTTATTGCAAGCACGTACAACTACCTACGGGATACATGCCTAATGTTTGATATTTGCCTAGATGATCATTACTTTTCCGTGTGCCGTGCCCCAAGTTAGAATCTATTTCATCCATGCAGCGCCCAACCATCCATCTCCCTAGCCTACAGTGTTTTAAATCCTGCTTGTCACTAGTTGCTACTTTTGCCGTTTACTACTGCTATTTACTTTTGCTGTTTGCTTTTACTATTACTATCGTCACTATCATATCACTGTTACCACTTATCTTTTGTTGCAAGTAAGTATATTTCAGGTGCGGTTGAATTGACAACTCAACTGTCAAAGCTTATAAATACTCTTTGGCTCCCCGTGTGTCGAATCAATAAATTGGGTTATTCTTACCCGCGAAGACTATCTCGATCCCTTACGGTTGAGGGTTATCAGCAGGCGAAGACCACATTTGGTCAGGATAGCTTGTACTAGCTGTCCCCCTTCGAATTTGGCCGTTGTGGGATCCCTTCCAGCTCAATATTTGGGAAGAGGACCCGGGCCACTATAAATAGGACTAGCCACCACCATTGGGATCATCTCATCTGGAGCTGATCAGATAGAAGGCCACAAACCACAAGCTCACCCAAGCACAAGTACCCCTCTCCTCAGGAGGCCGTTCATCCATGTACTAGTTCTTCATCAGCCTACAAGGCAATCCACCATACCACACTGGATTAGGGTATTACACCACAACGGTGGCCCGAACCAGTATAAACTTTGTGTCCCTTGTTCCTCGGATCTGACGAGCTAGGCCTACGGTTGTTGAGTAGACGAGCTAGGGCGGAAGGAGAGATCTTCGTGCGCTCCCCAGAGTTCGAACCTTAAGGATTTTGCCGGAACCCGAGATCCGACATTTGGCGCCCCAGGTAGGGGTGCGCCGGATATTTTCTTCTGCTGCTCGTACCGTCAATGCTGTGCAATCTTGATGTTTGACGATCAAGGAGCTCATGCGACTCGGCCTGCGCGGACGGCACTGTACACCCACGGAGACCACAACCCTGCGTTCCAGGCGGCACCCGCACCGCCCGGCGCCGTGGGCCGTGGCGGCGCGGGCCGGCGACCACTGCCTTGGCGTCCCGGCGCGCGTGCTTCGCGGCGCGATCTAAAAACCACGCCGCGGCGACAGCACCCTACACCGGACGTGAGCAGGCGAACACGAGGGCTGCGCTCATCGTCGCGCGGGAACTGTTACGATGTAGGCTGGCCGAGGGCGGCCGCGACGTGCTGCTGGAACGCGTCGCTGAACTACTGGGTTGCGCTTGCGGAGGCGCGCCGCCGTTCTGCTCCTCACCCCCGCCCCAGGTAACAGGTGGGGCACTGGTGAGGCCCCGACAGGCGCGGGCGTCCTCCAGAGCGATAGGAAGACCTGACGACACCAACAAGAGCGCTAGTTCCATCCTCACGACTACAACGACTTCGCCACCGGCAGGCACAAGCATCGGTGGCCTCTCGCGAGGATACGCCATGGTACACCCAAGTGGCCGTCAAGGCCAGATGCTGCAACCGGGGGCTCAAGGCGCGGGGCACGCATGTGGTACGCATTGTGGGGTTGCTGATGAAGCTTACGTGCCCCGCATGGTGGACCTGGCATACGTGTTCGGGGAAGGCCCCAATGCCTTCCTCGGGCCGAGATGGAACGACAAGGCGCTCGAGGAAAAGGATACCATGAGTCACCCGGGGACACCGCGGACCCCTTCAGCGACGACGACAGAGCACATCAAGTATCGCAGCAGCAGGTGTATGCTAACAATGGACTGCAGGTGAATCAGACCACTACGATGGTCGAAGATCTCAGAGCGCTCGCTCCACCCTCAACCGGAGCAGAACGCTAGGGGCTGCGTGTGGAAGGCCTAGAGCCACCCCAGCGACGTGAGGAGCAGGGAAGAATATGAAACTAGGTCCTCTGTCGGGGCGAGACTAGCCAAGCTTCCCCCGATAGAGGGCCCATGGTCGCCGAGGGAGTCGCTGGCATTCCCCTGTGCCTCCTTGGTCCTGTCCTGGTTTCCGGTCGCCCCAACGGAGGTCACGGGTGGCGTAAGGCGGGGCCCTCGTCGGGCGATATGTAGTAAGGCTTGCGCCTGTGAAGATCTCCGCCTGTGACACTCTCACGTAATAATGAGTGGGGCTGTACACGATCTGGAGTCTTAGGAGAGCTGCCGTCGGGCCTCGGGGGCTCCCTCCCATGTCCTAGTGGCAGCACTTAGCTCCGCGCTGGTGAGAAGACTAAAAACTAAATAGGTGCCGGACACGGCTATTTGATTTCCTCGCCTTCCTTTTTGTAATTAGATTCGCCGTGTCTTCCGAATTGAACTTGAAGCCTTCCTTGTTGCCAAAATGGGGGGGGGGGTCGTTAATTTCTGCTGAATTTTGCCGCCTCTGGCTGTCAAGAATATTTTACCATGGGCCCTCCGGCTCGGGGACTGGAAGGCCAATCTCATCCGGCGTACCGTTGAAACCTCGGCAGGACACTGCAGGGCAAGAGCCTACGCGCCGTCCGCGGCCAGTGGAGCACCCCTGGCCCTGTTCCCTGGAGCAAGGCCACACATTTCTCAGGAGGCCCAGGGCCGTAGACCGCCGACAATCCACCCTAGGATGGAGGAGAACTGACAGCACCGTAACCCGCACGAAGACAGGTAAGATCTAAGTGAAATACCATGGCAACTAAGCTCAGGAAGCTTAAGGACGCACGTCCCAGGTTCGGATTCAAGCACCAAAGGAAGGAAAATGGAATACCAGTTTACACACATAGGGGGCTCCCCCCATCAAAACGCTCTCACACCCTACGGGGCCACTTGCAAGTCTGTTCGTGCAGGGTCAGAGAAGAAGGACAAGAGCTCAACCGGACACATCGCTTGTCGCGCCGTCCGAGTCGCTCTCGTGTGCACCGCTGGCGCTGTCGCTGGACACATCTCCATCATCTTCAATCATGCCGCCTTCATCCGCCACAACCATGGTCTCGTCATCGTCGATGGCGAAGGCCTGGACCAGAGCATCCTCATGGTTGTCCACCCAGTGCACCAAGTTATACCGGACAGCCCCAGGCACGGGGGCCGATGGCAGCGTTGAAGTCAAAGTCAGGATCAATGCTCTGGAGGTAGCTGAAGACCCGAGAGAATGCACACCCCAGGAGGCTCCTGCTCTTCTCTTCGACAAGACGACGGGCCTTCACGGCCCGGTTCTCCAGACGCATCACAACTTCGGTGAAGAAGAAAAGATGACCAGCGTAATCCTCCACGTGGGGATCAAGCACAATATCCTTGCAGAAGGCCCCCAACGCCCGGTTGGCCTTCGCCGGAAGAGTCCGCAGCATGGGGACGTGCTCGTGCTGCAGCAGTAGTCGACGCCCGGCCTCGTCCTCTCTTAGTTGCGCAAGAACTACGGCGTCATCTCGTTGCCGGAGCAAGGCCAAATCCGCCAGCGCGGAGGCTAGCTCAACCTGGGCGGAGGACTGGACTGCCGCGGTGGCCCTCTCACACAGCTCTGCTTCTCTCAGCCTCGTCCTAAGGGCATCAGTCCTCCCGTCGGTCTCCGCTCGCTGGAGCTCCAACTTCAAGTTATACCCCTCGGCGAGGCCCGAGCGGTCCTCCGCCACCCTACAGTCGATTCCTCCTGGACCCTGGCCTCGCGAGCGAAGATGGCATCCTCGGCCAGGGTCACGTGGTGCTCCCTCGCCTCCAGCCGCTCAATCTCAAGGCTGCGCTCCGCGGCTTCTAGCATCAGCGCCTCCTTGCACCAGAAGATCTCCGCCTCTTCGAAGGGCATTCCCCTCAACAACGCCAAGGCGGCCCTACGCACCTCAGCTCGCTCCTCCAAGTCAGCGTTCGGAGCCTGAAGCTCTAGCAGGCGCCTCTCTGTGGCCTCGCTGCGGGCGTTGGCTTCCCTGGCCTCCTCCAGAGCTTGGGCGTAGGCTTCTCGCGAGGTCATGAGGGACGTGTATGCCTTCGCATTGGCGCGGTGCTAAAGGCGTCCGAGGTTAATGGCCACCCCCAGTCGGCGCCACTCGTCCAACAGTTGGAGAACCTCAGCCTAAAGATAGGCATCAACTCCCTCGAGCTCTTCCCCGAGTCAGCCCAACGCATTCATCGCCTCCCGGAGAAGCTCGCGCCGGACGGCACCGTGCCTATGCGCTGACTCAAATAGAAGGCCAGGGCCCTCCTCGGCGCCAGGAACAGTTGAAGAGGCCTGAGGAGACTCGCCTTCCCCCGGAGGCGGGGATTGGATCTCCTCCGCCTCAGTTGTCTCACGGGCCCCGGCCAGGACCCTGATACGTCCAAAACGTATATATAATTTCTGCTTGCTCCATGCCACTCTAGGGTGATATTGCTATGTTATTCATACACTTCCATACACTTTTTATCATATTTGGACTAACCTACTAATCCAGTGCACCCCGGTGCCAGTTTCTATTTTCGGATGTTTTTGTATTCCAGGTTTTCACATTACGAGAACTGCCAGGAAAAATCCAGAAAAAATATATAAAAAATCAGCGTTCCAGGAGCTACCGTGCGGCCAAAGTACAGCCGGGGGGACCCAAAGGGGCTCCAGGCCGCCTGTGGGCGCGCCCCCCCCCCCCCTGGGCCGCGCCGGGGGGGCGCCTGGGCACCCCTGACCCCCTCTGGTGACCCCCTTTGGCATATATTTAAAGCGTGTCGAGGAAACCCTGATTCCGGACCCCTTTTCTCCAGACGCGATTCTGATCTCCGCCGCCATCTCCATCAAGCTTCGGGGGACCAGAATTCCTACGCCGACACCCTGCCGGGACGGGGAAGTGCCCCCGGATTCATCTCCATCGACGTTGCTTCCTCCCTCCATGATGCGGGAGTAGTTCCTCCTCGGGGCTGAGGTTCTTACCAGTAGCTATGTGGTCAATTCTCTCTCCCATGATGTGATCTTCGTTGTGATCATAGACTATGTTAATCTAGGGTGATCCCGTGATATTTCCCCTTCTTCTATGTATTGGATTGATGTACTCACTTGTCTTTATCTAGTATAATCCCCGAGACCAAGGTGACAGCGGTCTATTGGACATGGATTAGAAAAGTATTTTCATGAGTGATTTCCTCTCTTGTGTGTTGATTGAAGATTGAGAGTCTCTTGGTGCTTGTCTTTGACTATCCTTTAGATATGTTGTGGTGATTGTGGAACTCTCTTTGGATGGCCGCGGTGACATTGGGAAATCCTTAGATTGAGAACTACGAACTTTGAGGTGTCCTTTTGTAGCCCTACATAATTCTCGTCCTCTCTTGACCACGGAGGAATGACCTCCGAGTGTGTCCCCTTTGCATGTTTTACGGGAAATATCATGTGATTCGATTATGTTAATGTTGTTGGGAGTTGCCACTAGTGAAAGTATGAACCCTAGGCCTTGTTTCCACCATTGCAATACCATTTGTGCTCCCGTTTACCACTTGTTTGCTTGCTGCACTTTTTATTACATATTTATATTACTTTGCTTTGCCACTCCTATCATCCATATTTTACCATCTCTTCGCCGAACTAGTGCACCTATAAAACTCCTAGTTGTATTAGGTGTGTTGGGAACACAAGAGACTTCTTGTATCTTAGTTGCAGGGTTGCTTGAGAGAGACCATCTTCAACCTCTACTTCCCTGAGTTCGATAAACCTTAGGTCATCCACTTGAGGGAAATTTGCTGCTGTCCTACAAACCTCTGCGCTTGGAGGCCCAACAAGTCTACAAGAGTAGAAGCGTGTGTAGACATCAAGCTATTTCTGGCGCCGTTGCCGGGGAGGTGAGCGCTTGAAGGTATATCTTTAGATCTTGCAATTAAATATTTTTGTTTCTTGTTTTTTTTATTATTTCACTAGTTATGCTTATGGAAAACCTTGTTATTGGATCGTTGCTTGCGGGAGGACACCCCACACCTGTGGTGGTTGCTCCTCCTCCTACTGAGACAGACGTCCCGGTGAACACTTGCTATATTTGTCACAACTATGTTCATTATTTAAGCTTGCAGGTGTATCGAGGGAGTTTGTCATGAGGAAATTATTTGCCTTGTCACTGAAAGGAAAAGCATTGGAATGGTATAGGCTACTAAATGACTCTCACCTGCTGGAGTGGGAAGAGATCCAGTCTCTCTTTCACTCCAAGTTTTATCCTCTTCATGAAGTCCATGAGAATAGGAATTATGTTTATAATTTTTATCCTCATGACGGAGAGAGCATAGCTCAAGCTTGGGGGAGACTGGAAACGTTAACACTAAAATGTCCTAACCATGGGCTCCCCAAAGATATTATTATTACTAACTTCTATGCGAGGCTCTCTCGACAGGATAAAGATTTACTCGATGCTTCCTCTATGGGTTCTTTCACAAACAAAAAGATTGATACTAAATGGGAACTCCTTGAAAGAATTCAACGCAACACTGAAGATTGGGAGATCGACAAAGGTAAAGAGTCAGGTATAATTTATGAGTATGATTGCATTAAGTCCTTTGTTGAAACTACAAGTTTTAATAAGTTTAGTGCTAAGTTTGGGCTTGATTCTCAACTCCTTGTTGATTTCCTCAAATCTTTTGCTTCACATCTTAATATGCCTAAGGAGGATTGGATCAAGTATCATAAACCTTATAAAGAGACTTGCAAAGAAAATGAAATTGTTCATGATGATTGCAACATGCATGATCCAATTCCTAAAAATGAAGTTTTATATAAGCATGTTAATTTTTGTGGAGTGGATAGACCTTGTGAAAGGCCTATGATTGAAGAAGAGAAGTATTGTAAGCAACATAAGCATGAAAGAACAATCACTTGGGTCAAAGATTAAAATGAAATTGCTAGAGAATTGTGTGACCTTTAACCTTTTACTTGTGAACTTTGCCGTACAGAGGGTCACTTTAATTTTCAATGCATGAACTTTCAAAACACAACTGTTAACCGGTTGTGTGATGACATGATCACCACTGATCTTTATGATGAGCTTATGTTATTTTTGATGTGTGAAGAGTTATCAGAAAAGACTTCTTGGCTGGATGATAATGCCATAGGAATAAAAAACACTTTGCAAAATTGCCATCTCTATTGTGTTGTTAATTGCCATGAAAATGATTACATAGGTAAGATTATAAAGGAGGGAACTTTACCAAAGTATAAAAACGTCTCTTATATTTCTGCTAATAAAAAGGAGAGTTTCCCCCAAGTTTCCCCTATTGTTTCTAATGATACACCAGGATATGTGGAGAAGCTTCATCTCCAACCACTCCCTCCTAAGGTTAAGAAGAAGAAAAAGAAGAGGAGGAGGAAGAGGAGCAAGAAAGAAGAAGAAGGGGTATCAACCTGGCCTGAGCATATTCCTCCCATCAACTTTTATCCTAACGGTTGTAAGTTTAAAGAAGAAGGTGAAGTTTATTGCCTTAATTATCATCTTGATGATACGTCCGTAGGTACTATTGAAGATGATTTTGATTATGATATGCATGTTACTTATTGTGATTGGGAAAATGATGATAATGCTACTTATGATCTTGAAAATCCTTTTGTTACCAACTCTGTAAGTGAAGATATGGGAAGCTCTAAGCTTGGGGATGATAGGATTGCAAATCCTATCCCCACTAGTGATGTGATAATTGATTCTCTTGCTAGTAAGAATAAAGACAACATGTTTACAAATATAGTTGCTAGCAATGATAATGCTCTTCTCTACCATGATGATATTATAACTCCAATCTATAGTGATTATAACGGTACCTATGACATAAGGAGAAATTATCCTTATGAAACTCGTCATAATCATGAAGGGAATTACTCCCTTGTTGAACACTACCCTCCTGATATACAACTCATCTATAGTGTTCAAGTTGTTTATGATAGTCCTACTCCCACTATTACCAATGAGAAAAATTATGCTTATGTGGGGAATGAGAGTACCTTTTTGCATGTGGATCATGGTAACAATGCTTTATGTGATGCTTATATTGTTGAGTTCATCCATGATGCCACTGAAATTTATAATGAGAGAGGGAGGCTTGGTTCTAAATATCTTAATAATAAGAAGTTCCCTCTCTTTATGTTAAAGGTTTTGAGGCTGCACTTGTTTTGTCTTCCTATGCTTATTTCTTTGTGCTTCAATGAATTATTCTATTGCAATATTCCTATGCATAGGAAGCACTTAAATGTGTTTAGTATTTGTTTCTTGATGCTCTCTTTTGTTCTTCAATTCTTATTCCTACAAGAGAATCATTAAAGTCTTATGCCTAGCTTAAAGTCATAAAAGAAAGCGCTTTTGGGAGGCAGCCCACATGAATAAATTTTTATATTTTGCTTTTGTTGTTTCTTGATGTTGTTTACTGCTGTAGCATCATCATTGTATCTTTGCTTTTCATATTGGTGCCAAGTATAGCCTCCGATTGCTAGAAAGTTCAAAAGTTGTGAGGCGCTGTCCATGAAACAGATTCTGTCATTGGATAGAAAAATTCATATAAAATCACCAGATCATCTTTTTGGTCTGAATTTCTTTCGACAGCGTTCTCTATATAATTGTCTTTCGTGCGTCAGTTCTAAGTTTTTTGATTTGAGTTGCAGAAGTATCCCGAACAGATCGATTACTGCCTGATGTTCTGTTTTGCACAGATTCTGTCCTGTTTTGCCTTTCCTTCACTTTGCAAATTAAGAACTTGCTTTTTCTTTGCAAAAACCTTTTGGCAATCTTGAGAAATAGTAGAACTTCAAGATTATCCTTATTTCCAGCAAGGTATAATTATTTTATTAAGGGTACTAACCTCGCTAATCAGATTATGATGAGTTGTGTATGAAGGGAGTTTTCAAGTCTGCGAGGGAAGATGATAAAAAGATTCAGGAGTGTCAAGCGCTCAAGCTTGGGGATGCCCCCGTGCACCCCCAGGAAATATTCAAGGAGACTCAAGCGTTTAAGCTTGGGGATGCCCCCGTGCATCCCCTTCTCCATCAACATTATCAGTTCGTCTTTCGTTTCGCTATATTTTTATCACTTCATGTGTTATGTGCTATGCTTGGAGCATCTTGCTTTTAGTTTTCTTTTTAGTTTTTCATAATGAGTCGGAACCCAACATTACTTTATGTGGGAGAGAAACACGCTCTACCTCTACCTAGAATATTACATAGAATTTTCATGTCTATCTATGCTGTGTGTGTTCTTTGTCTTTTAATAGCTACTATCATACTCTGCTCTTAGTATTCATGCTTATCTTTTCAAAAGCTTTTATTTAGTTGGTTGCTTGAACTCTCTTTAATTACCATGCTCACCTTATTAAGAGAGTTTGCTTCCTTTGCATTGGTTAATGTGTCTATGATAAAGATGCTACTTTCATGATGGTGCTTAGTAGTTCAGGTTTTCTTATGGTTAACCTCAAATAGCTGGGGGGTTCCCAATGTGTTATTGGAGTACCAACTTGGTTTGTTTGCCTATGATGTGGTATGGTTTAGTAATGTCTTCCTTAGAGAATTTATTTTGATTGACTTGGCGTATGCTCACGCATATTCAAGACTGTAAAGCAAGTCTGTCAAGCCATGATGATCTTTTATTTCTGAGTAGCGATATAACTACCATGCCTGATTCAATATTGCTTTGTCGCTCTGCATGATTATGATCGTCATTGCTCTCTTAGTTGGTCGCTCCTAGTCTTTTGCTAACCTCCACCTGTACTAAGCAAACTAACCATGCAATACATAGCTCATGGGAAAGTAGCCTAAAAACTATTGTGGTAAAGAATATGTTGCTTATGTATCTTATTTCTTATAAGTTGCTTGCTGAGCGGTAACCATGTTTCTGGGGACGCCATCAACTGTCACACTTTTGTTGAATATCATGTGAGTTGCTATGCATGTTCGTCTTGTCTGAAGTAAGGGTTATTTGCCGTGGGTTGAATAACTATGCATATTGTTAGAGAAGAACATTGGGCCGCCAACCAAAGCCATGCATCATGGTGGGAGTATTAGCTTGGACCTTAATCCTCAATCTCTCATGAGAATATGCCTATGCATTAAAGAGGAGTCCATCATCTATTTTCTATGTTGTCCTGGTATGGATGTCATCAAGTTGAGATCTATCAAAAACGAGAAATCAAATGCGATCTATCTCCTTGGACCTTTGTACAGGTGGCATAGAGGTACCCCTTTGTGACACTTGGTTGAAACATATGTAATGCAATGATAACCCATGGGGATCCGAGCTAATTAGGACAAGGAGCGAGCACTATTGGTATTCGATGCATGAGGCTTGCAACTTATAGGATGTTTTATGCATGACACATATGAAGTACTACTACCGTTGACACAATTGCTTCCATGTTTTTAAAATAAAAAGCTCTAGCACTTAACCTTTCTTTTACCTTTATGTTGAAGCACCAACTACTGAGAGCATAATTGTCATTCTGAGTGTAATGTGCATTGTCCCAAAGTAGCATTGTCTTTTGCATGATTGTGATATCGTTTATCCTGAAATTATTGTATCTAGTCATCACTTAAACCTTGAAGGTGCCCCTGCATTTATGTTTTGCATCACTAAAGGGGGCAAGCTAGATATCACTTTATCATATTTGCACATCATGTTCATTGCAAATCTTTTTGATGTTTCAGTTTCATGTTGTAAAACTTTCAGTCATTTGTGATTTTCTCTCGAGGCAACTTAATTACTATAGAATCATTGTCTCAGTAAGCTTTTGTCATATGACTATGAGAAAGTCCTATATGGTTAATAGCATGTCACCACAGAAATTATTCTTGTTATCATTTACCTACTCGAGGACGAGCAGGAATTAAGCTTGGGGATGTTGATACGTCCAAAACGTATCTATAATTTATGCTTGCTCCATGCCACTCTAGGGTGATATTGCTATGTTATTCATACACTTCCATACACTTTTGATCATATTTGGACTAACCTACTAATCCAGTGCACCCCGGTGCCAGTTTCTGTTTTCGGCTATTTTTGTATTCCAGGTTTTCACATTACGAGAACTGCCAGGAAAAATCCAGAAAAAATATATAAAAAATCAGCGTTCCAGGAGCTACCGTGCGGCCAAAGTACAGCCGGGGGGGGGACCCACAGGGGCTCCAGGCGGCCTGTGGGCGCGGCCCCCCCCTGGACCGCGCCGGGGGGCGCCTGGGCACCCCTGACCCCCTCTGGTGACCCCCTTTGGCATATATTTAAAGCGTGTCGAGGAAACCCTGATTCCGCACCCCTTTTCTCCAGACGCGATTCCGATCTCCGCCGCCATCTCCATCAAGCTTCGGGGAACCAGAATTCCTGCGCCGGCACCCAACCGGGACGGGGAAGTGCCCCCGGATTCATCTCCATCGACGTTGCTTCCTCCCTCCATGATGCGGGAGTAGTTCCTCCTCGGGGCTGAGGTTCTTACCAGTAGCTATGTGGTCAATTCTCTCTCCCATGATGTGATCTTCGTTATGATCATAGGCTATGTTAATCTAGGGTGATCCCGTGATATTTCCCCTTCTTCTATGTATTGGATTGATGTACTCACTTGTCTTTATCTAGTATAATCCCCGAGACCAAGGTGACAGCGGTCTATTGGACATGGAATAGAAAAGTATTTTCATGAGTGATTTCCTCTCTTGTGTGTTGATTGAAGATTGAGAGTCTCTTGGTGCTTGTCTTTGACTATCCTTTAGATATGTTGTGGTGATTGTGGAACTCTATTTGGATGGCCGCGGTGACATTGGGAAATCCTTAGATTGAGAACTACGAACTTTGAGGTGTGCTTTTGTAGCCCTACATAATTCTCGTCCTCTCTTGACCACGGAGGAATGACCTCCGAGTGTGTCCCCTTTGCATGTTTTACGGGAAATATCATGTGATTTGATTATGTTAATGTTGTTGGGAGTTGCCACTAGTGAAAGTATGAACCCTAGGCCTTGTTTCCACCATTGCAATACCATTTGTGCTCTCGTTTACCACTTGTTTGCTTGCTGCACTTTTTATTACATATTTATATTACTTTGCTTTGCCACTCCTATCGTCCATATTTTACCATCTCTTCGCCGAACTAGTGCACCTATACAACTCCTAGTTGTATTAGGTGTGTTGGGGACACAAGAGACTTCTTGTATCTTAGTTGCAGGGTTGCTTGAGAGAGACCATCTTCAACCTCTACTTCCCTGAGTTCGATAAACCTTAGGTCATCCACTTGAGGGAAATTTGCTGCTGTCCTACAAACCTCTGCGCTTGGAGGCCCAACAAGTCTACAAGAGTAGAAGCGTGTGTAGACATCAGAACCGGAGGGGCTGGGACCCACCACTTGAAGAAGACGCCAGGGCCCAGGCGGCCCCGCTGCATTCAACAATCATGGGGGAGCTCTTGGCACGCCCCCAGTCCCCGGGCGGGGCCGCGAAGAAGGAGTGGCCAAAACACACGGTCAATGCGCCAGGCCGGCGCATCCGACCTTGCAGACGGCCTCGTGCCAGAGGTGGCGCATCGACTGAGGGTGCTCTGGGCTGACGAAGAGATCGAGGCCGCAGGGACCGACTTCCCAGTAGGCGCCGTCACCTTGGCTGGGGGCTCTCCAGCGCCGTCCCTCTCCCTGCCTCGTCTACCTCCACATGCGAACGACGTGGCCCATGAAGCTCCACTGCTATCTCTGCGTCTAGGCATCTTCCAAGACCCAAGGCACGTGGCCCCATGGCAGGAGCGCCCACGCACGGAGCCAGTGCACGAAGAAGGAAGCTGCTAAGAGATCCAGCGGCCCTATGAGGGAGAGCCAGCTCTCCCTCCACCACTGCGTCGAGACCGCGTGCCCCTGCCGCGGTGGCACGCGTGGACCAAGATCCACCTCCCCAACAAGCTTCGGTGTCGATAGCAGGCTGCAAGGCCCTCGCCCCCAAGCTGCGCAACACAACTGGCCTGGGGAGTTCAAGCCCGACCTGCCTCCACGCTACGATGGCATCCCCGACCCTGCGGAGTTCCTGCAGCTCTATCAGCTGAGCATCAAAGTGTCCGGCGACAACGAGAAGATCATGGCGAACTGGTTCCCCATGGCCCTCAAAGATGGCGCGCTCTCGTGGCTCCTGAACCTGCCCTTGAGATCGATCTCCACCTGGAGCTAGATGCGTGAGCAGTTCATCGCCAACTTCCAGGGCACCCGAGACCGCCCCTGGCCGCGGGTGACCCGCGGCGTATCAAGAAACAACCAGGAGAAACCATACAGAAGTTCATCCAACGCTTCAACAATGTCCGCGTCAAGATCCCCAAGGTCACGGACGAGGCCATCATTTCGGCGTTCTCAGATGGTGTCCGCGACGTCAAGATGAAGGAGGAGCTCGCCATCCACGAAGATCTTTGCATGTCCCTGGAGCTGTTCACCTTGTGACCAAGTGCGCCAGAGCTGAGGAGGGGCGCCTCTCCCTCGTCGAACTGCCTGTTGCTGAACCTGAAGACAAGAAATCCAAGAGCAAGGACGTAAAGCGCAAGGGAGCAGCAGTGCTCGCAGCTCAACCGGAGATGAAGCGCGGCCGCGACTACCCAAAATCCTCCATGAATGGCCGGGCGTTTTATGCCTTCCACAACATGCACAACCACAACACCCATGACTATCAAGAGCTCAGGGCCCTCTGTGAAGGACGCATCATCCAACGCCTCGAACGCAGCAACCATGGCTACGGCCGTGGGGGAAGTCGGACCGGGGGACACTAGGACGACCGCAGCCCCCGCCAGGAGTGGCGTGATCAACCTCGGGAGGACCACTGGCACCATCAGCCCTGTGAGGGCGCCTGGAGGGACCAGCCTCATGAGGACCGCCCTCAGGGGCCACCTCTGCCGCCACCAAGGAGAAACGACGACTAGGACGAGGGGGCTAGGTGCTTCCAGGAGCCACATGCCATCGCCTGCATCTTGGGCGGAGCACAGGCCCCAGCCTCTTAGCGCCTCTTCAAGCAGTTCGCTCGGGAGGTAAACGCGGCTCTCCCCAAGCTCGAGGCTACTCGCCCACTCAGGTGGTCCAGGTAGCCCATCACCTTTAGTTCAGCAGACCGGCTCAAGTGCGTGGCTACGGCCGGCGCCCTCCCGATGCTTTGTTCGCCCATCATCAGCAACGTCCAAGTTACCAAGACCCTCAACGATGGTGGCGCTGGGCTCAATGTCCTGTCCATTGACATATTCGACAGCCTCCAAGTACCCTGCGATCAGTTGCTGCCTACCAAGCCTTTCTCCGGAGTGACTGACGGCTCCACCACCCCCGTAGGGCAGGTCTGCCTGCCTGTCACCTTTGGAAAGCGCAACAACTACCACACTGAGCTCATCGACTTCGATGTCACCCACCTCCACCTCCCTTACAATGCCATCCTCGGGTACCCAGCCTGGTCAAGTTCATGGCAGTGACTCACCACGGCTACAACATCCTCAAGATGCCGGGAAGCGGCGGCGTCATCACCATCGCCTGTGAAGAGAAGGATGCACTGTGCTCACCAGAGCGCGCTTACCAGGAAGTAGCAGTCGAGGATCCAGACAACAACAACATCATCTACCCACCTAAGGTCGTCCCCAAGAAGAAGAAGCTGTTGCTCGCCCTGGAGCCTCATGGGGATGCAGCACCTCGCGGCAGCACCTCGAGACCTACACCTAGGGAGGGGCCGCCTCCCTCCCACGCATAGGAAGGCGCGCCCAGCGCCCCCCTCAGACTGGGCTCGGGGGCTCTCCTCCAAAGGGCCTCTGACTTAGCCAATGTCAAGAGGGAGGCGCTTGGGCACCATGTGGAGGAGTGCTTCGCCACACACTTCCCTCCGGAGTCCTCAAGGTGTAAGGCACAAAGCGCTGAGGAGTTCATCAGCCACACCATCGAAGACCTACAGGTGCCAAGGGCAATGTGGGGCGAGCGTCTCCCGGTGCCCCTGAGTGCAGCTGTTGGCCCAGGCTCAGGCGAAGGGCTGCGCGTCTACGTCAACATCCCCGCACTCAACAACATCGCATCTCAGGAGCTCTACTAGCCTTCCCAGGTGGGCCGGTGCAAGGGTCCCCCTCACAGCTACGTTTGGATACCCTTCGGCCTGCCGAACCAAGCGACCCTGCACCAACGCCATTTGTGGAAGGTCCTGGCGACTCGTGCGGCCAGGCATAAGGAAATCTAGGCGGGGTTGGACTCGGCCTTCCGTGAGATTTGGGGAACCCCAGAGCCTCACGAGGTGCCAGAGCCAGACGACACGTGAGGAGTAGCACCTGCGTCGAGCATCTTCAGCATACCAACACTACTTAAGCAACTGTGCCAAGTGACATTTTATGGGTTTTTTTCAACTGGGAGCGCCCCTCGGGCTACATCATTCCCAGGTCGCACGGGCCTGTCCCTGCAACGTGTATCCTTTTGCCTCTTAGCTCACCTTGTTGGGGGCGCCCCTCGGGCTACATCACCCCCAGGCCGCACAGGTCCATCCTTGTGGCATGTATCCCCCTTGCATCTTACCTGAGCTAGCGTTACCGTTTTTGTCAGCTGCACTAGAATCATTTATCTACCTGACCATCACTCCGATGCCATTAATATCTTGCGCCCTCACAAGCTTGCTTGCTCTTGTATTATGATCGAGGGCGGGCACGGCCTATGTGCTCGGGTCCGTCCCTGCAGCATCGCCAAATCCAAGCGGCCAAGCTATGCCTCGCGGGCCAGCCCCGTGTACGTCACCTCCCGTGGCCCTTAGTGCCTCGCCCACGCTCGAGCCGGATGCTAGCAGGTGAGTTGGGGCACACGATACTGTGCCCCGTCACTGCGAGAGCCGCGCGCCGATTGTCTTTTCTGTGATCGGGTCCGTCCCTACAACGTCGATAAATCCAACGGCTGAACTCTGTCTGGCGGGCCGGTCTCGTTCACGTCACCTCCTGGAGTCGTTGGTGCCCGGCCTTCTCATATGGCGGCCCCGAGGGGTTCACCCGGCGCAGGTTGCCTAACCATTTTGCAGGATCACCTTAAGCACTCTCATTCAAGACCAGGCGCAATGCGCCTTGAGGTAGGGCCTCATGGTCCCACTCTTTCTCAAGGGTGCCCAGATACACCTCGTCTAGCCCCACCGTGCCAGCCACTCGTCCGGGCAGGGATGTGTACACCCCGCGGGGCTCTCCGCAGTAGGGAGTCCCCTCCCACGGTGTAGTGGAAGTACCATGCTCCACGCTGGCAGTCGACACGGTAGAGGAGCGGCTATACCCGTGCAAGAATGGTAGCACCATGCTCCACGGTGGTGATAAACAACTGGGGGTGGCCTCACAGCCGCATCAACCTCAGGGAGCCCGTCGGCTCAGTGACCAGCTCCACCACGTTACGCTGGGCTCAGGTCACGCCTGGCGTACGCCCCACCAGGACCCCCGGGCCTGGTCGACACGCAACCCTCCCGAGTGCAAGCCCGGCGAGGAGAGGTATGAGGTATGTTCATACGTTAAGTGGGACCCTTGGGAATTGCGACCCAAGGGCCTAACTGGTCCCGTAGCCCCTCACTTCCTGGTCTTGTCCTGGTGTCCGGTCAAGCCAGCGGCGGCTGAGGTACGAGTGGGGCCGGGCCCTGCCGACGTAGAACGCGAAGGCCGGTTTACGCACTACTTCCGTCATGGCTGTTCGTACGTCAAGGGGGACCCTTGGGCACCGCTACCAAAGGGTCTAACTGGTCCCGTAGCCCTTCACTCCCTGGTCTTGTCCTGGTTTCCGGTCAAGCCAGTGGCGGCTGAGGTACGCGCGGGGCCGGGCCCTGCCGACGCAGGACACCAAAGCCCTGCCTTGCGCTTCCTACCTAGGGACCGTTTTCACGTGAAGGGGGACTCCTGATCATCACGACTTAGGAGCCTAACTGGCCACGTAGCCCCTCACTCCCTGATCTTGTCCCGGTGATCCGGACAAGCCAGCGGCGGCTGAGGTGTGCGCGGGGCCGGGCTCTGTTGACGTAGAACGACAAATGGAAAAGGAACCGCGAATACCTAGCAATTATTACAAGACAAATTTTCCTTCAAGTATCAAACATAAGTTTTAGCGCCAACACGAGGCCCGTGCATGTCACAGGAAAACGAAGATAGGGAGAAGCACGTCACTCACCACTAGGCCCTTCCTTCAGCCTTGGGCGCTGCCGCCAGGAAGCACTCCCTCGCCAACGGCATCGCCACGCCCCGAGGAGTCAGTCACTGCCGCAAGATCGGTGGCGTCGTCGGCTGGGAGGAGGGTTGATGATGAGGAACTTCTTCAGCAATGCCTCCACATTGTCCTTCACCGCTTCAGCGGCGGCTTCGCAGCGCTCCGCCTCCACGGGCTCGAGTAGTGCCCCAAGATCGGCGCCAGGATCACGAAGGTATAGGTTGCTAAGGACGTGCATCAAGGCAGAAGAAGAAAGCAAGCGAGCTTCCTCCGCTAGGGGGCCGATCTCGTAGACAACATTCTCGAGCGCCAAGACAAGATAAGGAAGCAGCTGGGCGGGGCCTTCATCGTCCGTCGCCTGCGGTTTCTCCAAGCCCTTCTCATAGAGCGCCCTCAGCGCCTGGCGGGACATCTCCTCGAGGGACTTGAAGGCCGCGCGGTCCTCGGCCAGAACCTTCGTCTTGGTTGCCAGCTTCGCCTCCTTTGCTTCTGTTGCCTGCTTCAGCTCCTCCAGGCGACTGCGCTCTGCAGACATCTCCTTAGCCAACTGCTCCAGCACGGTGTCGCGACTGGCCACGGCATCTTCTCGGGCCTTCATCCTCTCCTCGTTCGCCTTGCACTTGTTACTCAAGTCCCTCAGCTCGGTCTCCACCGACTGGCAGCGCTCCTGGATGGTCCGCGCATCCTTCAGCGCCGCCTCGCAAGCGTCCGCGGCCTGCTTGTCCTCTTCGGAGGCCGCTACGACAAGGCTCAGCACCTCTCGGACAGACGCGTTGGAGCTCAGCCAGCCGGAAACCAGCTCTAGACGCCCAGCCACCAGAAAATGATCGGCGCCTCGAAGGTCATCCTGGAGCTGCGTTAGTGCAGAAAAGGCCTCCTTCAGGGCGCCGGGAGAAGCCGGAGGGCCGCGAGCTGGCGGCATGATCGCGGTAGGGGACTGTGGCATAGCCAAGACCTCCTGAGCCCTAACGACACCGGTAGAGGAGTCAAAGACGGGAGCCCCTAAAGCCTGCTCGACCAAGGACGTGACCCCCACCTAAGGTTGGTCCACTGGGCCTTGTCGTGGCGACCGTGCAGCGGAAGCAGGAGCTCCTCCGCCACCCGTCTGCGTAAGGGGGGATGAAGCAGAGCCAGGCCGCTAGACCTCTGATGCGGCTGCCTCCCCCTTCTTCTTCTTCGTCGACGGCGCTGGCCTAGCAATGCATAGCAAGATGACATGAATCAACAACGGAATCAAGAACGAAGACAAAATTAGGCCAAGGTACTCACTGGACCATGGCGACGAAACCCCGAGGCCTCTTCATAACCATGGAGCCCAAGGGCCCCGCAGCTTGCGCCGTGGGAACGTGGACCCCCAAGACAGACAAGGCCGTATCAGCTGGCACAGAAACATCGTTTGGCGGTGCCGAGGCTGAGGCTTCACCTCGGGAGATTAGCGCCTACCGGCTCTTCGTCGGGACCCCAACTGGCGGCTTCTTCGAGGGGGTGAGTTTGGACCTCGTGACAACCCCAGCCAGGGGCGCCACCTCTTTCACTGGGTGGTCGTCAGTGTCGTCGTCATCAGGCAAGGCGCGAAGGAGGTCGGCCTTGTGTGGAGGGGAGAACTCCCCGGTCCCCTCCGTGGTCGCCACTGAGTCGTCTTCCCCGCTGGAGTCGCCCGAAGACTCCTCCACCGGTTCGGCTGCCACTTGAGCTTCAGGGGGCGCTGGAGGCATGAGCCCGCGTCTGTCGAAGGTGGGCATGGAAGCCGCCACCGTCGCCCCGTCCTGGCGGCGGTACAAGGGGACATGGGTAGCAGGAGGATATCCCAGATCGCTCCCAAACAGGAGAGGGAAAGCTGCCCTAAGCTGCTCGACGGACAGGGCGTCATGGCGCAGCCGGAGGTTGTCCGCCTCGTCCCCAAGTGTCCACAAGGCGCGCGAGTGTCACATCCCTAGTCGGTGCTTGCATTAGGACTAGCTAGAGTGAGCATCATGTTTAATCTTTTCCAGAAACTTGAAATGGGGATGACTGAAACCCAAGCACCCCTTTCAACTCAACTAGGGTTTAATAAAATCTTTTCCAATGTACCGCAAATGCCCTTCAAAAATGTTCATCATCTTTGCCTTGGTCTTAAACCTCTGGAAAAAATGGTGCACAATTTTCTAGGACATCCTAAGGTCACTGGATTAAATCATATTGTATTTGCATTTGGGCATTTAAATGGTATAAAATATTTTAAATGCCCAAATAATCATAAACCAAAATGTTCCCTTTTGCTTATATAATATACAATGGACATGAGTAGTTTCATGATTTATAAAAATGTTTTAGTATTTTTAATAAAGCAACTCAGTTGCAGAAAAAAACAGAAACAAAAATAATTAGAAGAGAGAGAGAGAAGCCCAGAAGCAACCTACCTGGCGGCCCAGCTGGCCGGCCCAGCCCACCAGCCTTGCCAGGCAGCTCCTTCCTCTCGCTTGGCAGGCAGACAGGAGCACGCCAGCGAGCCCGAGCGCACCACGCAGCTCCTTGCCTCCCTGCTTCACCCCCTCGCCACCGCGCCCTGCGCCCCTGGACGCCTCACTTCCCCCTGCCTCTCTCCCTCACCTCTCCGACATGTCTACAAGCTCCGCCACTGTCCGCTACGCCGCTCCACCGAGCCACGCAACACCAGGAGCCCTACAACGCCGCCCACGCCGTCTTCCCCAACTCTGGCCGCCCGAGATCACCGGCTTCGCCCTGACACCGTCCGGCCGTCCCTGAGCTCTCCATTCGACTCGTCGCACTCGCCGTGAGCTGCTGCACCTCCCTCCCCTCTCCTTTTCCACCCTCGTGCGCCGTAGCCACTGCACCTTGCTCAACCGCATGCGCCGTCGCACGTGATCGCCGCCGACGTGTCTCCGGCCACCTAACGGTACGGCCGTCGTGCTCATCTTCCTCCCAGCGCCGTGTAGGTCGCGTAGGTTCCCCGCACGAGCTGCCCCGGCCGCCGTAGCATCGACCCCTAGCTCACCCGAGCTCCAGCGACCGCCAAGGTCGACGCCGACGATGTTCCGGCCACCCCAGGCCACGCCACAGCCACCACTCAATGCGGACGAGCGTCCGCATCACGCAGCACGTCTCTACCGAGAACCAAATCCGAGGCGCTCCGCCGCGTCTGACCTCGCCGGCGTCGAGCCGCCACCAGGATTAGCCAGTTGACCAGGGGTTTGACCTCCCCCTGTGTGAATGACAAGTGGGGCCAGCCGCTGACTAACTAGTCTTTAGTTTTAGTTAGCGTTAAACTAATTCTGTTAGTTAGCTTTGACCCACTGACATGTGGGCCCAACTTTGTTAGTTGTTAGTTAGGTTAAACTAAACTTAATTAGTTAGCTCTGTTAGACTGACATGTGGACCCCACACGTCAGGTTTGACCTGGACCAGCCCTGTTGACCAGCTGACGTCAGCATAAAGTCGTGCTGACGCAGTAACTAATTTCCGGGATTTAAAATAAATCAAAAATGATTTATTTATTTCAGAAAATGGTTTAACTTGTAAAAAACATATAAATACAACCGTAGCTCCGAATGAAATAATATATATATATAATGATCAAAAAATTCCAATCTATCCATTGGTACTGGTTTCACACATGTTAAAGCAAGTTAACCTTGCTGTTCATATCAAAACATGATATTGCACTTTGAATAATAATAACTTGGGCATGAATTTGAATCTTTGATTCAAATAAGCTCGAACCTTTTCTGTTTATAGTTGCATTAGCTCAAAACACATTCATCTTGCCATGTCATGAGCATGCATCATATTGTTGCATATCGTCGTGTATTGATTGTATTACCGGTGCTCTCCGTGGTAGGTTCTGCTCCTGAGGGTACACCTGCATATCCAACTGAAAAGCAGTACACGTCAACCCATCTGTTAGGCAAGCAACACATTGATCATTCCGATACAAACCCATCTTCTCGCTTCTGCTCTCTTTGACTGCATTAAGGCAACAACATGTGAACTGCTATTTGTTGTGGTAGCTGAACCCCATTCCTTTGCATGACCTGTCATTGCCACAGTAAATAGTTGAAACCCACTAGCATGTGTAGGAGTTGATTGAGCCATGTTGATGTGTTTCCAACCATGCTATACATGTTGCCTACTATGCTTAGAGTTGTGTCAGGTCTGGTTCATCTCGGTGATGGATCAGAGTGAAATGATCATGTCTGGTAATGAGAGTGAGGTGTGGAATATGTTTTGGTAAATTTATCGATGAAAGGCTATGTAGCAGTACGTGGTGGGTTGTTTCATTGGAAACGTCTATAGGAACTGAGATCTGTATGTGTGATTTAAGATTAGCACCTACCACACATTGGGCCCTGAAATATGACCCCGACCGACTTATTGACTGTCCTTGTCCTCTGTCCAGGAGTTGCAACTAGTTTCTGGTGTTTGTAGTTTACTGGTGGTCATGCGCAGCGCTGACCCTCGGGGTGGGCTGTGATGTGGCAGGTACGTGGCACGGTGTACCGAGTCACCCGTTTGGTGTCTCGGGAACCCTGTACACATCGTTTGAGGCCGTGAGCGACACCCAGGCCAGATCTCGCCATGGATGGAACCCAAATAGGCGATAAACCTGGACAAGAGACTTGAGTGGTTGGTTAGGTCGTGGACTACACCCACGTCGGCTTTCACTTGAAGTATGCCGAGCACATGTCGTGTGCAGACGCTAAGTGGTGGAAACATGTGTGAAGAAGTACACCCATGCAGGGTTACCAATCTATTCGAATGGCCGTTGTTTGCGGTTAACGACCACTTGGTTGCCTATTGTCGGAGATATTGGCCACGGGTGTCCTCATCAACCACCCATGGTATTACAAGACAATTGGGGGCCTCCTGTAATCCCCTGGCCGCCTGCTCATCAGGCCGCCTCCTGGGACAACTCACCCTAGGAGCCGACTGCCAGCAGGTGGTAGGGGCCCAAACAGGCGGCAGCTCCATAGTCAGCACCTAGCAGACGGTCCTACGCCTCCCCCTCAGGACGCGTGCTGGGGGACCACGACATAGCTAAGGCATGGCTACAGTTGAGCGTGTCCTTATAGAATCTATAAGGGCGTGGCTATAGTGAATGTGTGTCTTATGGGCGCCTCTTAAGCGGCATATCACTATAGCCATGCTGCCAGTGACCAAGCATCGATCAGAGGAAGCCACGATCCCACTACCCACAGATGATGGGGCCAGCAGGCGGCCAGCCCCACCGGCCAATGGGTGAATCAGAGACAAGCGGCCACTGGCAGGCGGCTGGGGGAGACGGTCCGCTTGGTAGCAGGCGGCTCATCGTACCCTAGGAGTCCGAACCTCATCAAGATGACAAGACATGATGTGGTGGCAGTGTACGGCAGGAGACGACGGCACTGTAGCCACTTCCCTCCTGACGATGCTGCCGTCAGCAGAAGAGCGCCTACAGTGAAAGGCAATCACGAGGGCACACAAATGGTGGGCCCCAGCAGACGGGCGGAGAGGCCGGCACGCGAAGATGCTGACAGCTGGGGGCCATTCCGCCTGGATTACTATTTACCCCCTGGGGGGTAGGCCTATATAAACCCCCAGGGTCCTCCATGTGGAGGGGTTGAACTCTTAGGAGAAGAGAGCCACATAGAGAGAAATAGGGAAAAACCCTAGCCATCATCCCGATTCCCTAGAGCGAAGGTAGAGAGCTAGCCTTGCCCTTCTTCCTCCTCTAGACAACAAAGCTCAAGGAGCAACCTTGTAGCCACCTTAGTGACATTAGTCATGACGCGGAGTCTTCACAGAGCAGGACTTGGGGTGTTATCTCCACGGAGAGCCACAAAGTGGGTAAGATTCGTAAGCGTCCTATGTTCCGCCTTATCCTGCTTCCTGTGCCCGGCGACATTCTATTGTCCCCATGCATGATAAGCCATCCATTGGCATATGTCGCACCAAAACCCCGACATTTGGCTCCCACCTTGGGGCAAGGTGCACCGTCATCCGGAGGCATGTTCTGGACAGGAACTTTGTTTCTTCCTGGCGAGCATAGCCAGACAGGCACGCCCGCAGGCGTGGATACCGGGATGCTTCGCGGCGCTGAGGCCGCATGTGCCGCGAGCGGACTCGCCGACCTTCTCGTCGGCGTCCACATCCATGACGAGCCCTCTCCGCCTGCAGAGACAGTTGCTCCGGAGAGCTGCCTCGTCGAGCTCCTCGACAAGATCCACATCGTCGACGAGCGCGCTTCTGACATAGAATCAGTGGGCTCCTCTGACCCACCAGTTGACATGATCATCGATCTCGACGCGGCGTCCATCGATTCCTTCCCCGAGCACGTGGTGATCGTCGATGATCCCCTCCCCACTGCAGCCTGTAGCAGTACCGTCAGCATCGTCACGGAGGTACTGGCCACCATCCACGACGAGCCTTCCAGCGGGTCGGGCCAAGACCCGCTGCAGGCAGCCATGCAGAGCCACTCCGCTCCCATCGCTGCGGGGCCGGACGGCGCGGTGCTGGAGGCGCTTCGCGTCTCACTCCTCGAAAACACCAACAAGCTCGCCTCTTCCCGGTGCCTCACTGAAGCCTACCGCCGCGAGATGGACCGTGCCATAGGCCGCACGCCGGCTGCTGGCGAGCCCAGCCGGGCTGGTCCAGTTCGCGATCGCGGTGGAGTGCTGGCAGACATGCTAGGGGCCCCACGGCCCGTGTACCCCACTCCGTCAGAGAACCTAAGGGCTGCCCAGGAGGCAGTCGATGAGCTAGGCCACTTGGAGGGAGATGAGCTTCGCTGCATGACTTAGCGCGCCTGCCAGCTCCTCGACACGGCTGCTGTGCAGCAGGAAGCCCGTCGCCGGGCATGAGAGGCCGGCGCGCAAGCAGATAACCGCCCCCTTCAGCGGGAGCAAGGAGGCACGTCCCGCTCTCCAATAGTCGGCACCCACAACCGGCGTGCTCAGAGTCGACTGCTAGCCGCAGCAGGTAGACTCCCATCACCATCGAGCGCGATCAAGACGGCCGCCCAAGGGAAGTAGAGCGGCGAGAGGAACGCCCGCCTCCTCCTCGCCTGGAAAGGTTTGTGTCTCCTCTGCCTATTGACAACCCCTCTCTAGCAGGCCGCTTGGGCCGCCGCGATGGAGTTGGGGAGAATGACGCCTGCCACCACCTTGACCGACTGGCTTGGTCCCAGGCGGTCGAAGAAGAAGACGACCTCGGCCCAGCTTGCTTCGCCCCTCGCATCCGTAACGAGCCTTTCCCCAAGGGCTTCTCACTCCTCAGAGATACCCCCAAGTAGAATGGATCGATAAAGCCGGAGGACTGGCTGGTGGACTACTCCACAGCCGTCAGTATAGCAACCGGCAATAGGCGTGTTGCTGTGAATTATGTGCCACTCATGCTCCAGGGCACATCTCGGACATGGTTGAACAAGCTCAAGCCAACAGCATCAACGGCTTGTTGGACTTCACCGACGCCTTCACGCGCAACTTCACCAGCACCTACAAGCGTCCTCCCAAGCCCTGCCAGCTGTCCTTATGTGTTCAAGGCCCAAATGAGTCAGCTCGTGGTTACCTAACACGTTGGGCAGAGCTGGGCAACTCTTGCGAGGGAGTGCATGAGGTACAAGCCATCGAGTACTTCACGGCCAGGTGCAGAGAAGGCACCTTGCTCAAATAGAAACTCCTCTGCGACGAGCCCGCCATGCTGGATGAGCTGCTGAGCATAGCAGAAAAATACGCCACTACCGACTCCTCCATGAAGTCCGAGCTGCATGTGGATGCCTCTAGAAAAATGGCTCCCCCAGCTCCCAAAACGCCGGCTGGAGAGTCCAGTTGGCGCCAGCAGCCGAACGATCACAAGCGCAAGACCCACGCGCCGGCTACCAACACCCGGCTAGTGGAAGAAGTTGATGGCCAGCAGCAAGATGCACAAGCGGGACCCAAGCGTTAGAAGGGCGGCAAGCCAGCCTGGCAGCCCGCTTTATCCTTCGACCAAGCTCTGGATGCCCCCTGCAAGTTTCACAGTGGCGCGAAGCCTTCCAATCACACCACACGAAAGTGCCATTGGCTCACACGGATTGCAAGAGGGGAGGCTCTGCCACCGCCGCCTGCCGGGCAGGCGGCTCCGCCTCCCAAACCACCGGCTGCTCGTCTAGGCGGCCAGGTCCAGGACGAGTTCCCAGAAGAGAACGGAGCCTATGTCGTCTTCACGAGCCAAGCAGACGATGGGCACAGCCGGCGCCAGCAGCGCAGAGAAGTCAACACCGTTGCCAGTGAAGCCCAAGAATTCATGCACTGGTCCGAAAGGCCCATCAGCTGGAGCCGTGAAGACCACCCGGCTGTCATGGCTTCACTAGGAGCTTATGCCTTGGTTCTAGATGCAACTCTCTCCACCGACAGGCGGGCCTGTCGTTTCTCCCGGGTGCTGGTAGACGGTGACAGCAGCATCAACATCATGTACCGTGACACCATAGAGAAGTTGGGCATCAAAGAAAAACAGCTTCAGCCTACCAGGACTGTGTTCCACGGTATTGTACTGGGCCTCTCTTGTTCACCAATCGGCAAGGCCAAGATTGATGTCCTGTTTGGTGACAAGAAACATTTCCGGCAGGAACCGGTCTAGTTTGAAGTGGTGAACATCGAAAGCCCCTATCACGTGATTTTGGGCCGGCCAACTCTTGCAAAGTTCATGGCAGTACCCCATTACACCTACCTCAAGATGAAGATGCCGGGTTCCAAGGGAATAATCACCATAGCCGGGGACTATGAGAAGTCAATCGCATGTGCGACTGGCAGCAGCCGTCTGGCCGAGTCCCTTGTCGTAGCTGAAGAGAAGCGCCGCCTGGAACGGCTGGTGGCAATGGTTGGCGAACAGCCAGCCATACCAGCCGACCCCAGGGAGGCAGAGCCGCAAGGCTCGTTCCAGATTGCCAAGGAGACAAAGAAGATTGCATTGGACCCATCTCGCCCAGAGCGATTTGCTGTCATAGGGTCAAACCAAGACAGCAAATAGGAAAGCGAGCTCGTCGATTTGCTCCGTGAGAATCGGGACATCTTTGCATGGTCCCCCAAAGACATGCCGGGTGTTCCGACGGATTTCGCCGAGCACAAGCTACATGTGAGAGAAGATGCAAAGCCTGTCAGGCGGCCACTCCGCCGCCTGTCGGAAGAGAAAAAAATAGTTGTTCGAGAAGAAGTCGCCCGCCTGCTTGCAGCCGGTTTCATTATGGAAGTATTTTATCCAAAGTGGCTCTCAAACCCAGTACAAGTGCTGAAGAAGAACAACAAATGGCGCATGTGCAATAATTACACCAGCCTCAACAAAGCTTGCCCTAAAGATCTGTTTGCTCTGCCGTGAATAGATCAAGTGATTGACTCCACAGCCGGATGCGAGCTGCTGTCATTCCTTGATGCCTATTCCGGGTACCACCAGATCAAACTCGATCCGGCCGACCTCTTGAAGACCACCTTCCTGACGCCATTTGAGGCCTTCTGCTACCTGACCATGATGTTCGGCTTGAGGAATGCCGGCGCCACTTTTCAGCGTTGCATGCAGAAGTGTCTCCCCAAGCAACTTGGCACAAATGCCCACGTTTACGTGGATGATATCGTGGTGAAGACGGAGAAGAGGGGAACTCTTTTGGACGATCTCCAAGAGACCTTTGAAAACTTGCGCCGCTTTCAGATCAAGCTAAACTCGGAGAAATGCGTCTTCGGGGTACCAGCAGGCCAGCTCCTTGACTTCCTGGTATCTGAATGCGGCATCGAGTGCAACCCCGCAAAGATCAAGGCCATTGAGAGAATGGAGAGGCCGACTCGTGTACGAGATGTCCAGAAGTTCACCGGATGCCTGGCATCACTCA
Organism: Secale cereale; assembly: GCA_902687465.1. Lineage (NCBI taxonomy): Eukaryota > Viridiplantae > Streptophyta > Magnoliopsida > Poales > Poaceae > Secale > Secale cereale. The sequence goes on from LR738709.1 coordinate 350,615,658, forward strand.
GCCGTTGCATCAGCCGGCTGGGCGAGAAGGCACTCCCAGTGTACCAACTGATGAAGAAAACCACTTGCTTTGAGTGGAACGACAAGACGGATGAAGCCTTCCAGCAGCTCAAGAAAGTGATGTACACACCGCCTGTCCTGGCGGCGCCAACAGACAAGGAACCCATGTTCCTTTACATAGCCGCCACAAGCCGGTTGGCAGCACTATGATTGTGGTTGAACGGCCAGAGGACGGCAGAGCCTTGCCTGTCCAGACACCGGTCTATTACTTGAGCGAAGTACTGTTAGCCTCCAAGCAGAACTACCCCCACTACCAGAACATGTGCTACGGCGTGTACTTCATCACCAAGAAACTCATGCAGTACTTCCAAAAGCACCCGATCACGGTCGTTTGCACGGCCCCGCTTGCTGATATCATGGGCAACAAAGATGCTTCAGGAAGAGTGGCGAAGTGGGCCCTTGAGTTGGCCCCCTTTACCATATTCTACCAGCCCCGCACCACCATCAAATCGCAAGCTTTGGCCGATTTCCTCGTCGACTGGGCCGACACCTAGTACCTGCCTCCTGCTCCAGATTCAACCCATTGGCGGATGCACTTTGATGGATCAAAGATGCGCACTGGCTTGGGAGCCGGCGTCGTCCTCACCTCTCCCAAGGGCGACAAGCTCAAATACACCCTGCAAATCCACTTTGCCGCCTCCAGCAATGTGGCCGAGTATGAGGCATTCATTCACGGGCTCCGGATGGCCAAAGAGATTGGCATCCGTCGAGTGTTGTGCTATGGTGAGTCAGACTAGGTTGTCCAGCAGTCCTCCGGGGACTGGGACACCAAGGACGCAAACATGGCGAGTGACCATTTCCTTGTCCAACAGATCAGTGGGCATTTTGACGGCTCCGAGTTCCTCCACGTGCCACGAGCCGACAATGTGCAAGCCGACACCTTGGCACGAATTGGCTCCACCCACCAAGCAATACCTGCCGGCGTGTCCCTCCAATGCATGCGCAAGCCATCTATGAAGCCTTCACGAGAGTTAGAGTCAATCTTCATACCAGCCGATCCTGGAGCAGACGGCCCGACAACCTCAGCAGCAGCGGCCCGGGGACTGCTCCAGCAGCTGCCCTAGATACTCCAACTCTAGCAGACGGCACAGCAGTCGCTGCGCCAGTTCGTGGCCCAAGGATTGCTCTAGCAGGCGGCCAACAAGCGCCAGCTCTAGCAGACTACCCGGGCACTGCTGTGGCCGCCCCGGGGACTTCAGAAGCACGACAGGCGGCTCACTCCAGTCCAACCGCCCTGGTCTCATTGGCAGAAACAACAGGAGTCTCAGCGCCGTCTTGGGCACAGCCAATTCTCAATTTCCTGCTCGGAAGAGAGCTGCCAGCAGACGAAACTTTGGCACAACAAGTTCAACGCCGAGCTTCAGCATACACAATAGTCAACAAAGAGATTGTTAGAAGAAGTGCAACAGGCATCTTCCAGCGCTGCGTGGAAGCAGAAAAGGGTCTGGCTATTCTAACGGATATTCATTAATGGGAGTGCGGCCACCACGCGGCCTCAAGATCCCTCGTTGCCAAAGCTTTCCGCCACGGCTTCTTCTGGCCGACTGCTTTGGACGACGCCAAAGACTTGGTCAAGAAGTGCAATGGCTGCCAGTGCTGTAGTTCCAAGCAACACTTGCTGGCTTTTGCACTCAAGACCATTCCGATCACTTGGCCATTTGCTGTCTGGGGACTGGACATGGTGGGTCCCTTCAAGACAGTTCGAGGAGGCCTGACGCATTTACTTGTAGCAGTGGACAAGTACACCAAGTGGATCGAGGCAAAGCCAATCAAGAAACTCAACGGCCCAACTGTTGTGACCTTCATCGTAGACATCACAGTCCGGTATGACATACGACACAGCATCATCACCGACAATGGCACAAACTTTGCCAAAGGCGCATTGGCCTGTTTCTGTGCAACACAGGGCATCCGACTGGACTTGGCGACCATTGCCCACCCACAGTCCAACTGTCAAGTTGAACGAGCTAACGGCCTTATCCTGTCCGGCCTCAAGCCCCGGCTGGTCGAACCTTTGGAACGATCAGCCAGCTGCTAGATCGAAGAGTTGTTGTCTTTCCTCTGGAGCCTCAGGACAACTCCAAACAAATCAACCGGCTTCACTCCCTTCTTCCTCGTCTATGGGGCCGAGGCCGTCATCCCAGCAAATGTTGAGTTTGACTCCCCTCGTGTCACCATGTACACAGAAGCCGAAGCCAAAGAAGCACGAGAAGACGGTGTGGACCTGCTGGAGGAGGCCTGGCTGGTAGCACTCCACCGGTCCACCATCTATCAGCAGGGTCTCGGGCAAGGAGTTGGAGCGCCCGTGGAACGCAAACCTACTTCGTTGCTTTTATAGCTAAAGACAGTATGTGTCGTGCTATCTACTTTATTTTGAGAACCAATGGGACCCCCGAGGAGTTTTCGGGACTGTCCAACCCTTTATCTATATGATAAGAATTATGCCTGTGAATGAGTATTTTTCATTCCTTCGTCCGGCACCGGGGCCTAGCAGACGGCCCGGGAATTGGCCGCCTAGCCCTATGTTTAAAACTTTTCTTTCAACAGTCGGACAAGTAATGTGACGGCATCCAAGCCTCCTCCCGCCTACTGTCGTAGACTCGCAGAACGCGGCTGGCCGACTAGAGGGATTTAAAGGCAAGAAGCGGTGCCCACATGAAAAATGGCTAAGGAAAATAAACATAGGGAAAGGCGGCCCTTTATACAAGTTGGCCGGCTGTTGAGCAGCCGGCCAGCCGGCTTCTGGCTCAGCCACACTGCATTCCAGAGGGAGGAATACTTGCCTATCCGGAAAATAGCTAAGTACACGACCCAGCTACACACCACAGAGTGGCTGCCTGGCTGGCGGGATGACAGTTAAAGGAGACAACAAAAGAAAAAAAAACGCCTGAAGGAACAAAGGATGATGCTAATCCCAGAACCCGGCAAACTGCATAAATATATGCAAAATTAAGAGAACATTTATAGCAAAAATGCATCGAAGGCCGCCTTCCAGCAGTAACTTACTGATACACCCAGTGGGTGGAATTGTTCGGACTAATCCTACCAAGTATTAAGAAAAAACAGGAATTAAAAGATACACGAATGACACCTAAGGTGCAGCAGGCGGAGTAGGTGGCAAGACGGAGCCGGCTGCTGGGAGAGCTGCCTGATGGGTCACGGCATGGCCGCCTCCTGCAGCAGGCAGTGCCGTCCCGCTGGGCCTGCTTGTAGAGGACTGATCAGGCTGATGGCCAGCAGACGGCTCCGCCTCCTGGGAGCTGGCTTCCTCGTCACTGTCTCCCTCCTCCTCGCCGTCGTCGCTCGAGGCGATCTCCTTGTCCAGCTCCTCCAATGCCGCAAAGTCCAGCCCGAAGTTGTCAGGTTGCACCACATGACTGTTCTCATCCTGCTCTGGGACGAAAATGGCGGTGTCGGCGTACTCGGCAAGGGAGGCGGCGCGCCTGACGAGATCTCCTTGCACCGCTGCCAGTTCGGGCTCATCTTCCACACGGAAGGTCTCCAGCTGGGCGAGATCCAAGTCTGGGTACGAGCCCTTGGCGAATTACAGGTCGGTCCGCGCACCGGCCCTCGCTGCGGCGCCCTTCCAGGCCTCGAAGCGGTGGCCGGCCACCTCCAGCCAGTCGGCAGTCTGGCTGGGAGTGCGGAGTACTGGAACGCCTGGCCAGAGGGCGGCCAGTACTTGGGCACGAGCGCGTTGCACGTGGCGGTGCAGGCTGTGGGTCGGCTGGAGGCGCGCCTTGACAGCAAGAAGATGTTCGGTGGGTGTTCGGGGCACGTTGGGTGCAATCATCCGGCCCGCCTCACGCCCCTCGAGTGGCCCGGGAAGAATTCTGCAAGAACTAGACAAAGAGTCAAATGAAAGAAAGCTAGCTATAGCAGACGGCAAGCACAAGTTGTCACATCCCTAGCTTCTGTCTGCCTAGTGCTAGCATCTGGTGTTGCATCATGTTTACTTTTCACAGAAAGTTGAAATGGGGATGTTCAAACCCTAGCACCAAATGAAATCTACTAGGGTCAAGAATAAAATCATTTTCAATGACCCAAAGTGCCTTCATCAATGTTTGATAATTTTGGCAAGGCTTTGAGACCAAACAAAAATTTAGGAACATTTTTAAGGATTTATTTTTGGGACTTTGAATTTAAATCATTAGCTATTTGAATTTGAATTATACTCATATAATTAGATTATAATTTCAAATACCCCTGAAATGTTTTATGAGCTTCTGGAAAAGTCCATCTAGCAAAATAAAAATATTCAGAGGAGTTTTTGGCATTGTTTGAAATTGTTTAATATAAAAACAGTGGCAAAAGATATTAATGAAAGAAAACAGAAGATAAAATAGAAAACAGAAACAGAAATAGAAAAAGTGAAGGACTACCTGGGCCTTCTTACCTGGCTGGCACATTAGGCAGCCCAGCCCACCTGGCAGCTGTGCCATCTTCAACCTCTGCCAGTAGGCAGAGGCGAAGACGCACGTGCGCGCTGGGAGGCCTCCACCTCCTGCTTCGCGCTGGAGGCCGCTCCTTCGTCCTAATCCACGCCTGGAGATGCCGTGGAGCCCCTCTGTCCTTTCCCCCATTCCCTGGCCTCTCCTCCCCTCCATCGCTCGTTCCTGAGCTCGGTCAGGAGCAGCCATGGCCGCCACTGTCGTCCTCGCGGCAACCAGCCACCCCTCGCCTCTCCGACGTGCCCCGAGCCCCGCCGTCGAGCACCTGGCCTCCACGCCGCAGAAAATGAGCCGGAGGGCTCCGCTTCATCGCCAACATCACCATCTTCGCCGTCGATGCCCGAAGAACATTACCGGCGATTCGCGGCAACCAACGCCTCCCCGGTCCCTCCGTCTGCACCGGCCGACTCTGCGTGAGCCACTGAACCTCTTCCCTCCACCTTTTCCTTCGCGCACGCCCCGTAGCCGCTGCCCCGCCGGCGAGCTCTGTGCTGCCGAGCCCCTCCGCTCCAACCAGAGGCTCCGACGTGCTCCTGCTGCCCCTTAGGTGCTTCCCAGTACACCGTTTGCTCTCCCTCGAGCTGCAACACCGTGCCCGCGCATACCCGAGCTTCGGCCGCCGCCGTTGAGGTCGCCGCCGCCGTTTCCGGCCACCCCAGCTCCAGCCGCCACCACCGTTCGATGCGGCCGAGCAAGGGCTACGCCCTGGTGCCCTCGGCACGTCCATTGGATGCCCACAGTGTGATTCTGGCGAGCCGCCGCCGCACTGTGAGGTCGCCGATGTCCAACTCCGGTGGCTGGTGACGTGGCACCGTCATTAGTGTCTAACTAACCCCCACCTAGAGTCACTGACAGTGGGCCCCAGTGCCTGTTAATTAGTTTAGCTAGGTCAAATTATATACTGTTAGTTACTGTGCGACTGACTAGTGGGCCCAGGCCCCACTGATAGTTAGTTAGTTCTTAGCTTAGCACTATTTAACTCTATTAATTAGTTGTGACACTGACATGCCGGGCCCACATGTCATGTTTGACCTGGACCAGCACCTGTTGACCTGCTGACGTCAGCATGAGGTCATGCTGACGCAGTAAATGTTTTATGAGATTTTAAATAAATCAGAAATGATTTATTTATTTCAGGAAATAGCTAAAACTTCTAAAATTCATATAAAATCAACCGTAGCTCAGATGAAAATAATTTATATATGAAAAATGATCAGAAAAATCCAATCTATCCATCTGTATTGGTTTCATGCATGTTGGAACAACGTATTTCCACTGTTTAGGACAAATGAAATGAATGACATTTAAATAACTGCATGTGGAGTTTGAATTTGAATCTTGAATTCAAACCAACTTCATTTAAATTGTTGTTAGTAGCATTAGCTCAAACCACAGCATATTGCCATGTCATGATCATGCATCATATTGTCGCATTACATTGATTGTGTTCCTTCTCTGTTGTCGGTGTTTGCCCTCTCTCAGTAGACGTGGTTCCGATGATGAGATCGATGACGCCGATGAAGAACTATCCTATCTTCAGAAGTGCCAGGCAAGCAACCCCCCATTGAGTATTCTGATACAATCCCACTCTCTCGCTCCTGCTCTCCTACTGCATTAGGACAACAATAATTGAACTGCTTTTTGCTGCGGTAGCTGAACCCCTTTCCTCTGCATGACCTATCATTGCCACAGTAAATAGTTGAAACCCACTAGCATGAGTAGGAGTTGTTTGAGCCATGTTGTGCCTACTCATTCATACTTTCTGGTTATGCCTGCTATTGCTTAGAGTTGTGTCAAGTCTGATTCATCGGGGAATTGGAATGTGGTGAACATGTCCTACTATGTGTGAGCTAAGTGTGTGAACACGATTTGGTAAAGGTAGCGGTGACAAGGTTGTTAGAATCGCGATTTTGAATCGGATCGGAGACCTGAAGGTAGGATCGCAAATCGTGGAATCTTCACTATCAGGATCGTAGAAACGTAGATTCTATGAACTAAAGTCATAGAATGAGAGGGGTTAGTTTGGATCGTAAAGTCGTAGAATCGTACAACAGAATCGCGATTTTGACAACCTTGGCGGTGAGAGGCCATGTAGGAGTACATGGTGGGTTGTCTCACTGGAACCGTCCTTAAGAACTGAGTTCTGTGTAAGTTGTCCAATGACTAGCTACTACCACACATTGGGTTCCGGTAACTCGACCCCTCTCGACTTATTAATCAACTAGATCTCTATCGAGGAGTTGCAACTAGTTTCTGGTGTTTGTAGGTAGTGCTAGTAGTGTACCAAGTGGCACACGATACATGTGGGCTTGGGATAGGCTAGGCACCGTGGCACGCTGTACCAAGCGTAGATCCATCCGTCGAGGTGGGCTTGGGAACCCTGCACACATCATTTGGGGCCATGAGCGACATCCCGGCCGGATCTCCTTGCGGATGGAACCCGAATAAGCGATAAACCTGGACTAGAGTCTTGTGTGGTTAGTCAGGTCGTGGCCGACACCCTCGCCAGGCTTCCGCTTGAAGGTTGCCGAGATACACGACGTGTACATGGCGGTAAGTGGCGAGAGCGTGTGTGAAGAAGTACACCCCTGCAGGGTTAACATGATCTATTCGAATAGCCGGGTCCGCGGTTATGGACTTCTTGGATGCTTACGTGGTACATAGACAAGTGAAAGTGGATACTCTAAAATGCTCAAGACAAGTGTGAGTGCTATGGATGGCCTTCTCGTAGGGAGATGGGAATGGATCCATAGTGGTGTATTGTTTGGTGAATATGTGGACTCGTGTGCGCCACCTCAAATGAGTTACTTGCAGCCGTAGTTCAGGATAGCCACCGAGTCAAAGCTGGCTTGCTGCAGTCAAACTCCACCACCCCTTTGTTGATACTGATGCATATTTAGCTAGTTCTGATGTAAGTCTTGCTGAATACCTTTGTACTCACGTTTGCTTAATTTCTGTTTTTGCAAAGAGACTCCACATTTAGCTTGGACTTCGACGTTTAGCTTGTTACCTCAGCTACGATCTTGTACCCTTGGTAGGGTCTTGTAGATAGTCAGGCTTCTCAGCGTTTTTCATTTGTAGTTGTCTGTACTCACACATGTTATGCTTCTGTTGCCTGTATGCTCTGTATGTTGGGTTATGTGACCCCTGTCTGTAATAAATGCTATGATGGCTCTTCTGAGCCTTTATCTATATGTGTTGTTGAGTTATGTTGTGATGCCATGTTGTACAACACATACTTGCATGTTATGCGTATGTGTAATGTGTATTGCTATGTGTGGGATCCAACACCTAGTTGTTTACCCTTGGTAGCCTATCTTACAGGGAAATGTCTCCTAGTCCTTCCATTGAGCCTAGGTAGCTTGCTACTGCTCCGGAACACTTAGGTTGGCCGGCATGTGTCCTTCTTCATTCCTGTGTCTGTCCCTTAGGGGAAATGTCATGCGTTGTTCCTTTAAGTCCTTGTAGCTTGCTACGACTTGGGTTCATACATTGATGACCGACACGTTTGTTGCTGGGTCATGTATGCATGTCTCTGTAATTTAGTGCCACTTTTGGTTTATAACTGTTCATGTCGGCCCGGGTTCTCTGTCATATGGATGCTAGCGACACTATCATATACGTGTGCCAAAATGCGTAGACGGTCCCGGGCCAGGCAAGGTGGCACCCGTGGGGATACCGTGCGTGAGGCCACAAAGTGATATGATGTGTTACAGGCTAGACCTGTGTGACTTAGGATCGGGTTCCCGACAGCTTTGGTATCAGAGCATGACTGCCTGTAGGATTAGCAAGCCAAACTGGTCGAAGTCGTTTCTAGAAATTCTTTAGTTATATAAGGGAATTGATTGTGGAAGGGAACGTAAGGCTCTTTTTACTTCTTTACCTTATGACCTTCTTATCTGAGTCACCTTCTTCTATTCTACGGGGATTAAGAACTAGGCTTTCTCTTCTGTCGATCAGGATCACGTTAATTGTGGATTCAACCCTCAGTTTAGATTCTTCTACCTCCGGGTGTTGACAGTTGGTCTCGGAATCTTGTTTTTGTGATGTTGAGTGGCTATGCCACCATTTTACAGGATCTTTCAAAATCTTTTTGAGCATTTACAGCCGTTATGCTGTCCGAGTCATCCCAGGTCTCTAAACAATCTGATGCATTTGCAAATCATTCCTACCTGTTCTTAATGTCTTTTAGGCCAGATTAACCACAATAGTCTGTGTGTTGAGGTACTCCGTTGCCTCCACATATAGGTTGGTGCTATTACTATGGCCCTAGGTGTCTTAGAAGATCACCTAGTAATCTAGCAATGCTTTCTATTCCCAGTGTGATGATTCTGGCCATCATTCTAGAAAGCATCCCGTGATGCCATTTAGTTAGTAGGAATTCCATTTCTGGGTTCTTGAACCCGAAATTCACCCTACTTGCTTCATGTTGATAGTGTTTGCTAGTTCCTTTAGGATATTAGTAACCTTGTGATAGTCCTCGAGGTTCGTGGTATATCCTTCTTCCAACACCATGAACCATTATGGCAGAAGTTCTTCTGAACCAAAAGATCACAACCAGAGTGCTCTTGAGTAGTACTCCATTCATATTGTGATTCTGCCAGTCCTACCTTTCTGCATGGGTTATCCGAAAGAAATATGTTGAACTAGTTCAACATACTAATCTATGCGCCCACAACTCAGAAAGTTATATGTTCCTTTGAGTTGTCCCTTTTTAGTTGTATTATGACCCTTGTCTATCAGTTGATAGTCAGGAGTAGTTGTGCACTCGTGTTCATCGATGCCTTTTACACTTGTGGTCCGTCAAGCCATTCTGTTCTGGAATGACTAGGAGAAACAAACTCCAGTACCTTATCCATATCCAGGATTGGTCAAAGAAGTTGTATTTCATAGATGAAGAATGATAATCCAGCTTCTAAAATGTTCTATCCTGGAGTATTACCATCCTTATGTCAAGAATGTCATGGGAATTGCACCACCTCCTATGAACTCTTGATACATTGATACTTCTCACCATCATCGTTCATTCCTTGGTCTCCGTGTTGTTGTAACCGGAATACTGACAAGTGAACTGCGGTGTGTGAAGTCAATACTCCTAGCAACCCTGTTGCTTGGTAGTTAATGGACAATAAACTCATTCTTAGCATGTTGGTTACTGAACCATCATTCTAAGATTGACCGTGCTACCTATTCCATTTTTCTGGTGCACTCTTTGATCAATGATTTAGGATTGCACAAATCCCTCACTCTTTTGATCATATCGTCTTGCCCTAAAAAGCAAGAATGTTCTCGGAAGCATCACCAGGTTGTTTCCCTGGCCATTATGTTGAGCTTGTGATGAAGTTGGTTTACCTATAAACCACCCCTTCTCCAAGAATCTGTGTTGGATATCCTGAGCTAGTTGGATAAGCTAAACAACAACTTGGAGAGTTGGAAGATAAAAGTTTAATCCACATAGCTCACTCCAAAGGGATATCTTGTGTGTGTATTGAAGATAGATGATATCTTCTTCAATTGATCTCCGTGATCATTTGTGGATATATTGTCTTGTCCAAACTTTGATTTGAGTATGGGTTATTGTAAAGTCAAACCAGAACCAACGATATTCGTAATGTTGTCTTACTCGTGGTTGATCCCTCAAGCATACATCATTACATCTATTGGTCGGATCGATGCTAACACTTTGTTCACATAGTTATGGAATTCAATTTTATGGAAGCCTCGATGAATTGTTGTCGAGCCCATCGGCAACATGTTTATCCTCTCCATGATTCATGTTGAACATTAAAGCTAACATTTAAACTTTTGTAAGCATCATCTTTATGTTAGCTCATGAAGTAGATGTTTTGATGCAAGAAGTGATTTCCCCTAATTCGCGTGTAATTGATGTAAGTTGCCACCGTGAATTTGAGAAAGTTTGTTTTTGTTTCCTCTGGAGTCATCCCAAGTCAGTCATGCACATGTGCGAAGTATTCTGTGGTTTGGAGACTTGCAACCCTCATTCTACATGTATCCCTAGTACACCAAGCCATTGACTGAATTGTTCAAGGAGAAGAAGTTCCTTCTTAAGAATCATGATTATGCTAGGACTTCGATATCCTCGATGATGATTCCCCACCTGAACCCGACAGTGTTTTATCGTAAGACTTCTACGTGGTCATGCTTGTCTTGGACAACGTGTTCACATGTATGTAGCAGAACCACCTCATGTTTTGGAGCTTACTATCGCAATTCATCTCCCGAGAATCTCGCAACGTCATCTCGTCGATTTGTGTTGCAAACTTTCATTTTTCTTTCAAGACTCGATGAGTCTGGAATATCCTGACACCAACCAGAACTGAATCTCAGGCAGATATGATGGTTGGAGCATTTTCCAAGAACTATAATATTGGTCTCTCGATAACTGGTAAAGTGGATGTCGTGGCCAACACACCCAACCGGAAGACTTATTGTTTTAGTATCTTGATTGAAGAAGTTGGCCACCTCCCCATAAGGATTTCCTAGGATTTACACCCTAGTTGTTCCTTATGGATTTTTGTGCTCCTGAAGTCCGACCTTTTACTTGATGTTCTAGGTACCAAACCATTTTAATAAATGGGTTGCGCTAGCACATCAAGGAGAACATTAGGAGCGGAGTGCTAAATGTCTCTCGGTCGATCATCCAGATTTCATCCCCTTGGCCTCGCTAAGGTGAAATCCGAGAAGGTGTTATCTTCCTTTGCATCAGCACCATCCATCATTATTCATCATGGTAGTATGTTGTGTTGCCAGGATCCTTGACTCGGATATTGGTAAAACCTTGATGAATATGGGAATGCTCAAGTTCTTGAGAGCACGCACAAGCACTAGGTGTTATCTCTGGCACTAACCGGGATTGCTCCCAGTGTTCTTGGTTATGCTATAACCTCTCAAAGAGTAGATTCACCCTCTACTCTTGGGTTTCTTCCCAGTTACTAGAATCATTCCCAGCATTTGCATTTTGTTCCCAGCTTGCACCGCCAATGTGCCATTTTACCATGGGTTCCATCCATTTCCGATGATAAGCAAAATCATCCCTTGTGTTGTCTTCAACAAGGTAATCCACATCATCCATTCTGGCCTAAGAATGTCATTCTTTCGGACTCCGACAAATGATCGATTGTGATTTGCCTCAGGCTAGTATAGAGAGTTTCAATGATCTCTATATCAAAAGTAATTCTTTTTGCCACTTAAGGGAATAATTTTATGTGTCACCTGCTCTAAGGTGCCCCGTCTGGTGACATCGATCACCATCTTCTTGGGTGTGGAATTTTGCCTGCCAAGTAAATCTTCATCGTTTCTTTTATTCCATCCCTCCAGATGTGTGTTCCGAGTCTCAGCTCAAGAGATGTTTCAACGTCTCACTCCATAAGTTGATCTTGAGTTGCTCCATCTTTCAGAAGATCATTTTTGGAGAGTTTCTTTCGTCGTCACTGTGTTGGACAAAGATCTCGAAAGCAAGGATGTCGGGATCGACATGAGGCAACCAATCAACATTCATATGAAGGACGGTTGGATCATGAAGATTGTGTTAGCTAGTGTCCCTCTGTCTTCTTACCTCACGACTTGAATCTCGGGACGAGATTGTTGTTTAGTGGGGGTGAGTTGTCACATCCCTAGCTTCTGTCTGCCTAGTGCTAGCATCTGGTGTTGCATCATGTTTACTTTTCACAGAAAGTTGAAATGGGGATGTTCAAACCCTAGCACCAAATGAATTCTACTAGGGTCAAGAATAAAATCATTTTCAATGACCCAAAATGCCTTCATCAATGTTTGATAATTTTGGCAAGGCTTTGAGACCAACCCAAAATTTAGGAACATTTTTAAGGATTTATTTTTGGGACTTTGAATTTAAAACATTAGCTATTTGAATTTGAATAATATTCATATAATTAGAATATAATTTCAAATACCCCTGAAATGTTTTATGAGCTTCTCAAAAAGTCCATCTAGCAAAATAAAAATATTCAGAGGAGTTTTTGGCATTGTTTGAACTTGTTTAATTTCAAAACAGTGGCAAAATATATTAATAAAAGAAAACAGAAGATAAAATAGAAAACGAAACAGAAATAGAAAAAGAGAAGGACTACCTGGGCCTTCTTACCTGGCTGGCACATTAGGCGGCCCAGCCCACTTGGCAGCCGTGCCATCTTCAACCTCTGCCAGTAGGCAGAGGCGAAGACGCACGTGCGCGCTGGGAGGCCTCCACCTCTTGCTTCACGCTGGAGGCCGCTCCTTCGTCCTAATCCGCGCCTAGAGATGCCGTGGAGCCCCTCTGTCCTTTCCTCCTTCCCTGGCTTCACCTCCCCTCCATCGCTCGTTCCTGAGATTGGTCAGGAGCAGCCATGGCCGCCACTGTCGTCCTCGCGGCAACCAGCCACCCCTCGCCTCTCCGACGTGCCCCGAGCCCCGCCGTCGAGCACCTGGCCTCCACGCCGCAGAAAATGAGCCGGAGGGCTCCGCTTCATCGCCAACATCGCCATCTTCGCCGTCGATGCCCAAAGAACATGACCGACGATTCACGGCAACTAGCGCCTCCCCGGTCCCTCCGTCTGCACCGGCCGACTCGCCATGAGCCACTGAACCTCTTTCCTCCGCCTTTTCCTTCGCGCACGCCCCGTAGCCGCTGCCCCGCGAGCACCCGAAGCCGCCGTCCGCCATGGCCGGCAAGCTCCGTGCTACCGAGCCCCTCCGCTCCAACCAGAGGCTCCGACGTGCTCCTGCTACCCCTTAGGTGCTATCCAGTACCCCGTTTGCTCTCCCTCGAGCTGCAGCACCGCGCCCACGCATACCGAGCTTCGGCCGCCGCCGTTGAGGTCGCCGCCGCCGTTTCCCGCCAACCCAGCTCCAGCCGCCACCACCGTTCGACGCGGCCGAGCAAGGGCTACGCCCTAGTGCCCTCGGCACGTCCATTGGATGCCCACAGCGCGATTCCGGCAAGCCGCCGCCTCATCGTGAGGTGACCGGCGTCCAACTCCGGCGGCTGGTGACGTGGCACCGTCATTAGTGCCTAACTAACCCCCACATAGAGTCACTGACAGTGGGCCCCAGTGCCTGTTAATTAGTTTAGCTAGGTCTAATTATATACTGTTAGTTACTATGCGACTGACTAGTGGGCCCAGGCCCCACTGATAGTTAGTTAGTTCTTAGCTTAGCACTATTTAACTCTGTTAATTAGTTGTCACACTGACATGCCGGGCCCACATGTCATGTTTGACCTGGACCAGCCCCTGTTGACCTGCTGACGTCAGCATGAGGTCATGCTGACGCAGTAAATGTTTTCTGAGATTTTAAATAAATCAGAAATGATTTATTTATTTCAGGAAATAGCTAAAACTTCTAAAATTCATAAAAAATCAACCGTAGCTCAGATGAAAATAATTTATATATGAAAAATGATCAGAAAAATCCAATCTATCCATCTGTACTGGTTTCATGCACGTTAGAACAACTTATGGATACTGTTTAGGACAAATGAAATGAATGACATTTAAATAACTACATGTGGAGTTTGAATTTGAATCTTGGATTCAAACCAACTTCATTTAAATTGTTGTTAGTAGCATTAGCTCAAACCACAGCATATTTCCATGTCATGATCATGCATCATATTGTAGCATTGCATTGATTGTGTTCTTTCTCTGTTGCTGGTGTTTGCCCTCTCTCAGTAGACGTGGTTCCCACGATGAGATCAATGACGCCGATGAAGAACTATCCTATCGTCAGAAGTGCCAGGCAAGCAAACCCCCATTGAGCATTCCGATACAATCTCACTCCCTCGCTCCTGCTCTCCTACTGCATTAGGACAACAACGATTGAACTGCTTTTTGATGCGGTAGTTGAACCCCTTTCCTCTGCATGACCTGTCATTGCCACAGTAAATAGTTGAAACCCACTAGCATGAGTAGGAGTTGTTTGAGCCATGTTGTGCCTACTCATTCATGCTTTCTGGTTATGCCTGCTATTGCTTAGAGTTGTGTCAGGTCTGATTCATCGGGGATGAATTGGAATGTGGTGAACATGTCCTACTGTGTGTGAGCTAAGTGTGTGAACACGATTTGGTAAAGGTAGCGGTGAGAGGCCACGTAGGAGTACATGGTGGGTTGTCTCACTGGAACCGTCCTTAAGAACTGAGTTCTGTGTAAGTTGTCCAATGACTAGCTACTACCACACATTGGGTTCCGGTAACTCGACCCCTCTCGACTTATTAATCAACTAGATCTCTATCGAGGAGTTGCAACTAGTTTCTGGTGTTTGTAGGTAGTGCTAGTAGTCTACCAAGTGGCACACGGTACATGTGGGCTTGGGAAAGGCTAGGCACCATGGCACGGTGTACCAAGTATAGATCCATCTGTCGAGGTGAGCTTGGGAACCCTGCGCACATCATTTGGGGTCGTGAGCGACACCCCGGCCGGATCTCCTTGCGGATGGAACCCGAATAGGCGATAAACCTGGACTAGAGTCTTGTGTGGTTAGTCAGGTCGTGGCCGACACCCTCGCCAGGCTTCCGCTTGAAGGTTGCTGAGATACACGACGTGTAGAGGGTGGTAAGTGGCGAGAGCGTGTGTGAAGAAGTACACCCCTGCACGGTTAACATGATCTATTCGAATAGCCGGGTCCGCGGTTATGGACTTCTTGGATGCTTACGTGGTACATAGACAAGCGAAAGTGGATACTCTAAAATGCTCAAGACAAGTGTGAGTTCTATGGATGGCCTTCTCATAGGGAGACGGGAATGGATACATAGTGGTGTATTGTTTGGTGAATATGTGGACTCGTGTGCGCCACCTCAAAAGAGTTACTTGCAGCCGTAGTTCAGGATAGCCACCGAGTCAAAGCTGGCTTGCTGCAGTCAAACTCCGCCACCCCTTTGTTGATACTTATGCATATTTAGCTAGTTCTGATGTAAGTCTTGCTGAGTACCTTTGTACTCACGTTTGCTTAATTTATGTTTTTGCAGAGAGACTCCAGTCTCACTAGTGGTTCCGCGTGGACTTCGACGTTTAGCTTGTTACCTCAGCTACGATCTTGTACCCTTGGGAGGGTCTTGCAGATAGTCAGGCTTCTCAGCCTTTTTCATTTGTAGTTGTCTGTACTCAGACATGTTATGCTTTCGTTGCCTGTATGCTCTATATGTTGGGTTATGTGACCCTTGTCTGTAATAAATGCTATGATTGCTCTTCTAGGCCTTTATCTATATGAGTTGTTGAGTTATGTTGTGATGCCATGTTGTACAACACATACTTGCATGTTATGTGTACGTGTAATGTGTATTGCTATGTGTGGGATCTGACACCTAGTTGTTTACCCTTGGTAGCCTATCTTACAGGGAAATGTCTCCTAGTGCTTCCACTGAGCCTTGGTAGCTTGCTACTGCTCCGGAACACTTAGGTTGGCCGGCATGTGTCCTTCTTCATTCCTGTGTCTGTCCCTTAGGGGAAATGTCATGCGTTGTTCCTTTAAGTCCTTGTAGCTTGCTACGACTTGGGTTCATACGTTGATGACCGACACGTTCGTTGCTGGGTCATGTATGCCTGTCTTTGTAATTTAGTGCCACTTTTGGTTTATAACTGGTCATGTCGGCCTGTGTTCTCTGTCATATGGATGCTAGCGACACTATCATATACGTGTGCCAAAATGTGCAAACGGTCCCGGGCCAGGTAAGGTGGCACCCGTGGGGATACCGTGCGTGAGACCGCTAAGTGATATGATGTGTTACAGGCTAGACCTGTGTGACTTAGGATCGGGGTCCCGAGAGTTTTGGTTACCAGCCCTTGCCTGTCTTGCTTGGTCTTCATGTGCATCATGTTTAATCTCCTCACAAAACTGGAAATGGGGATGTTCAAACCCTAGCACCAAATGAAATCAAGTAGGGTCAAGAATAAAATCATTTCCAATGACCCAAAATACCTTCATTAATGTTGATAATTTATGCAAGGCTTTGAGACCAAACCAAAAATAGTGAACATTTTTGTGGAATATTTTGGGCACTGACTTAAATCATACCTTATTTGCATTCGGCATTTAAATATTATATATTATTTTAAGTGCTCAAATAATCATAAACTAAAATGTTTACTGTTGGATTTATTCTAAATAGTAGCCATGCTTGGTTTCATGATTTTTGGAAATGCCCTGGCATTTTTAATAAAGCCCTAAAGTTTACAAAGAAAGAAAATAGAAAACAGAAATTAGAAAGAGAGAGAGAGAACTTACCTGGCCCAAGCTTACCTGGCAGCCCAACTGGTGGCCTAGCCCACCACCGCTGCCAGTCATCTCCCACCTCTCGCCAGGAGGACGAGAGGCGCGTGTAGTCAGGCTTCTCAGCCTTTTTCATTTGTAGTTGTCTCTACTTAGACATGTTATGTTTCCGTTGCTTGTATGCTCTGTATGTTGGGTCATATGACCTCTTTTGTAATAAATGCTATGATGGCTCTTCTGGGCCTTTATCTATATGAGTTGTTGAGTTATGTTGTTATGCCATGTTGTACAACACATACTTGCATGTTATGCGTACGTGTAATGTGTTTTGCTATGTGTGGGATCCGACACCTAGTTGTTTACACTTGGTAGCCTATCATACAGGGAAATGTCTCCTAGTGCTTCCACTGAGCCTTGGTAGCTTGCTACTGCTCCGGAACACTTAGGCTGGCCAGCATGTGTCCTTCTTCGTTCCTATGTCTGTCCCTTAGGGGAAATGTCACGCGTTGTTCCTTTAAGTCCTTGTAGCTTGCTACGACTTGGGTTCATACGTTGATGACCGACACGTTCGTTGCTGGGTCATGTATGCCTGTCTCTGTAATTTAGTGCCACTTTTGGTTTATAACTAGTCATCTCGGCCCGGGTTCTCTGTCATATGGATGCTAGCGACACTATCATATGCGTGTGCCAAAATGCGCAAACGGTCCCGGGCCAGGTAAGGTGGCACCCGTGGGGATACCATGCGTGAGGCCGCAAAGTGATATGATGTGTTACAGGCTAGACATGTGTGACTTAGGATTGGGGTCCTGACAAAGAAAGAAGGGCAGGCGTCCTACCGTCGACCATGTCTGCAATGGCCCCATAGCCGTCTTGCAGAGCCGCCTCCTTCTCTGCCCAGTTCGAGCGCTCGGTCTCGAACTCAGCCCGAAGGAGTACCTTGGCGTCTGCCAGTTTCCCAAGCTCCGCTTTGTGCGTCACTGCCTGGTCTGCCAGCTCCTTGGCCAGGCGGTCACGATCCTGGGCGGCAAGATCGCGCTCCCGCTCCTTGGTGGCAAGTTCCGCCTGAACCTCACCCAGCTGGTTGCGGAGGTTGGTCACAACCGCTGACAAGAGAGGAATAAGAACATCAACATCAGCAAAAAAGACAACCTTGGAGTTCCAAGCCACCTGCTTAGCAGCCGGCTCGGAACTCGGGGACTACACCCAGCGAGTGCGCTGACGCGCCCCCACAAGGAAGAGAGGAACACTTATCCTGGCTGTCGGCCAGAGCAGTCCGCAGTTGTGCTAGCTCCTGACGCTGAGAGTTGACGGCAGCCACCCGAAGGTTGTGGTAATCCTGCAGCAAGAAACAAGTTAGCCCACAAAGTACACCTTGGAGTTCCAAGCCTCCTGCTCAGCAGCCGGCTCGGAACTTGGGGACTACACCCAGTGGGTGCGTTGACGCGCCCCCACAGAAGAAATTGAAGGAATAAAAACAAAAACATGGAGTCAACTTACCCGAACGGAAGTTCACGTGGCCACGAATTCCCGCAAGACCGTCTGCACGGCCTCGCCCAAAGAATTGAAGCGGTCAAGGACATCTCGCGACGCGACGATCAACGCACCCCCACCTCCGGGCGTCCAGCCTAGCGGCGCCGTGATGGTGGCCTCGTTCTCCGGCGTCGATGAGCTAGCGGCGCCGGCCTCCACTCGCCGCGGCGCCGAGACCGCCCTCGCAGGATGAGGACGGACGTGGACTCGAGGGGCCGGCTATGGGACTGTCACCAGCACGCCTTCAGTCGGCGGCACCTCCGCTCCTGTAGGCCGGCTGTCCTGTGTCCCAGCAAGCTGCGCGCGGGGGGGG
>LR738709.1:350634335-350963494 GCA_902687465.1 Secale cereale
GGGGGGGGGGTCACCTACGTCTCCATGGCGGCGTGGCCGTCTCCTTCATTGTTGAGAGCCGACTGCTCGCCAGCAGATGGCACTTGGATAGACGGCTCCAGAGAGCCCGTATCCTGGGGGATGTGCGGTCCGCCGGCTGCTGGAGGCCCGCCTCCTGCTCCTGGAGGGCCGCCTCCTGCTCCTGGATTTGGGCAGTGATGTTCGCTGGGCCTTGGTGGCTGCCTCGGCCTCCGCCCTGGCAGCAGCAGCAGCCTACGACCGCTCATGGGCCGTGGCCTCCTGCTGCTCACGCGCCTCGCGCGCGTTTCTCTCCGTCACCTCCCGGATGCGGCGGCGGGATCCACACGGTGGGGCGCAGGGGGGACATCTGTACCCCCAATAACAGAGCCCACTGGCACCCGCGAGAGAGGGAGCGGCGCACTGTGTGGGCATCCCAAAGAAGACAGCAAATCAGCCACATTGGGGCGGTAGAATGGGATAAGCACAAAAGAAAAAAGAAACGCGGTTTTACCCGGATACAGCTGGCCTAGGTTTAGGAACCATAGGAAGAATCGCTTTGGCGGCCGCCTCCTGGCGCTTGGTGGCGGCGGCTGACAGCCGGAGCTTCCTGGGCTTGCTGCCAGACGGCACTGCAGAGGACCGGCGCTTCACGCCGCCGACTGAGGCTGACGGCCCCGCCTGGTGGCTGCCACGCCCAGGCGGGTTTGCCTCTCGGACGCGGGTTGGCGCCTCCTCCTCCTCCTCCTTGTCCGGCCAACTCTCGAAGCCGCCTTCTAGTGGGCCGTTCGCTGGCTGGCCCACGCCGCCTGTTACCTCCTCCTCCTCCATGGCGGCGGCGCCAAGATCGGGGTCGCTCATGTCGCTCTGGGAGCAGTCTGGTTCCAGAGGACGGCCCTGCTGGTCAGAGCTCGGCGCCGGCTGGCCGGGGATGATCTATAGGCGGCACAAGGATCAGACGGCTGAGACAGCTGGAAAGAGAAGAAAGAAGAATAAAGAAAGAAAAGAGCTCACCGCAGGCGGCTGGTTATTACGGATGTACGGCGGCTTGCCGAAGGCCCAGCCCAAGTCGGAGAGCTTGCAATTGGAGATAGAATTCACCAAGTACGCCACCTCCTTATACGGCATCGGCTTGGTGCACGTCCGGCTCGGGTCCCGCCGCCTGCTCATATCACAGATTATGTGTGGGCGGGCCTGCAGCGGCAACACCCGGCGCTCCACGAACGTAAGAAGGAGGTCCGAAAACACCAAGCCCTCGTTGTCCCTCATCTCCCGGAGGCACCGCATGGCGATGGAGGCTCCTGGCATGAGAGAGACGGGCCGGGTCCTCCAGGTGTCGCGGGGGTCGGCGGGCGGGCTAGGTACCCAATCCGGCAGCCCGATGAAATCCTGCGCTAGGTTGACGTTGGACACGTAGAAGTACGTCTTCTGTCAATGCTTCGCTGAATACACGAGAAGAGGCTGCGGAAAGTAATTCCTGGACCCACTGCGCTTCACCGTGATGCATCCACCGCACTGGGCCACCACGCCCTAGATCGCGGTACCGAGTTTCATATAGAAGAGCTCGGTCCACAGCTCCATGGTGGGCAGAATCCCAAAGTACGCTTCGCAGAGGACGACGAAGGCAGACAGCATTACCACCGTGTTCGGCGTTAGGTGGTGGGGCTGGATGTTGAAGAACTCAAGGAAGGATCGAAAAAAGCCGCTGACAGGGAGGCCGAAGATGCACGGGAAGTGCGAGCGGAAGATGACCCGCTCGCCGAACCGCGACACCGGCCTGATCTCCGCCGCTGGCGCCAGGCGCACGGCGACATTTTCGGCGGGGGGCAACTTCCGCGCATGGCGGAGGTAGTGGATGTGCTCCTCAATAACCCCAGTGCCGTCCCATTCACCTGAATGGCGGACCGGCACTCTGGCGGCCATGGCTCAAGGTGGTGGCTCGCTCCGACGGGGCGCTACGAGCAGAAGTGGCAAGAAGTGCGAGAGGGAGCAAGGAAGAAGAAGAAGAATGGAGCGGGGTGGGTGCGAGAATGATGCTAACCCCCCTCCCCCAGCCTACTTATAGGCTCGGGGCGACGAAGCCGAGGGGGCGGGGCGTGGGATTAACTACTCCACGCCCCGCACGATCCCCACCTTTTGCGCGCCTAATCCGCGCACATTAACTGCGCATGGGGAGGGCAACCGATTGCCTCTGCCACATTAGATCTACGCGCGGACCAAGGCCCTGTAGTGGCGGGCCCCAGCCCGCTGCTACGTCCCGTCACATGCATGGGCTAGCAAGCTGATGCGATGGGGCGATGACGCGTGGTCTACTGCCTATGGTCGGCAGACCAGCATAGCAACCCGCCGTCCAGACTGTATCTTCCTCCCGAAGATTTGAAGACGGAGGTCCGGCTCCCAGGAGCCGGCCCCCTTTTGCGAAGGTCCAGCTGCCAGCAGTCGGCTCTTTCTAGAAGATGGACGAAGGGAGCCGATCCTACTTGGGGAGGGAAGGTGCTGGAACCCCGCAGCCCCAATCGCGAACCGCGGAGTTCAACCAGCTTCGGGGACTACTGTCGGAGATATTGGCCACGGGTGTTCTCATCGACCACCCATGGTATTTCGAGACAATTGGGGGCCGCCTGTTATCCCCCGGCCGCCTGCTCATCAGGCCGCCTCTTGGGACAACTCACCCTAGGAGCCGGCAACCAGCAGGCGGCATGGGCCCAAACAGGCGGCAGCTCCATAGCCAGCAGCTAGCAGACGATCCTACGCCTCCACCTCGGGATGCGTGCTAGGGGACCACGACACAGCTAAGGCATGGCTACACTTGAGCATGTCCTTAGAGAATCTATAAGGGCGTGACTATAGTGAATGCATGTCTTATGGGCGCCTCTTAAGCGGCATATAACTGTAGCCATACTGCGAGTGACCAAGCCTCGGTCAGAGGAAGCCACGATCCCACTACCCACAGACGGCGGGGCCAGCAGGCGGCCGGCCCCACCGGCCAGTGGGTGAATCAGAGACAAGCGGCCCCTGGCAGGCGGCCGGGGGAGACGGTCCGCTTGGTAGCAGGCAGCTCACCGTACCCTAGGAGTCCGAACCTAATCAAGATGACAAGACAGGACGTGGTGGCAGTGTACAACAGGAGACGGCGGCACTGTAGCCATTTCCCTCCTGACGATGTTGCCGCCATGAGAAGAGCGCTTAATAGTGAAAGGCAATCAAGAGGACCCATAGATGGCGGGCCCTAGCAGACGGGCGGAGAGGCCGGCACGCAAAGACGCTGATAGCTGGGGGCCATTCCGCCTGTATTACTATTTTACCCCTGGGGGGTAGGCCTATATAAACCCCCAGGGTCCTCCATGTGGAGGGGTTGAACTCTAAGGAGAAGAGAGACACATAGAGTGAAATTGGGAAAAACCCTAGCCATCATCCCGATTCCCTAGAGCGAAGGTAGAGAGCTTGCCCTTCTTCCTCCTCTAGACAACATAGCTCAAGGAGCAACCTTGTAGCCACCTTAGTGACATTAGTCATGACGCGGAGTCCTCGCAGAGCAGGACTAGGGGTGTTATATCCACGGAGAGCCCCAAACCTGGGTTAGATTCGTAGGCGTCCTAAGTGTCGCCTTATCCCGCTTCCAGGGCCCGGTGACATTCTATTGTCCCCATGCATGATAAACCATCCATTGGCATATGTCGCACCAAAACCCCGATACCTATACAGTTCATAGACAAGTTAATGGTTAATCCTAAAAGTCTCGAGACAAGTGTGAGTGCCATGGATGGCCCTTCCGTAGGATGACGGGATATGATCCACGGTAGTGTATTGTTGTGGTGAGTAGTGGACTCATGTGCGTTGTCTCATCTTTGCAAACTACTGATAGTCGTAGTACAGGTTAGCCAAGAGTCAAAGCTAGCTTTCTGCATTAAACTCCACTACCCTTGTTGATAATGATGCATGTATGATAGGTTCTGATGTAAGTCTTGCTGAGTACCTTTGTACTCATGTTTGCTTAATAATTGTTGCAGAGGAGAACCCTGCCCCCTCTGATGGGTTCTACATAGACCTTGACGTCGATGAGTAGCTTGCTATCGAGGCGGCGATCTTGAACTAGTGAAGGGCCTTGTAGATAGTCAGGCTACTTTAAGCCTTCTTTCTTTCAAGTTGTCTGTACTCAGACAAGTTTAGCTTCCGCATGTGCTTGTATGCTTGTATGACTTGAGTGTTGGGTCATGTGACCCCTACCTGTATGGATATGTTATGTATGTCTCTTTGGAGCCTCTTAAGTAAAGTACTTTGAGTCATAGAGCTCTATTGTGATGCAATGTTGTGTTTGCACATATCGAGCATATTGTGTGTATGTTATTGAAATGCTTGGTATTTGTGGGATCCGAAACCTAGTTGTTTACCCTTGGTAGCCTATATTATAGGGAAATGCCTCCTACTGCTTCTACTGAGCCTTGGTAGCTTGCTACTGCTCCGGAACACGTAGGCTGGCCGGCATGTGTCCTTCTTCATTCCTGTGTGTGTCCCTTAGGGGAAATGTCACGCGTTGTTCCTTAAGTCCATGTGACGTTGATGACCGACACATTCGTTGCTAGGTCATGTATGCCTGTCTCTGTAATTTAGTGCCATTTTTGGTTTATAACTAGCCATGTCGTCTCGGGTTCTCTGTCATATGGATGCTAGCGACACTATCATATACGTGTGCCAAAATGCGCAAACGGTTTCGGGCCAGGTAAGGTGGCACCCATGGGGATAACATGCGTGAGGCCACAAAGTGATATGATGTGTTACATGCTAGATCGTTGTGACTTAGGATCGGGGTCCTGACAGCTTTGGCATCAGAGCCGGACTGCCTGTAGGTTCTTCAAGCCAAACTGGTCGATGATGAGTCTAGAAATTCTTTAGTTATATGTTGGGGAATTGATTGTGGAAGGGAACGTAAGGCTCTTTTTACTCCTTTACCTTATGCCATTTTGTTCTGAGTCAGCCTATTCTTTCTACGGGGGTTAAGGACTAGGCCTCTCATATTTACTAGGTTCACGTGTTACTAATCCGTAGACTCTTAGGATTGTTGGTTTCAAGCCTCAGTTCAGTTTCTA
The DNA here is from genome assembly GCA_902687465.1 of Secale cereale. Taxonomy (NCBI): domain Eukaryota; kingdom Viridiplantae; phylum Streptophyta; class Magnoliopsida; order Poales; family Poaceae; genus Secale; species Secale cereale. The sequence goes on from LR738709.1 coordinate 350,639,420, forward strand.
CCTTTCCAGTATGTTGATTTGTTGGACCCGGTACCTTGATATGATGTTGTTGAGTGGCTATGCTATCATTTGTAAGATGTCTCAAATTTTTTTTGAGCATTTACAGTTGTTATGCTGCCCGATTTCTTCTAGAAATTCTAATGCCTTTGCATTATTTCGTGTTTCAGATGTCTGACCGCACCCCTCATCAGGTGGTCCGTCTGACCCGGTGCATCAATGTGCCAGGTCACACGGCCTTGTTGGTCCGCATGTTGACCGAGACTGGCTATCGTTGGAATCCGGAGTATACTGTAGAGGAGCGGTATCATGATTTCAACTTTCAACTGGAGCCAGTACTTCTGCACAGTCCGGATATATCCTTCATATCGCGGAGCTACCGACCCCATCCACTGGACGTATGGACTTGGGGTTACCATTGAGATGGTAGTGCAGGATGCTACTTACTCGATGATGATTATTATCCGGGCTAGGCATGCCTTGCTGCTGAACACTGAGTTCTGCTACATGCCAGCCTCACTTCCTGGAGAGGAGGGCTACTACACCAGTCTGTACACTGATGCCGCTCATGAGGAGCCCCTACTCCATACTACCACACAGATGCTGGAGGATAGGGACCGTGAGGTCCGTGCCCTCCGGATGGAGCTCTATAACACTCGATCCGACCACTGGGGCACTCTGACACGGCTTGCACCTACCGTGCAGGCCAGGTATCTGGATATGAGGGATTTGTACCCCGTGCGGTCTCGTCAGCCAGACTGTATGGATTGGCGTGACGTTGGGGGCATTACACCTCCATGTGGGCGTCGTTTGCCACCAGCAGTTGGACCGAGGCCGCATCCGTGTCCCTATGGTCCACAGCCTCCAAGTGCCCGAGATTTTCCACATCCCCAGGTTCCACTTCCAGGCTACGGGGGTAATCTTTACGAAGATTACTACGGAGATATCTGAGCTAGAACGTGGCAGTAGTAGTATCGTAGTAGTTGTATTTCCACAGTCCTGCGTGTCTTGTGGAATATGACTTAGTGTGTATCGAGTTCCGGAGGCATAGATAAATAATGTATAGGAGCTTGGAATGCCTCTGATGAGATGTATCGTCTTTCACCGTAGTTGTACTTTAGCCTCGGCTTGTAATAAACTATGTATGGTGTGTATGACCAATGGTGTTTATATGGCTGTTTCTATATTACCATGTCATACAGATGAACATCTCTGCATTCTGTGTCATCCATTACATTTTGCACTCCTATGTCAAAGTTTTTCCATCCTTGTCTAAACCGTTGTTTTGTTTTCCTAGGATGGTAAACACTCGCAGCACCCCTGCTGCCCAGGAGGAGGGTGAAGCCAGTGGGGCTAGGGATGAGAATCTGCCTCATCCACCCTCCTTGGCTAAAGTCATGTTGGAGGCAGAAAGGAACAAAAGAGAGACCAACCGACTACTGGAATGCATAGAACAGAATACTGCTTTCCGCCAGAGGAATGACATGGTGTCTATTAATGACTTTATCAAGATGTGCCCACCAAAATTCCATCATTCCGTTGTGCCTCGTGATGTGGATTACTGGCTTCGCAGTATCACCCATAAGCTACATTATGCCCGCGTGGCCGAAGCTGATAAGGTTACCTACGCTGCCTACCATCTTGAGGGCCCTGCTAGCCTTTGGTGGGAAAACTATGAGGCTATGCGTCCCACTGGCCAGATTACCACTTGGGCAGAGTACAGCGAGGCTTTCCATGAACACCACATTCCGGAAGGTCTTATGGATCGTAAGAGGGAGGAATTCTGCAATTTCACCGAGGGCAGGCTAACCGTGGATGTCTATAGTCGTGAGTTTGGCAACTTGGCACGCTATGCTCCCGAAGAAGTGTCCACCGACGCAAAGAAGTAGGCGAGGTTCCGCAAGGGACTCAGCCCTGAACTTCACCGTGATCTCCGTCTGCACGAGTGCTAGGGCTGGACCAAAAGCTCGTAGCTCGCGAGCTTAATGAGCGCTCAATAGTTCGGCTCGTTAAGCTCGTAGCTCGCTTCTTAATGAACAGAGCCAATCACTGATTTTAGCTCGTTAAGCTTAACGAGCTTAACGAGCGAGCTAACGAGTTTCACGAGTAGCTCGTTAAACTCGTTAGTAACAACACATCACATATTTTTCTATTATGTGGCAAACTTTTTGTACCATCTCAGCTCTCCTATTCAATCTAATCAACATAGGAGGCAACAAACTAGTGTATTTTTTTGTATCCACCATCTTTCATCTTAAAAACCACACTTATGCACTAATAATGTTGACCATAACACATTATAATCTGTTAAGGAGTGCTCGTGAGCGCTCACGAGCTTAACGAGCTTCAAACGAGCCGAGCCGAGCAGGGTTTTCTGCTTGTTATTCTTAGCGAGCTTAACGAGCCGAGCCTTAACGAGCACGAGCTTAACGAGTACGAGCTTAACGAGCCGAGCAGCTCGTTAGTCCACCCCTAACGAGTGCACCTCCTTCCAGAAGCTAGTGAATAAAGCCATCAGTGCTGAGACAGGTCAGACTGATTATGAAGCCACACGCAAGCATCCCCGTGACTTTGGTTCCTCATCCAGTTCCGGCTCTCACAAGCACCGGGTGTGGGTTCCAAACACAGCTCTGCCACCCAGGTTCACTCCGAGGCCATCCTATGAGGTGCCTCGCCCAACCCAGCAGTATGCACTGCCCAAGACATATGGAGGACCATCTGCAAATACTGCCCCACGAACTGGCACTATGACATGCTTCAAGTGCGGAGAACCAGGCCACTACATGCGAGAGTGTCCTCAGAACCAGCCAGGAAGGTCCGTTGGTCATGATAAGCCAACGGGAAAGGTGAACTATGTCAAGCCAGTCACCACTGCATGTGGCCATGTCAACTATGTCTCTGCTGAGGAAGTTTATGAGGATCCTAACATCGTCCTTGGTACGCTCCTTGTTAACTGCCATCCGGCATCTGTTGTTTTCGATACTGGAGCATCTCATTCATTCATATCTGAGAGCTATGCTCGAATGCACAGCATGACTTTTTGTGACATGCGCACTTCCATGGTAATTCAAACTTCTGGTTTGAAATGGCAAACTTCTAGAGTAAGCCATGGAAATGAAATCGTTGTCGATAGACTTGTCTTTCTTGCATCTCTAATAGCTCTCAAGTCCTCGAACATAAACATCATCTTGGGTATGGACTGGATAACGGCTCATTACGCCAAGATTGATTGCTACTCTAGAACTGTTCAACTTACACACCCATCCAGAAAGACAGTTAATGTTTTGGCCCGAATGGCTGAGCGTCAGCTCTACTCTCTAAATGCAAGCTCTCTTCCAGAAGTCGAAGATATCCCAGTAGTCCGTGACTTTCCAGAAGAACTGCCATGTGTTCCACCTGACAGAGATGTCGAGTTCATGATAGATCTTTTTCCAGGAACTGTTCCGATCTCTAGAAGACCCTATAAGATGGCACCTTTAGAACTAGCTGAGCTTAAGAAACAACTCGATGAGTCCTTGAAAAAGGGTTTCATCCATCCTAGTTCTTCTCCTTGGGCTTGTCCCGTCCTCTTCGTCAAGAATAAGGATGGAACGGATCGGATGGTTGTAAACTATCGACTTGTCAATTTGGTCACCGTAAAGAACAAGTATCCGCTCCCCAGGATCAACGACCTGTATGATCAGCTCGCTGGATCCTCTGTCTTTTCCAAAATGGATTTGAGGTTGGGCTACCATGAAATCAAAATCAAGAACAAGGACATTCCCAAAACGGCTTTTGTTACTCCTTATGGCCAATACAAGTACACCGTCATGTCCTTCGGGTTAACCAATACGCCAACCACCTTCTCCCGGCTAATGAATTCTATATTCATGGAGTACTTGGATAAATTCATCGTGGTATACCTCGACGATATACTCATTTACTCCAGGAACAAGGAAGATCATGCCGAGCATCTAAGGCTGCTATTGATGAAACTTCGAGAGCACCGCCTTTATGCCAAATTCTCCCAGTGTGAATTCTGGTTGCCATAACTGACCTATCTGGGTCGTGTAATCTCTGGTAAGGGTATTGCTATCAATCTCGAGTGAGTTCAAGCCGTCCTTGATTGAACTCCACCTAAATCGGTCAAGCAAGTTAGGAGTTTCCTTGGCTTAGCGAGCTATTGCCGAGGCTTCGTCGAGAATTTCTCCAAGGTTTCTAAACCTCTAACTAAACTCCTCAAGAAAGATAAAAAGTTCGAGTGGACCCCACAGTGCGAGTTCAGCTTTCAGGAACTAAAAAGATGCCTGACATCTCCTCCCGTACTGGTACCACCAGTCTTTTCCAAGGACTTTATTATCTATTGCAACGCCTCACGACAAGGACTAGGTTGCATACTCATGCAAGATCGTCAAGTGATTGCCTACGCATCTCAACAGTTGCGTCCACATGAGGATAACTATCCTACACATGATCTAGAACTTGCAGCTGTAGTCCACGCACTCAAGACATGGCGACATTACCTTCTTGGTAATCGCTGTGAGATCTTCACTGGTCACCAAAGTCTGAAATACATTTTCACCCAACCGGATTTGAATCTCAGGCAAAGACGTTGGGTTGAGTTGCTCACAGATTACGACTTAGGGATAACTTACACCCCTCGAAAGGCCAATGTCATGGCTGACGCACTAAGTCGTATGTCTTATTGTAACAACCTGATGTTACAACAAGGGCAACCATTTCTCCACGAGGAATTTTGTAAGCTTAACCTTCACATTGTTCCTCGAGGATTCCATTCCACCTTGGTGGCGAAACCTACCCTTATGGATCAAATCATAGCTGCCCAGAAGCGTGATCAGGGTAAATCCCGACTCCAAGAGAGCATTGCTAGAGGAGCTGCTAAAAGCTTCTCTATGGATGATCGAGGTGTTGTCTACTTCGAGAATCGCTTGGTGGTTCCCAAGAAACAACAACTACGGCAGTTGATCCTTAAGGAGGCTCATGAATCTCCTCTCACGATTCATCCCGGTAGTACCAAAATGTATCAGGACCTACGCCAGAGGTTCTGGTGGACTAGGATGAAGAGAGAAATCGCTCAGTTCATTACAAACTGTGACGTTTGTCGTCGAGTTAAAGCAGAGCATCAACGGCCTACTGGCACCCTTCAACCTTTAGCTATTCCTGAATGGAAATGGGATAAGATCGGTATGGACATCATTACCGGATTTCCTAGGTCCAGAAAAGGGAATAATGCTATCTTCGTCGTTATCGACCGCCTCTCCAAAGTAGCTCCTTTCCTGCCTATTCGGGACAGTATAACCGCTAGCCAGCTAGCAGACTTGGATATCTCTCGGATAGTATCTCTTCATGGTGTTCCATTGGACATTAAATTAGACCGTGGAAGTCTCTTCACCTCTCAATTTTGGGAAAGTTTCCAAAATGCTATGGGGACTCGTCTCACTTTTAGCACCGCCTTTCATCCTTAGTCAAGTGGTCAAGTAGAACGAGTCAATCAAATTCTGGAAGATATGCTCTGAGCCTCTGTCATCTCATTTGGTATGGATTGCGAGAAGTGTCTTCCTTTCGCCGAATTCTCTTATAACAATAGCTGTCAAGCTTGGGCAAGGCTCCCTTCGAAGTTCTGTATGGACGAAGGTGTCGAACACCTCTTAACTGGTCAAAAACCGGGGAAAGACAATTCTTTGGTCCGGACATGATCCAAGAAGCAGAAGAGCAAGTTCGCATCGTTCTTGAGAAATTGAAAACATCCCAATCTCGCCAGAAGATCCAATATGATCGCCATCATAAGGCTGTGACTTGCGAAGTCGGCGATAAGGCCTACCTTCGGGTTACTCCTCTTAAGGGAACCCATCGCTTCGGTATCAAAGGCAAATTGGCTCCTCGTTACATCGGTCCTTTTCGCATTGTTGCCAAACGAGGAGAAGTTGCCTACCAACTGGAACTACCTCCGCACCTTTCCATAGTTCATGATGTCTTCCATGTCTCCCAACTTAGGCATTGCTTCTCGGATCCTATCCGCGGAGTGGACCACCAAACGCTTGATCTCCAGGATAATCTCACATATCGAGAATACGCCATTCGTATTCTTGATCAAACCGAGCGTACCACTCAACGTCATAATATCAAGTTTCTCAAGGTTCAATGGTCACAACATTCCGAGAACGAAGCTACATGGTAAAGGGAGGATCGTCTTCGACTTGAGTACCCCACCATTTTTCCGAAGGAACCTGAATCTCGCGATGAGATTCTTTTGAGTGGTGGTGAGTTGTCACATCCCTAGTCAGTGCTTGCATTAGGACTAGCTAGAGTGTGCATCATGTTTAATCTTTTCCAGAAACTTGAAATGGGGATGACAGAAACCCCATCACCCCTTTCAACTCAACTAGGGTTTAATAAAATATTTTCCAATGTACCCAAAATGCCCTTCAAAAATGTTCATCATCTTTGCCTTGGTCTTAAACCTCTGACAAAAATGGTGCACAATTTTCTAGGACATCCTAAGGTCACTAGATTAAATCATATTGTATTTGCATTTGGGCATTTAAATGCTACAAAATATTTTAAATGCCCAATTAATCATAAACCAAAATGTTCCCTGTTGCTTATATAATATAAAATGGACATGAGTAGTTTCATGATTTATAAAAATGTTCTAGCATTTTTAATAAAGCAACTCAGTTGCAGAAAAAAAACAGAAACAAAAATAATTAGAAGAGAGAAATAGAAGCCGAGAAGCAACCTACCTAGCGGCCCGGCTGGCCGGCCCAGCCCACCAGCCGCGCCAGGCAGCTGCTTCCTCTCTCCAGGCAGGCAGAGAGGAGCACGCCGGCGAGCCCGAGGGTGCCACGCAGCTCCTCGCCTCCCTGCTTCACCCCCCTCGCCACCGCGACGCCCTAGATGATCTCCATGTCGTCGCCCTGAGCCCCTGGACGCCTCACTTCCCCCTGCCTCTCTCCCTCGCCCTTTCCCGCCATGGCCGACACACTCGCGAGCCCTCCGCCATCGTACCCGCGGCCACCGCCCTCCCCTCGCCTCTCCGACGTGTCTACAATTTCTGCCGCCGTCCGCTACGTCGTTCCACTGAGCCACGCGACGCCGGGAGCCCTACAACACCACCCACACCGTCTTCCCCAACTTCGGCCGCCCGAGATCGCCGGCTTTGCCCCGACGCCGTCCGGCCTTCCCCGAGCTCTCCGTTCAACTCGTCGCACTTGCCGTGAGCTGCTGCACCTCCCTCCCCTCTCCTTTTCCTCCCTCGTGCGCCGTAGCCACCGCACCTTGGTCGACCGCACGCGCCGCCGCACGTGCTCGCCGCTGATGTGTCTTCGGCCACCTAACGGTCCGGCCGTCGTTCTCATCTTCCTCCCCGCGTCGTGTCGGTCACGTAGGTGCCCCGCACGAGCTGCCCTGGCCGCCGTAGCATCGACCCCGAGCTCACCCGAGCTCCGGCGACCGCCAAGCTCGACGCCGGTGATGTTCCGGCCACACCCAAGCCACGCCACGGCCACCACTCGATGTGGACGAGCGTCCGCATCATGCAGCACGTCTCCGCCGTCGATTTTGTCACCGGCGGACCAAATCCGAGGCGCTCCGCCGCGTCTGGCCTCGCCGTCGTCGAGCCGCCGGCGGGATTAGCCAGTTGACCAGGGGTTTGACCTCCCCCTATGTCACTGACAAGTGGGGCCAGGCACTGACTAACTAGTCTTTAGGTGTAATTAGCGTTTAACTAATTCTGTTAGTTAGCTTTGACACACTAACATGTAGGCTCAACTCTGTTAGTTGTTAGTTAGGTTAAACTAACCTTAATTAGTTAGCTCTGTTAGACTGACGTGTGGACCCCACACGTCAGGTTTGACCTAGACCAGCCCTGTTAACCTGCTGACGTCAGCATGAAGTCATGCTAACGCAGTAACTATTTTCTGGGATTTAAAATAAACCAGTAATGATTTATTTATTTGAGAATATGGTATAACTTCTAAATATCATATAAATTCAACCGTAGCTCCAAATGAAATAATTTATATATGAAAAATGATCAGAAAAATCCAATCTATCCATTGGTACTAGTTTCATGCATGTTAAGGCAAGTTAACCTTGCTGTTCATATCAAAACATGATAATGCACTTTGAATAATAATAACTTGGGCAAGAATTTGAATCTTTGATTCAAATAAGCTCAATCCTTTCTGTTTATAGTTGCATTAGCTCAAAACACATTCATCTTGCCATGTCATGAGCATTCATCATATTGTTGCATGTCGTCGTGTATTGATTGTATTACCGGTGCTCTCAGTGGTAGGTTCTGCTCCCGAGGATACACCTGTGTATCCAACTGAAGAGCAGTACCCGTCAACCCATCTGTCAGGCAAGCAACCCATTGATCATTCCGATACAAACCCATCTTCTCGCTTCTGCTCTCTTTTACTGCATTAAGGCAACAACGTGTGAACTGCTGTTTGCTGCGGTAGCTGAACCCCATTCCTTTGCATGACCTGTCATTGCCATAGTAAATAGTTGAAACCCACTAGCATGTGTAGGAGTTGATTGAGCAATGTTGATGTGTTTCCTACCATGCTATACATGCTGCCTGCTATGCTTAGAGTTGTGTAAGGTCTGGTTCAACTGGGTGATGGATCAGAGAGAAATGATCATGTCTGGTAATGAGAGTGAGGTGTGGAATATGTTTTGGTAAAGGTATCGATGAAAGGCCATGTAGGAGTAAATGGTGGGTTGTTTCATTGGAACCGTCCATAGGAACTGAGATCTATATGTGTGATTTAAGATCAGCTACTACCATACATTGGGCCCTGAAATATGACCCCGCTCAACTTATTGAGTGCCCTTGTCCTCTGTCCAGGAGTTGCAACAAGTTTCTGGTGTTTGTAGTTTACTGGTGGTCGTGCGCAGCACTAACCCTCGGGGTGGGCTGTGATGCGGCAGGTACGTGGCATGGTGTACCGAGTCGCCCGTTTGGTGTCTCGGGAACCCTGTACACATCGTTCGAGGCCGTGAGCGACACCACGGCCGGATCACCCCACAGATGGAACCCAAATAGGCGATAAACCTAGACTAGAGACTTGAGTGGTTGTTTCGGTCGTGGTTTACACCCACATTGGCTTTCGCTTGAAGTCTGCCGAGCACATGTCGTGTGCAGACGCTAAGTGGTGGAAACATGTGTGAAGAAGTACACCCCTGCAGGGTTATCAATCTATTCGAATAGCCATTGTTCGCGGTTAAGGACCACTTGGTTGCCTATACATTTCATACACAAGTTAATGGCTACTCCTAAAAGTCTCATGACAAGTGTGAGTTTCGTGGATGGCCCTTCCGTAGGATGACGAGAGAGGATCCACGGTAGTGTATTGTTATGGTGAGTAGTGGACTCGTGTGCGTTGTCTCATCTTTGCAAACTACTGATAGTCATAGTACAGGTTATCCAAGAGTCAAAGCTGGCTTGCTGCAATAAACTCCACTACCCTTGTTGATAATGATGCATGTACGATAGGTTTTGATGTAAGTCTTGCTGAGTACCTTTGTACTCATGCTTCCTTAATAACTGTTGTAGAGGAGAACCCCGCCCCCTCTGATGGGTTCTACATAGACCTTGACGTCGACGAGTAGCTTGCTACCCAGGCGGCGATCTTGAAATTGTGAAGGGCCTTTGTCGGATTCAGGGCTCCGCAAAACCCATTAAGTTCGAACACAGGGGCGTGAACGAAGATCTCTCCCACTCACGTCTACCTAGCGTCTCGCTCTCGTCTTGGTGGAAGGAATCAAGCAAACAACAAACAAGCACACGAGAGTTTATCTAGGTTCGGGCCACCATGTGGTGTAAGGCCCTACTTCCTGCTTTGGTGGATTGGCTCCGGGCGAGCTAGAATATGAGCTGGTACAAGGGTTCCTGAGCTCAGGAGGCGAGCTCAGGGGGGTCAGGAGGCTAATGTTCTTGCTCCTTGTGCCAGTGGTCAAGTGTGTGAGTTGATGATTCTCTCTCTCTCACACAGTGGAGGTTCTAGCTACTTATATAGGCGGCCACGGTCCTCTTCCCCCGAAATGTTTAGGCGGGAAGGGATTCCACAACGGCCATTTTTGAGCGGGAACACAAGGACGTTCCTACTCTGGCAAAAGCAATCTCCGTTTGTAAAAGGATCAGGCAGTGACACGGTGGTGGGCTCGACGATGACATCCTCCTTATCGTCCTTGCGGTCTTCGGTCTTGTTGCACCAAAGAGTAAACCTTTGCCCCGCTCCTTGGGAACCAACGGCTGTGCTGTCTCCTTTGCACCGAAATGGCAACTGTGCCGCTGGCGGATGCTGGCGCACGCTGGCGCGGTGCGTCACTACTGACATCACTGCCTCCTCCTGAGGCAGGCTTGGCCTTGGATTCTCCGCCCCTCCGGAACGCCTTGCCGAGGCCACTCCCGAGGGGGTCTTGGCGTCGTTCTCCTCGCGAGGCCTGGCCCCTCGCGAGGGTCTTGAGAAGCTGGTCGATCAGCTGGGCCTTACCAGGCCGCTTTTAGGAGCGCGTCGCGGCCCGCAGACAGGCAAGTCCGGGTACCCTGGTTCCCAGGACGTCGACAGTAGCCCCCGGGCCCAAGGCGCGCATGGAGTTGGCTTCGGGGCGAAGCCTTAGTCGAGGACGAAGCGCCGCGGGCCCCAAAAAAGTTGCGGGCCAGGCTGGCGCGTGACGGTTGGATGGGACGCGAGCGACCCCACTCCCCACGCCGTCTTGGCAAACGTGTGTCTTGACAAAAGGGGCCTTCTCCGCCGGGGGAGTTATTTCCCTCCTTCCTTCCTGCTTGGATTTCTTCCCTTTGCGCCTCTTGCCTCTCTGCATCCTTCGGCCCTCCTTGACCATGGTGAAGAAGAACAAGGGCACCGCATCGGCGTCTGATTCTGCCTCTTCTCTTGATGCGGCGCTTGAGGAGTCCTCCATCATTAGGGAGGAGGACTACTCGGAGGTCCAGCCGTTCGTGTCAAGCACCCACAATCAGCACGGCGGACGTAGATCTGGGCTCGATCCACCATGGCGCGGAACCTGCCAAAGTCATGCTACCCCTTATTCCTCCATAACATCTCCATGGGGCTCGTGCCCCCTTCTCCGAGTTCTTCTACGCCTTCCTGGAACATTACCAGGTGCACCCTCTCCATATCCAACCTCGTTCCATCTTCGTCTTGTCGCTCTTCGCCTTGTACTGTGAGGTGTTCGTGGGGGTGAGGCCGACGGTCGCCCTCTTCCGCCACTTCTTCTCCATGCATCAATACGACGATGGCCCGTGCTCGGGGTGTGTTTCCTTTGTCTTCCAGCGCCAGGGTTGTTGCCTGATGACGGTCGGGAAGAAGATAGAGTTCCACCGGAAGAGCTGGGTCTATCTGGACGCCCAGCGCACCCATCCTCTGTTGGCGCTGCCTACAGCCCGTCCGGAGAAACTTGATGTCTGGCGCCACGCGAAGCTCACCGGCCCTCTTGCCGGGCCAGTCTTGGCGGAGATTGAGGCCGACCTGAGCTCGAGGCTCGAAGGAGGCCAAATCGTGAAGGAGTTCTTGAGGCAGCGTCTGTCTCCGCTGCAGGCTCACTCACGCCCCATGTGGGAGCTGATGGGTGATGACGATGAGCTACGGCTGCAGCCAGGGATGTTGGCCGAAGACGATCTGGACCTCACCTCAAGGTCCCTCCTGGGGATGGTTCCGGAGGATCTTGCTGGGGCCTACCTGCCGCTGTACAGCCGCCCTGGCAAGGCCAAGCTACTGAAGGCGATGCCGGACCTTGGTGCGCACGTGGGCGCTCCGCCCACGTTCGACGTTTCTTCTGGTGATGACGACGAGGGCGACAATGGGGGCTCAGAGGATAGCCTAGACGACAATGGGGACTCCTTCGAAGCATTTGCCGGGGCAATGACGCCAGGCGCAAGTGCCGCCGGACGATCCCAGGCGACCACTCCACGTCGGTACGGACGCATTGCGTCTGGGGGAAGCAAGGTGGCGACCCCGCCGAAGGGCACCATGCCGGCGAACCTGGCGACCGCGGCCGTGCCCAGGACCATGGCCTCGCGCCTCGCCCAGGCCCGAGATGTCGGCACGCTCGGGGCGCCAGGGGCTGCTGTTGACTCGCTGGTGAAGAGGAGAGCGCGCCTCACCTCCGACGAGTAAGTGTGCAATTTCTCATTCATTCTTATTTGTTGTGCCCCTGATGCGCTCTCCCTTGATGCAGCGCCCTAGAGGGTGTGATGAAGAGGGAGGTCTTGCCGTGGTGCTCTGCTCCTTTGGCTGCTGGTGCAACCTCATGGAAGGATGCCGCGGCGCTGGGCGCCTCGGTTGGCCGGGCCACCGCGAGTGTGGTGACGGTGCCATCGGAAGACGTCCCTGTCTCCGCGAGGTTGCGGAGTTGGCTTCTGCTCCGGCTGCTCTAGCGAGGGGGCTAGAGCCCCCGAGCCCCTAGTCGAGCAGCCAGTCTTGTCGGTGCCCGTGCACCAGCCGGTGCAGCCTGGTCCTGAGGCTTTGGATGCCGCCTCCGCCGCGCTGGGTCGTCTTCGCGCTGATCTGCAAAACAATGACGGCCACTTGACAGAAGGGCGCCTGGGGCTTATCCACGGGTGGCTCCTGGAAGAGGAGTCTGCACGGGCTTCCTGGGATCAGGCCTTGGCGGCTGCTGCCAAGGGTCGAAAGGAAGCTGCGGCGGCCACGCTGGCTCGCGAGCTGCATGAGCTGACACCGCGTCCATCGAGAAGCGCCGCCTTAAGGCAGAAAGCAAGCTGGGGCCCTCCGCGAGGAAGACACTAGGCGCGCCCTGGAGCTCAAAGGGTTGGAGGAGGAGCTCGAGGCGCAGAAGGCCGTGACATCCCGGCTGCAACAGGAGCAGCTTGCTGACCGCGCCGCCCTGGAGAAGCTGAAGGTTGAAGTTGAGTAGGCCAGGGCGGCCCAAGCCGCTCGTGCCCAGGAGGAAGCTCTCGCGGCCTTGGCGACGGTGAGTCCTGAGGACCTTACCGCCTTTGACCTTGAGGCCCGCAAGGCGCTGCATGCCGCCTACAGGGAAGGGTTCAAGGAGCCGCTGGCCGCCCCTGAGGGAGGCCCCGCCGGGCTTCTTGCTGCGCTCGTGGAGTCCTTGCGTGGTTTTACGGCCGCGATTGGCCAGTTAGCCGATGCTGAAGGCTGTATGTTGCTTACCTTGGTCCTGACGCAGGTGTGCAGCCACCAAAGCCTTCGCGACCCCACCCTTGACCTGGCCTCGCTGTCTGAGGCCCTGAGGCCCTGAGGGCGAAGGTCGCGTCGCTGGTGGAGGCGTTCCTCCAGGCTACCGCTACCACGACCGAAGGGTAGACGACCGGCACTGCTGCGCCCGGCGATGCTTGATCCGTCCTGCTTAGTGAGAGAAGTGCGAGTGCCTCGGGGACGCGTAAGAACTTGGTTGAATTTGAAAAAACTTGACGTTATTGTAATAGCTAGATGATTCCATGCTTGCTTCCTTTCATGTTTGCTTTAGGTGCTCTGTGTCGGCAGGGCCCAACCCCGCGCATACCTCGACCGCCGCTGAGCCCTCTGGATGACCGGGGTTACCGTAGTAACTAGACTCGTTGTTGAGCCCTCCTCATGCCAGGGTTACCATAGTAACTAGACTCAAGGGGTGAGGGGCTACGTGGCCAGTGAGGCCCTTGGGTCGCTATCACATCCCTAGTTAGCACTTGCATTAGGACTAGCTAGAGTGTGCATCATGTCTACTTTTCAAAGAAACTTGAAATGGGAATGACAGAAACCCCAGCACCCCTCTCCTAACAACTAGGGTTTGATAAAATCTTTTCCAATGTACCCAAAATGCCCTTCAAAAATGTTCATCATTCCTGCCTTGGTCTCAAACCTTTTTCAAAAATGGTGCACAATTTTCTAGGACCTCTAAGGTCTTTGGATTAATTCATATTGTATTTGTATTTGGGCATTTAAATGCTATAAAATATTTTAAATGCTCAAATAATCATAAACTATAATGTTCCATACTTTTCATATTATATACAGTGGCCATGACTAGTTTTATGAGTTATAAAAATGTTCTGGCATTTTTAGTAATTAAACAAAGTTGCAAAAGAAATGAAACAGAAAAGAAATAGGAAAAAAGAAAGAGAGAGAAAGAACTTACCTTGAACCCAGCACTGTTGCAGGCCGGCCCAGCCCACCAGCGCCGCTCCTGTCGCCTTCCTCCTCGCGCCAGTAGGCAGCGCGCGTGGCCACCGCGCGCCGGCACGCGCCCGACCACCTCAAGCCTGCTTGCCTGCATCCCCGACGGCCTGGACGCCTCCATGCGTCGCCACGCAGCTGCCCCGACCTCTCTCTAACTTCCCCTCGTCCTCATCTCCTTCCCCTGGCTCTCTCCCTCTCATCACCGAGGCCGCCCGTCGCCGCCGTTCGCCGTTGCCGCATTTAGAGCCTCCCCCTCATCCCGTGAGAGTGTCCAGAAGGATCGCCGCGACGCCCTCTTCCTCCTCGCTGAGCCACGGATCGCCGGGAGCCCTCCAACGCCTTCACGCCGTCGTCCCCCTCCTCGGATCGCCGGAGCTCCTCGCCGTCGATTAAGGAGCTGCAGAGCGTCCCCGACCTCTCCGTCGAGCTCGCTAGCACCGCTGTGAGCCCCTACGCTGAATCCCTTCCTCCTCCGCTTCGTTTGCGCCGCGTAGCTGCTGCTCCGCTGATCACCGAAACCCGCCGCCGCCGTGCTTGCCGCCGGTGATGCTCCGGTGACCATTTGGTCACGGACGCACATCCATCTCGCTAGCCGCAGCACGTAGATGAGCTAGGTGCCACGCACGCATCGCCTAGGCCACTGCAGCCACGTCTCCACACACGCCCGAACGCCGGCCGCCGCTGTCGAGCTCGTAGCCGTCGCCTCCGGCCACCAAAGGCCCAGCGACCACCACCATTCGACGTGCATCGGCGAGGGCACTCCAACGCGCCCAACCGCGGCTCGAACCATGCCCTGTAGGCGATTTCCGAAGCTCGCCGCCGTATTTGGCCTCGCCGGCGTCACTTCGCCGGCGTGTTTGACTCGTTTGACCGGGGGGTTGACCACCCCTGGGTCGCTGAAGTGTGGGCCACCCCTCCCCTAATTAGCTAGTTTAATTAAGTAAATGCTAATTAAATCAGTTAGTTAGTTTAGTCACTGACCCGTGGGCCCAGACCCCACTGACAGCTAATTAGTTCCTAGATTAACACTAATTAACTTTGCTAATTAGCTATGACACTGACATGCCGGGCCCACCTGTCATGTTTGACCTGGACCAGCTCCTGTTGACCTGCTGACGTCAGCATGAGGTCATGCTGACGCAGTAAAGAGTTTCTGGAATTTAATTTAAATCTTAAATGATTTATGAATTTCAGAAAATACCCAAAACTTCTAAAAATCATATAAAATCAATAGTAGCTCAGATGGAAATAATTTATATATGAAAAATGATCAGAAAAATCCAATCTTTCCAATGGCACTGGTTTCATGCATGTTTGAGCAAGTTAACCTTGCTGTATACATTAAAACATGATAATGCACTTAATTAAATAATAGCTAAAGTGCCAATTTGAATCTTTGATTCAAATAAGCTCAAACCCTTCTGGTTATAGTTGCATTAGCTCAAAACACATGCATCTTGCCATGTCATAAGCATGCATCATATTGTTGCATTTGTTTGTTTAATCATTGTATCGCCGGTATTCTCCGTGTTAGGTCTTGCTCCCGAGGATACTTCTGCGTATCCAGCTGAAGAGTAGAACCCGACAACCACTCTGTCAGGCAAGCAATCATTGATCATTCCGATACAAAGCCATCTTCTCGCTCCTGCTCTCTTTTACTGCATTAAGGCAACAGCGTGTGAACTGCTACTTGCTGCGGTAGTTGAACCCTATTTCCTTGCATGACCTGTCATTGCCACAGTAAATAGTTGAAACCCACTAGCATGTGTAGGAGTTGAGTGAACCCTATTCCCTTGCATGACCTGTCATTGTCATTGCCACAGTAAATAGTTGAAACCCACACATTGGGCCCTGAAATATGACCCCGCTCGACTTATCGACTGCCATGTTCTCTGTCCAGGAGTTGCAACTAGTCTCTGGTGTTTGTAGTTTACTGGTGGTCGTGAACAGCGCTGACCCTCGGGGTGGGCTGTGATGCGACAGGTATGTGGCATGGTGTACCGGTTGCCCGTTTGGTGACTCAGGAACCCTGTACACATCGTTTTGGGCCGTGAGCGACACCCCGGCCGGATCTCCCCACGGATGGAACCCAAATAGGCGATAAACCTGGACGAGAGACTTGAGTGGTTGGTTAGGTCGTGGTCTACACCCACGTCGGCTTTCGCTTGAAGACTGCCGTGCACATGTCGTGTGCAGACGCTAAGTGGTGAAAACATGTGTGAAGAAGTACACCCCTGCAGGGTTATCAATCTATTCGAATAGCCGTTGTTCGCGGTACGGACTACATGGTTACTCTTACAGTTCATAGATAAGTTGATGGATACTACTAAAAGCCTCAAGATAAGTGTGAGTGCCGTGGATGTCCCTTCCGTAGGATGACGGAAGAGGATCCTCGGTAGTGTATTGTTGTGGTGAGTAGAGGACTCATGTTCGTAATAACATCTTGCAATCCGTTGAGAGTAGTAGTATAGGTTAGCCAAGAGTCAAAGCTGGCTTTCTGCTATGAACTCCACTACCCCCCTTGATAATGTTGCATGTATGATAGGTTCTGTGGTAAGACTTGTTGAGTACCTTTGTACTCATGTTTGCTTAATAACTGTTGCAGAGGAGAACCCTGCCCCTACTGATGGGTTCTACATAGACGTTGACGTCGACGAGTAGCTTGACACCCAGACGGAGATCTGGAGCTTGTGAAGGGCCTTGTAGATAGTCAGGCTACACCAAGCCTGTTTTATTTTCTAAGATGTCTGTACTTAGACATGTAGCTTCCGCTTGTTCTTGTATGACTGTATGACTTGAGTGTTGGGTCATGTGACCCCTACCTGTATGGATATGTTATGTATGGCTCTTGGAGCCTCTTAAATAAAGTACTTGAGTCATAGAGTTCTGTTGCGATGCAATGTTGTATTTGCACATATTGAGCATATTGTGTGTATGATTGAATTGCTTGGTATGTGTGGGATCCGACACCTAGTTGTTTTCCTTTGGTAGCCTATCTTACAGGGAAATGCCTCCTAGTGTCTCCAATGAGCCTTGGTAGCTTGCTACTGCTCGGAACACGTAGGCTGGCCGGCATGTGTCCTTCTTCGTTCCTGTGTCTCTCCCTTAGGGGAAATGTCACGCGTTGTTCCTTTAAGTCCATGTAGCTTGCTACGACTTGGGTTCATACGTTGATGACCGACACGTTCGTTGCTGGGTCATGGATGCATGTCTGTGTAATTTAGTGCCACTTTTGGTTTATAACTAGCCATGTCGGCCCGGGTTCTCTGTCATATGGATGCTAGCGACACTGTCATATACGTGTGCCAAAATGCGCAAACGGTCCCGGGCCAGGTAAGGTGGCACCCGTGGGGTTACCGTGCGTGAGGCCGCAAAGTGATATGACGTGTTACAGCTAGATCGGTGTGACTTAGGATCGTGGTCCTGACAGCGTTGGCATCAGAGCTGGACTGCCTGTAGGTTTCTCAAGCCAAACTGGTCGATGTTGAATCTAGAAACATTCTTAGTTATATGTAGGGGAATTGATTATGGAAGGGAACGTAAGTCTCTTTTTACTCCTTTACCTTATGCCCTTCTGATCTGAGTCAGTCTATTCTTTCTTTAGGACTAGGCCTCTTATCCTTACTAAGTTCACGTGTTACTAATCCGTAGACTCTTAGGATTGTTGGTTTCAAGCCTCAGTTCTGTTTCTATCCTTTTTAGTATGATGATTGTTGGACCCGGAACCTTGATATGGAATTGTTGAGTGGCTATGCTATCATTTGTACGATGTCTCAAATCTTTGTTTGAGCATTTACAGTTGTTATGCTGCCCGATTTCTTCCAGAAACACTAATGCCTTTGCATTACCTCGTGTTTCAGATGTCTGGCCGCACCCCTCACCAAGTGGTTCGTTTGACTCAGTGCATTAATGTGCCCGGTCACACGGCCATGCTAGTCCGTGTGCTGACTGAGACTGGTTATCGCTGGTATCCTGAGTACACCGTGGAGGAACAGTACCGCGATTTCAATCAGAGTCAGTATTTCTGCACAGTCCGGATATACCCCTCATATCCCGGAGCTAACGACCCCATCCATTGGTCTTATGGACTCGGGGTTACCATCGAGATGGTAGTACAGGATGCCGCCTATTTGATGATGACCATTCTCCGGGCTAGGCATGCCCTGTTGCTGAACACTGAGTTCTGTTACATGCCAGCCTCACTTCCCGGAGAGGAAGGCTACTATACTGGTCTGTATACTGATGCTGCTCATGAAGAGCCACTGCTTCAGACTACTGTTCAGATGCTGGAGGATAGGGACCGTGAGGTCCGTGCCCTCCGAATGGAGTTGTATAACACTCGAGCTGCCCACTGGACTACTTTGACACGGCTTGCACCTGCTGTGCACGCCGGATATCTGGACATGCGGGATTTGTACCCCGTGCGGACTCGTCTGCCTGATCGCATGGATTGGCGTGACGTTGGGGGTATTACACCTCCACGTGGGTGTCGGTTACCATCAGCATCGGGACCGAGGCCACATCCATGTCCCTATGGTCCACAGCCTTCGAGTGCTCGCGAGTTTCAAGATCCGTCTGTTCCACTTCTAGGCTACGGTGGTAATATTTACGAAGATTAGAACGGGAATGTCTGAGCTAGACCGTGGTAGTAGTAGTATTGTAGTAGTTGTATTCCCACAGTCCAGCGCGTCTTGTGGAATATGACTTAGTGTGTACTGAGTTCCGGAGGTGTAGTTAAATAATGTATAGGAGCTTGGAATGCCTCCGATGAGATGTATCGTCTTTCACCGCAGTTGTACTTTAGCCTTGGCTTGTACTAAACTATGTATGGTGTGTATGACCACTGGTGTATATATAGCAATTTCTATATTACCATGTCGTACGGATGAACATCTTTGCATTCCGTGTCATCCATTACATTCTGCACTCCTATGTCAAATTTTTGCCATCCTTGTCTAAACTGTTGTTTTGTTTTCCTAGGATGGTCAACACTCGCAACACTTCTGCTGCTCAGGAGCAGGGTGAGGCTAGTGGGGCTAGAGATGGGAATCTGCCCCAGCCACCCTCCTTGGCGGAAGTTATGCTCGAGGCAGAACGGAACAAGAGAGAGACCAACCGTCTGCTGGAACGCATAGCAGAACACTGGGTTCCGCCAGAGGAATGACGTGGTGTCAATCAATGACTTTATCAAGATGTGCCCACCAAAGTTCCATCACTCCACTGAACCCCTGGACGCGGATGATTGGCTACATAGTATCACCCATAAGCTACACTCTGCCCGTGTGGCCGAAGCTGACAAGGTTACCTACGCCGCCTACCATCTTGAGGGCCCTGCCAGTCTTTGGTGGGAAAACTTTGAAGCTATGCGTCCTGCTGGCTAAATCACCACTTGGGTTGAGTTCAGCGAGGCATTCCGTGAACATCACATTCCGGAAGGTCTAATGGATCGCAAGCGGGAGGAATTCTGCAACTTCACCCAAGGCCGGTTAACTGTGGATGGCTATAGTCGCGACTTTGGCAACTTGGCACGCTATGCACCTGAGGAAGTATCCACCGATGCCAAGAAGCAGGCAAGGTTACGCAAGGGACTCCGCCGAGATGTACGTCTGCACGAGTGCACTTCCTTCCAGAAGTTAGTAAACAAGGCTATCAGTGCTGAGACGGGCCAGACCGACTTCGAGGCCACACGCAAGCATCCTCGAGACTTTGGTTCCTCATCCGGCTCTGGCTCTCACAAGCGCCGTGTGTAGGTTCCTAACACTGCTCTACCACCCAAGTACACATCGAGGCCATACTATGAGGCGCCTCGCCCAACCCAACAGTTTGCACCTGCTAAGACCTATGGAGGACCACCTTCCAACTTTGCTCCACGCACTAGCACTGTGACCTGCTTCAAGTGTGGAGAACCGGGACACTACATGCGTGAGTGTCCCCAGAACCAACCATGAAAACCCGTTGGCCGTGGTAAGCCAACTGGCAAGGTGAATTATGTCAAGCCAATCCCCACTGCACGTGGTCATGTCAACTATGTCTCTGCTGAGGAAGCTTATGAGGATCCTAACGCCGTCCTTGGTACGCTTCTCGTTAACTGCCATCCGGCATCTGTTCTTTTCGATACTGGAGCATCTCGTTCGTTCATATCTGAGAGCTATGCTAGAATGCACAACATGACTTTTTGTGACATGCCTACTTCCATGGTTATTCAAACTCCTGGTTCAAAGTGGCAAACCTCTATGGTAAGCCATGGAAATGAAATCCTTGTCGATAGACTTGTTTTCCTAGCATCTCTAATCGCTCTCAAGTCCTCGGACATAAACGTCATTTTGGGTATGGATTGGATGACAACTCATTACGCCAAGATTGATTGCTATAGTAGGACCGTTCAACTTTCACATCCATCCGGCAAGATAGTCAATGTCTTGACCCGAATGGCTGAGCGTCGGCTCTACTCTCTTAATGCCAGCCCTCTACCAGAACTCGAAGATATCCCGGTAGTCCGTGACTTTCCAGATGTTTTTCCAGAAGAACTGCTAGGAATTCCACCTGACAGAGATGTCGAGTTCGTGATAGATCTTATCCCTGGAACTGTCCCAATCTCTAGGAGACCTTATAAGATGGCACCACTAGAATTAGCTGAGCTAAAGAAACAACTCGATGAGTCCTTGCAAAAAGGTTTCATCCGTCCTAGTTCTTCCCCTTGGGCTTGTCCCGTCCTCTTCGTCAAGAAGAAGGATGGAACGGAGCGGATGGTTGTAGATTACCGACCTGTCAATCTAGTCACCATAAAGAATAAGTATCCGCTCCCCAGGATCAACGACCTGTATGATCAGCTCGCTGGATCCTCAGTCTTCTCTAAGATGTATTTGAGGTTGGGTTACCATCAAATCAAAATCAAGAACGGGGGCATCCCTAAAACGGCTTTTGTTACTCGTTATGGCCAATATGAGTACACCGTCATGTCCTTCGGGTTAACCAATGCCCCAGCCACCTTCTCCCGGCTCATGAATTCTATATTCATGGAGTACTTGGATAAATTCGTCATGGTATACCTTGATGATATACTCATCTATTCCAAGAACAAGGAAGATCATGCCGAGCATTTAAGGCTGGTATTGACGAAACTTCGAGAGCACCGCCTTTATGCCAAATTCTCCAAATGTGAATTTTGGTTGCCGGAAGTAACCTATCTAGGTCATGTGATCTCTGGCAAGGGTATTGCTGTCAATCCTGAGCGAGTTCAAGCCGTCCTTGATTGGACTCCCCCTGAATCGGTCAAGCAAGTTAGGAGTTTTCTTGGCTTTGCGAGCTATTGCCGACGCTTCATCGAGAATTTCTCCAAGGTTGCTAAACCTCTAACTGAGCTCCTCAAAAAGGATAAAAAGTTTGAGTGGACCCCACAGTGCGAGTCCAGTTTTCAGGAACTGAAAAGACGCCTGACATCTGCACCCGTACTGGTACCCCCAGACTTCTCCAAGGATTTTATAATCTATTGCGACGCCTCGCGACAAGGACTAGGTTGCATACTCATGCAAGATCGTCAAGTGATTGCATACGCATCTCGACAGTTGCGTCCACATGAGGATAACTATCCTACTCATGATCTAGAGCTTGCAGCTGTAGTCCATGCACTCAAAACATGGCGACATTACCTCCCTGGTAATCTCTGTGAAATCTTCACTGATCATCAAAGTTTGAAGTATATCTTCACCCAACCGGATCTAAATCTCAGGCAAAGACGTTGGGTTGAGTTGCTCACAGATTACGATTTAGGAACCACTTACACCCCTGGGAAGGCCAATGTCATGGCTGATGCGCTAAGTCGTAAGTCTTATTGTAACAACTTAATGCTACAACAAGGGCAACCACTTCTCCACGAGGAATTTCGTAAGCTTAACCTTCACATTGTTCCTCGAGGATTCCTTTCCACCTTGGTGGCGAGACCTACCCTTATGGATCAAATTATAGCTGCCCAGAAGTGTGATAAAGGTATATCCCGACTCCAAGAGAGCATTGCTAGCGGACTCGCTAAAAGCTTCTCTATGGATAATCGAGGTGTTGTTTTCTTTGAGAACCGTGTAGTGGTTCCCAAGAACCACCATCTACGGCAGTTAATCCTTAAGGAGGCTCATGAATCTCCTCTCACAATTCATCCCGGTAGTACCAAAATGTATCAGGACCTACGTCAGAGACTCTGGTGGACTAGGATGAAGAGAGAAATCGCTCAATTCATTGCTAACTGCGACGTTTGTCGTCGAATCAAAGCAGAGCATCAATGGCCTGCTGGCACCCTTCAACCTTTAGCTATTCCTGAATGGAAATGGGACAAAGTCGGTATGGACTTCATTACCGGGTTTCCCAGGACCAGGAAAGGGAATAATGCTATCTTCGTCGTTATCGACCGCCTCTCTAAAGTAGCTCATTTCCTGCCTGTTCGAGAGAGTATTACCGCTAGCCAGCTAGCAGACTTGTATATCTCTCGGATAGTATCACTTCATGGTGTGCCGTTGGAGATTAACTCAGACCTGTTGGGGAACGTAGTATTTTAAAATTTTCCTACGATCACGCAAGATCTATCTACTAGATGCATAGCAACGAGAGGGGAGAGTGTGTCTACGTACCCTCGTAGACCGGGAGCGGAAGCGTCAAGTGACGCGGTTGATGTTGTCGAACTTCTTCGCGATCCATCCGATCAAGCACCGAACGTACGGCACCTCCGCGTTCAGCACACGTTCAGCTTGATGACGTCCCACGAGCTCTTGATCTAGTCGAGCTTCACGGGAGAGTTTCGTCAGCACGACGGCGTGGTGACGGATATGATGTATTCACCGGCGCAGGGCTTCACCTAAGCTCCGCGACGGTATGACCGAGGTGTGTTTCTGTGGAGGGGGGCACCGCACACGGCTAAAACAATTCAACTTGTGTGTCTTTGGGTGCCCCCTGCCCCCGTATATAAAGGAGCAAAGGGGGAGGCCGGCCGGCCCTTGCTTGGTGCGGCTAGGGTTGCAATCCTACTAGGAATAGGATTGCAATCCTATTCCTAGTAGGAATCACCAAAAGAAGGAAGAGAGGGAAAGGAAAAAGGAGAGGTGGCGCCCCCCCCCCCCCAATCCTAGTCCAACTAGGAACCCTAGGCGGGGCGCCGGTCAGCCCTATGGGCTGCCTCTCTCTTTCCCTTAAGGCCCACTATGGACCATCCCCCCTCGTAGGGGGTTCCGGTAACCCCCTCCGGCAATCCCGTTAAATCCGAAACTTTTCCGGAACACTTCCGGTGTCCGAATATAGTCGTCCAATATATCAATCTTTATGTCTCGGACATTCCGAGACTCCTCGTCATGTCCGTGATCTCATCCGGGACTCCGAACTACCTTAGGTACATCAAGACTCATAAACTCATAATACCAATCGTCATCAAATGTTAAGCGTGCGGACCCTACGGGTTCGAGAACTATGTAGACATGACCGAGACTCATCTCTGGTCAATAACCAATAGCGGAACCTGGATGTTCATATTGGCTCCTACATATTCTACGAAGATCTTTTATCAGTCAGAACCGCATAACAACATACCTTGTTCCTTTTGTCATCGGTATGTTACTTGTCCGAGATTCGATCGTCGGTATCTCCATACCTAGTTCAATCTCGTTACCGGCAAGTCTGTTTACTCGTTCCGTAACACATCATCTCTTGACCAACTCATTAGTCTTTTGCTTGCAAGGCTTATTGTGATGTGTGTTACCGAGAGGGTCCATAGATACCTCTCCGACACTCGGAGTGACAAATCCTAATCTTGATCTATGCCAACACCACGAATACTTTCGGAGACACCTGTAGAGCATCTTTATGATCACCCAGTTATGTTGTGACGTTTGATAGCACACAAGGTGTTCCTACGGTATTCGGGAGTTGCATAATCTCATAGTCATAGGAACATGTATAAGTCATGAAGAAAGCAATAGCAGTAAAACTAAACGATCATAGTGCTATGCTAACGGATGGGTCTTGTCCATCACATCATTCTCCTAATGATGTGATCCCGTTGATCAAATGACAACTCATGTCTATGGCTAGGAAACATAACCATCTTTGATCAATGAGCTAGTCTAGTAGAGGCATACTAGGGACATACTGTTTTGTCTATGTATCCACACATGCACTAAGTTTCCGGTTAATACAATTCTAGCATGAATAAAAGACATTTATCATGATATAAGGAAATACAAATAACATCTTTATTATTGCCTCTAGGGCATATTTCCTTCAGTCTCCCACTTGCACTAGAGTCAATAATCTAGCTCACATTGCCATGTTATGTCGGGGGAAACTGTCCGCCGCGAGCACCTATGGGACCGGAGCCCCTTGTCTATGCGGTAAGAGGGCGGAGGGAGCACAGAGAGCAGATCGAGGCACACACGCGGGCAGTTTTACCCAGGTTCGGGCCGCGGTAGACGCGTAAAACCCTACTCCTGCTTAGTTGTGTATTGAGCTCGGGAGCTTGAAGAAGCAGCTACACCGTGCGTGAGAGTGATCTAGGTTTCGAACCTCCTCTAAGTTGTGCATGGGCCTCCTTTTATAGCCCAAGGGGTCACCGACAGGTGTCAACCGTAGAGGAGGGGGTAAAAGTGTAAATGTGGTGGTAGTTGGAACAGTGCGGGAACAGTGGAGCTACAGTGCAGAACAATGGTCTATACCTACTTAGACAGTGGGGGACAAGGGCATTTAATGCCCGTCGCCGTCGACCCCAAAAGCTCCCGCCGTTGCGTCTCCGTTCGCCACGGCGACGGATCCACCGCCGTGGAGTGCCACCGTGTCCCCCAGGCTGCACAGCCATTCGCCACGCGTCCCTGGAGTGGCCCCAGGGCGACGCGTGGGCCGATGAGCTGGAGCGCGGGCACACAGCGCACCTCTCCCGGCAAGCACCTTGCCGGGGGCCTTGATCTTGCCGGACCCGGGAGCTTGCCGCTCCCCGGGCCCTTGTCGGGTCTTCTATGATGGAATCTTCTAGTCGTCCTGGCAAGCTCCTCTTGCCAGGGCCTTGTGTTAGTTAAGTAGTCTTGAGCCTGGCACGGCCTTCCCGGCAAGCTCCTCTTGCCGGGGTCTCGATCTTCTGTCCTGTATACTTTGTTTTTGAATGGTTTAATAAGGAGCAGGAAGGTCTCCGGCGAGCACGCGGTAAACCTTGCCGCGGGAAGCTGCAACTGCCCGTGCACAAGTTGGGGTACTGAGGTACCCCTACCTTAGTACACCGACAGGTTATTTAATACCGATAGTTCACATCGTTGTGTGAATAACACCCATAGTTCACATCGCCATGTGACCAACACCCAAAGGGTTTACTAGAGTCAATAATCTAGTTCACATCGCTATGTGATTAATACCCAAGAGTAATAAGGTGTGATCATGTTTTGCTTGTGAGAGAAGTTTAGTCAACAGTTCTGTCACATTCAGATCCGTATGTATTTCACAAATTTCTATGTCTATAATGCTCTGCATAGAGCTACTCTAGCTAATTGCTCCCACTTTCAATACGCATCCAGATTGATACTTAGAGTCATCTGGATTTAGTGTCAAAGCTTGCATCGGCGTAACCCTTTACGACGAACTCTTTATCACCTCCATAATCGAGAAACATTTCCTTAGTCATCCAGTTTACTAAGGATAATTTTGACCGCTGTACAGTGATCTACTCCTGGATCACTATTGTACCCCCTTGACAAACTCATGGCAAGGTACTCAACATGTTTGCTACACAGCATGGCATACTTTATAGAACCTGTGGCTGAGGCATAGGGAATGACTTTCATTCTCTCTATATTTTTCTGCCGTGGTCTGGCTTTGAGTCTTACTCAACTTCACACCTTACAAGTCAGGCAAGAACTCCTTCTTTGACTGATCCATTTTGAACTACTTCAAAATCTTATCAAGGTATGTACTTATCGAAAGTCTTATCAAGCGTCTTGATCTATCTCTATAGATCTTGATGCCCAATATGTAAATAGCTTCATCGAGGTCTTTCTTTGAAAAACTCCTTTCAAACACTCCTTTATGCTTTCCAGAAAATTCTACATCATTTCCGATCGACAATATGTCATTCACATATACTTATCAGAAAGGTTGTAGTGCTCCCACTCACTTCTTGTAAATACAGGCTTCTCCAAAAGTCTGTATAAAACCATATGCTTTGATCAACTTGCCAAAGCGTATATTCCAACTCCGAGATGCTTGCACCAGTCCATGGATGGATCGCTGGTGCTTGCACAATTTGCTAGCACATTTAAGATTGACAAAACCTTTTGGTTGCATCATATACAACTCTTCTTTAATAAATCCATTAAAGAACGCAGTTTTGTTATCCATTTGCCAGATTTCATAAAATGTGGCAATTGCTAACATGATTCGGACAGACTTAAGCATCGCTACGGGTGAGAAAATCTCATCGTAGTCAACACCTTGAACTTGTCGAAAACCTTTCGCAACAAGTCGAGCTTTGTAGACAGTAACATTACCATCGGCGTCAGTCTTCCTCTTAAAGATCCATTTATTTTCAATGGCTTGCCGACCATCGGGCAAGTCAACCAAAGTCCATACTTTGTTCTCATACATGGATCCCATCTCAGATTTCATGGCCTCAAGCGATTTTGCGGAATCTGGGCTCATCATCGCTTCCTCATAGTTCGTAGGTTCATCATGGTCTAGTAACATGATTTCCAGAACTGGGTTGCCGTACCACTCTGATGCAGAACGTACTCTGGTTGATCTACGACGTTCAGCAGAAACTTGATCCGAAGTTTCATGATCATCATCATTAACTTCCTCACTGATTGGTGTAGGAATCACTGGAACAATTTTCTGTGATGTACTACTTTCCAATTCGGGAGAAGGTACAATTACCTCATCAAGTTCTACTTTCCTCCCACTCACTTCTTTCAAGAGAAACTCCTTCTCTAGAAAGGATCCATTCTTAGCAACGAATATCTTGCCTTCGGATCTGTGATAGAAGGTGTACCCAACAGTTTCTTTTGGGTATCCTATGAAGATTTACTTCTCCGATTTGGGTTCGAGCTTATCATGTTGAAACTTTTTCACATAAGCATCGCAGTCCCAAACTTAAAGAAATGACAGCTTAGGTTTCTCATCAAACCACAGTTCATACAGTGTCATCTCCACGGATTTAGATGGTGCCCTATTTAACGTGAATGTAGCTGTCTCTAATGCATAACCCCAAAAGTGATAGTGGTAGATCGGTAAGAGACATCATTGATCGCACCATATCTAATAAAGTACGGTTATGACGTTCGGACACACCATTACACTGTGGTGTTCCAGGTGGCGTGAGTAGTGAAACTATTTCACATTGCTTTTACTGAAGGCCAAACTCGCTAACTCAAATATTTTACCTCTACGATCATATCGTAGAAACTCTTATTTTCTTGTTACGATGATTCTCCACTTCACTCTGAAATTCTTTGAACTTTTCAAATGTTTCAGACTTGTGCTTCATTAAGTAGATATACCCATATCTGCTCAAATCATCAGTGAAGGTCAGAAAATAACGATACCCGCCGCGAGCTTCAACACTCATTGGTCCACATACATCTGTATGTATGATCTCCAACAAATCTGTTGCTCGCTCCACAGTTCCGGAGAACGGAGTTTTAGTCATCTTGCCCATGAGGCATGGTTCGCAAGCACCAAGTGATTCATAATCAAGTGATTCCAAAAGTCCATCACTATGGAGTTTCTTCATGCGCTTTTACACCAATATGACCTAAACGGCAGTGCCACAAATAAGTTGCACTATCATTATTAACCTTTGCATCTTTTGGCTTCAATATTATGAATATGTGTATCACCACGATCGAGATCCAACAAACTATTTTCATTGGGTGTATGACCATCGAAGGTTTTATTCATGTAAACAGAATAACAATTATTCTATGACTTTAAATGAATAACCGTATTGCAACAAGTATGATCAAATCATATTCATGCTCAACGCAAATGCCAAATAACATTTATTTAGGTTTTACACTAATCCCGAAAGTATAGGGAGTGTGCGATGATGATCATATCAATCTTGGAACCACTTCCAACACACATCGTCACTTCACCTTTAACTAGTCTCTGTTCATTCTGCAATTCTCGTTTCGAGTTACTAATTTTAGCAACTGAACCGGTATCAAATACCCAGGGGTTGCTTATGAACACTAGTAAAGTACACATCAATAATCTGTATATCAAAATATACCTTTGTTCACTTTGCCATCCTTCTTATCCGCCAAGTATCTAGGGCAGTTCCAGTTCCGGTGACCATTTCCTTTGCAGTAGAAGCACTTAGTTTCAGGCTTGAGTTTAGCTTTGGGTTTCTTCATGGGAGTGACAACTTGCTTGTCATTCTTCTTGAAGTTCCCCTTCTATCCCTTTGCCCTTTACTTGAAACAAGTGGTCTGGTTAACCATCAACACTTGATGCTCTTTCTTGATTTCTACCTTCGTCGATTTCAGCATCGTGAAGAGCTCGGGAATTACTTTTGTCATCCCTTGCATATTATAGTTCATCACGAAGTTCTACTATAACTTGGTGATAGTGTCTAGAGAACTTTGTCAATTACTATCTTATCTGGAAGATTAACTCCCACTTGATTCAAGCAATTGTACTACCCAGACAATCTGAGCACATGCTCACTGGTTGAGCTATTCTCCTCCATCTTGTAGGCAAAGTACTGTCAGAGGTCTTATACCTCTCGACACGGGCATGAGTATGAAATACTAATTTCAACTCTTGGAACATCTTATATGCTCTGTGGTGTTCAAAACGTTTTTGAAGTCCCGGTTCTAAGCCGTAAAGCATGGTGCACTTAAACTATCAAGTAGTCATCATACCGAGCTTTTGTCAAAACATTCATAACGTCTACATCTGCTCCTGCAATAGGTCTGTCACCTAGCGGTGCATCAAGGACATAATTCTTCTGTGCAGCAATGAGGATAATCCTCAGATCACGGAACAATTCTGCATCATTGCTACTAACATCTTTCAACTTGGTTTTCTCTAGGAACATATAAAAAATAAACGTGGAGCAACATCGCGAGCTATTGATCTAAAACATAGATATGCTAATACTACCAGGACTAAGTTCATGATAAATTAAAGTTCAATTAATCATATTACTTAAGAACTCCCACTGAGATAGACATCCCTCCGGACATCTAAATGATCACGTGATCCAAATCAACTAAACCATGTCCGATCATCACGTGAGATGGAGTAGTTTCAAAGGTGAACATCTTATGTTGATCATATCTACTATATGATTCACGCTCGACCTTTCGGTCTCCAGTGTTCCGAGGCCATATCTGCATATGCTAGGCTCGTCAAGTTTAACCCGAGTATTCTGCGTGTGCAAAACTGGCTTACACCCGTTGTATTTGAACGTAGAGCTTATCACACCCGATCATCACGTGGTGTCTCGGCACGACGAACTTTCGCAACGGTGCATACTCAGGGAGAACACTTATACCTTGAAATTTAGTAAGGGATCATCTTATAATGCTACCGTCGTTCTAAGCAAAATAAGAAGCATAATAAGATAAACATCACATGCAATCAAAATATGTGACATGATATGGCCATCATTATCTTGTGCTTTTGATCTCCATCTCCAAAGCACCGTTATGATCACCTTCGTCACCGGCGCGACACCTTGATCTCCATCGTAGCATTGTTGTCGTCTCGCCAACTATTGCTTCTATGACTATCGCTACCGTTTAGTGATAAAGTAAAGCAATTACATGGCGATTGCATTTCATACAATAAAGCGACAACCATATGGCTCCTGCCAGTTGCCGATAACTTTACAAAACATGATCATCTCATACAAAACCGTATAACCCATCATGTCTTGACCATATCACATCACAACATGCCCTGCAAAAACAAGTTAGACGTCCTCTACTTTGTTGTTGCAAGTTTTACGTGGCTGCTACGGGCTTAGCAAGAACCGTTCTTACCTACGCATACAAAACCACAACGATGTTTCGTCAAGTATTTGCTGTTTTAACCTTCACAAGGACCGGGCGTAGCCACACTTGATTCAGCTAAAGTGAGAGAGACAGACACCCGCCAGTCACCTTTAAGCAACGAGTGCTCGTAACGGCGAAACCAGTCTCGCGTAAGCGTAGGCGTAATGTCGGTCCGGGCCGCTTCATCTCACAATACCGCCGAAGCAAAGTATGACATGCTGGTAAGCAGTATGACTAGTATCACCCACAACTCATTGTGTTCTACTCGTGCATATCATCTACGCATAGACCTGGCTCATGATGCCACTGTTGGGGAACGTAGTATTTTAAAATTTTCGTACGATCACGCAAGATCTATCTACTAGATGCATAGCAATGAGAGGGGAGAGTGTGTCTACGTACCCTCGTAGACCGGGAGCGGAAGCGTCAAGTGACGCGGTTGATGTTGTCGAACTTCTTCGCGATCCAACCGATCAAGCACCGAACGTATGGCACCTCCGCGTTCAGCACACGTTCAGCTTGATGACGTCCCACGAGTTCTTGATCCAGTTGAGCTTCACGGGAGAGTTTCGTCAGCACGATGGCGTGGTGACGGATATGATGTATTCACCGGCGCAGGGCTTCACCTAAGCTCCGCGACGGTATGACCAAGGTGTGTTTCTGTGGAGGGGGGCACCGCACACGGCTAAAACAATTCAACTTGTGTGTCTTTGGGTGCCCCCCTGCCCCCGTATATAAAGGAGCAAAGGGGGAGGCCGGCCGGCCCTTGCTTGGTGCGGCTAGGGTTGCAATCCTACTAGGAATCACCAAAAGAAGGAAGAGAGGGAAAGGAAAAAGGAGAGGTGGCGCCCCCCCCCCAATCCTAGTCCAACTAGGAACCCTAGGTGGGGCGCCGGCCAGCCCTATGGGCTGCCTCTCTCTTTCCCTTAAGGCCCACTATGGACCATCCCCCCTCATAGGGGGTTCCGGTAACCCCCTCCGGCAATCCCGTTAAATCCGAAACTTTTCCGGAACACTTCCGGTGTCCGAATATAGTCGTCCAATATATCAATCTTTATGTCTCGGACATTCCGAGACTCCTCGTCATGTCCGTGATCTCATCCGGGACTCCGAACTATCTTCGGTACATCAAGACTCATAAACTCATAATACCGATCGTCATCAAACGTTAAGCGTGCGGACCCTACGGGTTCGAGAACTATGTAGACATGACCGAGACTCATCTCTGGTCAATAACCAATAGCGGAACCTGGATGTTCATATTGGCTCCTACATATTCTACGAAGATCTTTTATCGGTCAGAACCGCATAACAACATACGTTGTTCCTTTTGTCATCGGTATGTTACTTGTCCGAGATTCGATCGTCGGTATCTCCATACCTAGGTCAATCTCATTACCGGCAAGTCTCTTTACTCGTTCCGTAACACATCATCTCGTGACCAACTCATTAGTCTTTTGCTTGCAAGGCTTATTGTGATGTGTGTTACCGAGAGGGCCCAGAGATACCTCTCCGACACTCGGAGTGACAAATTCTAATCTTGATCTATGCCAACACCACGAATACTTTCGGAGACACCTGTAGAGCATCTTTATGATCACCCAGTTACGTTGTGACGTTTGATAGCACACAAGGTGTTCCTACGGTATTCGGGGGTTGCATAATCTCATAGTCATAGGAACATGTATAAGTCATGAAGAAAGCAATAGCAGTAAAACTAAACGATCATAGTGCTATGCTAACGGATGGGTCTTGTCCATCACATCATTCTCCTAATGATGTGATCCCGTTGATCAAATGAAAACTCATTTCTATGGCTAGGAAACATAACCATCTTTGATCAATGAGCTAGTCTAGTAGAGGCATACTAGGGACATACTGTTTTGTCTAGGTATCCACACATGTACTAAGTTTCCGGTTAATACAATTCTAGCATGAATAAAAGACATTTATCATGATATAAGGAAATACAAATAACATCTTTATTATTGCCTCTAGGGCATATTTCCTTCAAGACCGTGGAAGTCTTTTCACTTCATGATTTTGGGAAAGTTTCCAGAATGCTATGGGAACTCATCTCTCCTTCAGTACCGCCGTCCATACCCAGTCAAGTGGTCAAGTGGAACGAGTCAATCAAATTCTAGAAGACATGCTTCGAGCCTCTGTCATTTCTTTCGGTATGGAATGGGAAAAGTGTCTTCCATTTGCCGAATTCGCTTATAACAATAGTTATCAAGCCAGCCTGGGTAAAGCCCTCTTCGAAGTTCTATATGGACGAAGGTGTCGAACACCTCTTAACTGGTCAGAAACCGGGGAAAGACAATTCTTTGGCCCGGATGTGATCCAGGAAGCAGAAGAGCAAGTTCGCAATGTTCGTGAGAAATTGAAAACAGCCCAGCCTCGCCAAAAGAGCCAATATGATAGTCATCATAAGGCTGTGACTTTTGAAGTCGACGATAAGGCTTACCTTCGGGTTACTCCTCTTAAGGGAACCCATCGCTTCGGTATCAAAGGCAAATTGGCCCCTCGTTATATCGGTCCTTTTCGCATTCTTGCCAAACGAGGAGAAGTTGCCTACCAATTGGAACTACCTCCGCACCTATCCAGAGTTCATGACGTGTTCCACGTTTCTCAACTCAGGCGTTGCTTCTCGGATCCTATCCGGCGGAGTGGACCACGAAACGCTTGATCTCCAGGACAATCTCACATATCGAGAATACCCCGTTCGTATTCTTGATCAAACCGAGCGCACCACTCGACGCCACAATATTAAGTTTCTCAAGATTCAATGGTCACATCATTCCGAGAGTGAAGCTACTTGGGAAAGGGAGGATCGTCTTCGACTTGAGTACCCCACCCTCTTTCCGGAGGAACCCGAATCTCGGGACGCGATTCTTTTAAGTGGGGGTGAGTTGTCACATCCCTAGTTAGCACTTGCATTAGGACTAGCTAGAGTGTGCATCATGTCTACTTTTCAAAGAAACTTGAAATGGGAATGACAGAAACCCCAGCACCCCTCTCCTAACAACTAGGGTTTGATAAAATCTTTTCCAATGTACCCAAAATGGCCTTCAAAAATGTTCATCATTTCTGCCTTGGTCTCAAACCTTTGTCAAAAATGGTGCACAATTTTCTAGGACCTCTAAGGTCTTTGGATTAATT
Organism: Secale cereale; assembly: GCA_902687465.1. Taxonomy (NCBI): domain Eukaryota; kingdom Viridiplantae; phylum Streptophyta; class Magnoliopsida; order Poales; family Poaceae; genus Secale; species Secale cereale. The sequence continues at coordinate 350,672,763 of LR738709.1, forward strand.
CATATGGTATTTGTATTTGGGCATTTAAATGCTATAAAATATTTTAAATGCTCAAATAATCATAAACTATAATGTTCCATACTGTTCATATTATATACAGTGGGCATGACTAGTTTTATGAGTTATAAAAATGTTCTGGCATTTTTAGTAATTAAACAAAGTTGCAAAAGAAATGAAACAGAAAAGAAATAGGAAAAAAGAAAGAGAGAGAAAGAACTTACCTTGAACCCAGCACTGTTGCAGGCCGGCCTAGCCCACCAGCGCCGCTCCTGTCGCCTTCCTCCTCGCGCCAGTAGGCAGCGCGCGTGGCCACCGCGCGCCGGCACGCGCCCGGCCACCTCCAACCTGCTTGCCTGCATCCCCGATGGCCTGGACGCCTCCATGCGTCGCCACGCAGCTGCCCCGACCTCTCTCTCACTTCCCCTCGTCCTCATCTCCTTCCCCTGGCTCTCTCCCTCTCATCACCGAGGCTGCCCGTCGCCGCCGTTCACTGTTGCCGCATTTAGAGCCACCCCCTCGTCCCGTGAGAGTGTCCAGAAGGATCGCCGCGACGCCCTCTTCCTCCTCGCTGAGCCACGGATCATCGGGAGCCCTGCAACGCCTTCACGCCGTCGTCCCGCTCCTCGGATCCCCGGAGCTCCTCGCAGTCGATTAAGGAGCTGCAGAGCGTCCCTGACCTCTCCGTCGAGCTCGCTAGCACCGCTGTGAGCCCCTATGCTGAATCCCTTCCTCCTCCGCTTTGTTTGCGCCGCATAGCTGCTGCTCCGCTGATCACCGAAACCCGCCGCCGCCGTGCTTGCCGTCGGTGATGCTCCGGTGACCATTTGGTCATGGACGCACGTCCATCTCGCTCGCCGCAACACGTAGATGAGCTAGGTGCCACGCACGCATCGCCTAGGCCACCGCAGCCGCGTCTCCACACACGCCCGAACGCCGGCCGCCGCTGTCGAGCTCGTAGCCGTCGCCTCCGGCCACCACAGGCCCGGCGACCACCACCATTCGACGTGCATCGGCGAGGGCACTCCAACGCGCCCAACCGCGGCTCAAACCATGCCCTGTAGGCGATTTCCGAAGCTCGCCGCCGTGTTTGGCCTCGCCGACGTCACTTCGCCGGCGAGTTTGACTCGTTTGACCGGGGGGTTGACCACCCCTGGGTCGCTGACGTGTGGGCCACCCCTCCCCTAATTAGCTAGTTTAATTAAGTAAATGCTAATTAAATCAGTTAGTTAGTTTAGTCACTGACCCGTGGGCCCAGACCCCACCGACAGCTAATTTGTTCCTAGATTAACACTAATTAACTTTGCTAATTAGCTATGACACTGACATGCCGGGCCCACCTGTCATGTTTGACCTGGACCAGCTCCTGTTGACCTGCTGACGTCAGCATGAGGTCATGCTGATGCAGTAAAGAGTTTCTAGTATTTAATTTAAATCTTAAATGATTTATGAATTTCAGAAAATACCCAAAACTTCTAAAAATCATATAAAATCAACAGTAGCTCAGATGGAAATAATTTATATATGAAAAATGATCAGAAAAATCCAATTTTTCCAATGGCACTGGTTTCATGCATGTTTGAGGAAGCTAACCTTGCTGTATACATTAAAACATGATAATGCACTAAATTAAATAGTAGCTAAAGTGCCAATTTGAATCTTTGATTCACATAAGCTCAAACCCTTCTGGTTATAGTTGCATTAGCCCAAAACACATGCATCTTGCAATGTCATGAGCATGCATCATATTGTTGCATTTGTTTGTTTAATGATTGTATCGCCGGTATTCTCCGTGTTAGGTCTTGCTCCCGAGGATACTTTTGCGTATCCAGCTGAAGAGTAGAACCCGACAACCACACTGTCAGGCAAGCAATCATTGATCATTCCGATACAAACCCATCTTCTCGCTCCTGCTCTCTTTTACTGCATTAAGGCAACAGCGTGTGAACTGCTACTTGTTGCAGTAGTTGAACCCTATTCCCTTGCATGACCTGTCATTGCCACAGTAAATAGTTGAAACCCACTAGCATGTGTAGGAGTTGATTGAGCCATGTGATGTGTGATCCACCATGCTATTTTCTTATGTTTCCTGCTATGCTTAGAGTTGTGTCTGGTCTGGTTCATCTGGGTGATGGATCAGAGTGAAATGATCATACCGATTAAGAGAAGGAAGTGTGGAATATGCTTGGTAAAGGTATCGATGAAAGGCCATGTAGGAGTACGTGGTGGGTTGTTTCATTGGAATCGTCCATAGGACCCGAGATCTGTGTGTGTGATTCAAGTTACAGTTACTACCACACATTGGGCCCTGAAATATGACCCCGCTCGACTTATCGACTGCCATGTTCTCTGTCCAGGAGTTGCAACTAGTTTCTGGTGTTTGTAGTTTACTGGTGGTCGTGCATAGCGCTGACCCTCGGGGTGGGCTGTGATGCAACAGGTACGTGGCACGGTGTACCGGTTGCCCGTTTGGTGACTCGGGAACCCTGTACACATCGTTTGGGGCCGTGAGCGACACCCCGGCCGGATCTCCCCACAGATGGAACCCAAATAGGCGATAAACCTGGACGAGAGACTTGAGTGGTTGGTTAGGTCGTGGTCTACACCCACGTCGGCTTTCGCTTGAAGTCCGTCGAGCACATGTCGTGTGCAGACGCTAAGTGGTGAAAACATGTGTGAAGAAGTACACCCCTGCAGGGTTATCAATCTATTCGAATAGCCGTTGTTCGCGGTACGGACTACTTGGTTACTCTTACAGTTCATAGATAAGTTGATGGATACTACTAAAAGCCTCAAGATAAGTGTGAGTGCCGTGGATGGCCCTTCCGTAGGATGACGGAAGAGGATCCTCGGTAGTGTATTGTTGTGGTGAGTAGAGGACTCGTGTTCGTAATACCATCTTGCAATCCGTTGAGAGTAGTAGTATAGGTTAGCCAAGAGTCAAAGCTGGCTTTCTGCTATGAACTCCACTACCCCCCCCCCTTGATAATGTTGCATGTATGATAGGCTCTGTGGTAAGACTTGCTGAGTACCTTTGTACTCATGTTTGCTTAATAACTGTTGCAGAGGAGAACCCTGCCCCTGCTGATGGGTTCTACATAGACGTTGACGTCGACGAGTAGCTTGACACCCAGACGGAGATCTGGAGCTTATAAAGGGCCTTGTAGATAGTCAGGCTACACCAAGCCTGTTTTATTTTCTAAGTTGTCTGTACTCAGACATGTAGCTTCCGCTTGTGCTTGTATGACTGTATGACTTGAGTGTTGGGTCATGTGACCCCTACCTGTATGGATATGTTATGTATGGCTCTTGGAGCCTCTTAAATAAAGTACTTGAGTCATAGAGTTCTGTTGTGATGCAATGTTGTATTTGCACATATTGAGCATTTTGTGTGTATGATTGAAATGCTTGGTATGTGTGGGATCCGACACCTAGTTGTTTTCCTTTGGTAGCCTATCTTACAGGGAAATGCCTCCTAGTGTCTCCAATGAGCCTTGGTAGCTTGCTACTGCTCGGAACACGTAGGCTGGCCGGCATGTGTCCTTCTTCGTTCCTGTGTCTGTCCCTTAGGGGAAATGTCACGCGTTGTTCCTTTAAGTCCATGTAGCTTGCTAAGACTTGGGTTCATACGTTGATGACCAACACGTTCGTTGCTGGGTCATGGATGCCTGTGTCTGTAATTTAGTGGCACTTTTGGTTTATAACTAGCCATGTCGGCCCGGGTTCTCTGTCATATGGATGCTAGCGACACTGTCATATACGTGTGCCAAAATGCGCAAACGGTCCCGGGCCAGGTAAGGTGGCTCCCGTGGGGTTACTGTGCGTGAGGCCGCAAAGTGATATGACGTGTTACAGCTAGATCGGTGTGACTTAGGATCGGTGTCCTGACAGTCGCGATGCCCAAGGGTCCCCCTTGACGTTCAAGCGATCCCGTTTTCGTTCTGCGTCGGCAGGGCCCAACCCCGCGCATACCTCGATCGCCATTGCGCCCTCTGGAGGACCAGGGTTATCGTCATAACTAGGCTCAAGGGATGAGGGGCTACATGGCCAGTTATGCCCCTGGGTCGTTATACCCAGGGGTCCCCCTTGACGTACGAACAGCTCTTCATGAAGGAGAACAAGCACCATACCTTGCCCACGAGCCTTCGCCTGGGATGGGGGCACGAGAAGGCCAGGTGTCTGGGCACCTGGTAGGGTGGCGTCTGCCAGGCGTGACCTGAGCATAGCCCCCGTGCCCAGCCCCCTCGCGACACCCATCCGAGGAGAAGCTGTGAGCGTCGTGAGCTGAAAAGCTCCCTAAGGTTGGTGCGACCACTGGGGGCCACCCTCAGATGTTTATAACTAGCGCGGAGCATAGAGCTACCACACTTATGCGGAGTGTGGGCATAACCACGCCACGGTCGTATTGGCCAGCGCGGAGCCTGGTGCTTCCACTGGTTCGTGGGCATAACCGCTCCTTGGTTGGATCTGTAAGCACGGAGCTTGGTACTTCCACTGGACCGTGGGAGGGAGCCTCCCACCCGAAGAGACTCTGGGGCGTGTACAGCCCCGTCCTAACGCGTGGCTAGCACGGTAGGACAGTCAAGGTGTACATGGGCCCTCCTGAGGACGAGCTGAACGACTCTGAGGAAGTTCTCGTGAGCTTACGCATCACTCACGAGACCCTACACTGAGGCGGGTTGCGCCTGAGTCTTCTTCTGCAAAATGTGAAAAGAGAGGTGTTGTATCGACCTATGCCGAGTGCATCTCCAGGAGATATTGCATGAGAAGGCCGCAACACCAGTGACCCCAGGAGGTGACGTCACGGGGTCAACCCGCGAGACAAAGCTCAGCCACTGGATTTGTCGACGCTGCAGGGACGGACCCGAGCACTGACGCCGTGCCAGTCCTCTCATGCCACGATCCAAAGGAAAAACAGCCGGCGCGCGGTTCCCGCATGAGCGAGGCACCTGCCACGGGCCCCTACTTACCCATCCACGATTAGCCCATGTGAGAACAAGGCACCAAGGACCATGGGAGGTGCCGTCACGGAAATGGCTCGCTAGGCAGAGCCCAGCCTTTGGGTTTATCGACGCTGCAGGGACGGACCCTAGCATAGACATCATGCTAGTCGTTAATCATGAACAAGTACAAGGGTTCCTGGGCTCAGGAGGCGAGCTCAGGAGGGTCAGGAGGCTGATGTTCTTGCTCCTTGTGCGGTGGCAGTGTGTGTGTGTGTCGATTCCCTTTGCAGTGGGAGCTCTGTCTACTTATATAGGAGGCCACGGTCCTCTTCCCCCGAAATGTTTAGGCGGGAAGGGATCCCACAACGACCATTTTTGAGCAGGAACACAAGGACGTTTCTACCAAGACAAAAGCAGTCTTCTCCTGCGAAAGGATCAGGCGGTGACACGGTGGTGGGCTCGACGATGACATCCTCCTTATCATCCTTGCAGTGTTCGGTCTCGTTGCACTAAAGAGGAAACCTTTGCCCCGCTCCTTGGGAACCAATGCTGGCACTAGCTGGTGGGGTGCGTCATTGTTGACATCACTGCCTCCTCTTGAGGCAAGCTTGGCCTTGGATTCTCGGCCCCTCCGGAACGCCTTGCTGAGTCCGCTCCCGAGGGGGTCTTGGCGTCGTTCTCCTCACGAGGCCTGCCCCCTCGCAAGGGACTTGAGCAGCTGGTCGATCAGCTGGGCCGTACCAGGCCGCTTGTAGGAGCGCGTCACGGCCCGCAGACAGGCAATTCTGGGTACCCTGGTTCCCAGGGCGCCGACAGCCTTGTAGATAGTCAGGCTACTTTAAGCCTTCTTTATTACAAGTTGTCTATACTCAGGCAAGTTTAGCTTCCGCATGTGCTTGTATGCCTGTATGACTTGAGTGTTGGGTCATGTGACCCCTACCTGTATGGATATGTTATGTATTGCTCTTAGGAGCCTCTTAAATAAAGTACTTTGAGTCATAGAGTTCTATTGTGATGCAATGTTGTATTTGCACATATCGAGCATATTGTGTGTATGTTATTGAAAAGCTTGGTATGTGTGCGATCCGACACCTATTGTTTACCCTTGGTAGCCTATCTTACAGGGAAATGCCTCCTAGTGCTTCCCCTGAGCCTTGGTAGCTTGCTACTACTCCGGAACACGTAGGCTGGCCGGCACGTGTCCTTATTCGTTCCTGTGTCTGTCCCTTAGGGGAAATGTCACGCGTTGTTCCTTAAGTCCATGTAGCTTGCTACGACTTGGGTTCATACGTTGATGACCAACACGTTCATTGCTGGGTCATTATGCCTGTCTCTGTAATTTAGTGCCATTTTTGGTTTATAACTAGCCATGTCGGCATGGGTTCTCTATCATATGGATGCTAGCGACACTATCATATATGTGTGCCAAAATGCGCAAAATGTTCCGGGCCAGGTAAGGTGGCACCCGTGCGTCTACCATGCGTGAGGCGGCAAAGTGATATGATGTGTTACATGCTAGATCGGTGTGACTTAGGATCACTCCAACGAATGCCTCACAGTAGAAGGCGAAGATGGACAGAAGAAGGACGGAGTTGGGATGAATATGAAGGGCATGAAGCTTATAATGGCTAAGGACAGAGAAAAAGAAATCGAAGAAAGGAGGGACGAGCCCCGTGACAATACTGCTCATAAAGAAGGGATATAAGGTACTCTTGGAGTCCTCCGGGACAGCGGAGGCGACTCAAACCGCGGTTTTCCCCTTCTATTTGGTGTCCTTCTCCGTCAACAGGAGCACGGCGGCATGGTTTGTCTCTGAGATGGTGGGCGCCCACAAGGCCAGCTCGTACCAGGTGGGTGGAGAAACGGCCTTTGACTTGCCAAACGCCATCAGTTGCGAGCATGAGGGGGAGACGGCGGAGATCTGGAGCCTTGCATAGGAGAGAAACAAGAAATGGGATCTGGAGTAAGGGAAGGGCTAGCAATGAAGGCACAACAGCACACCCTTGCCTTTTGTTAGTGGTTGCCGAGGCGGCGTGGGAGCGCAGACGTCCACGTCCAATCAATCCCCACGCATCAGTCAAGGCCGCAGGCTTTTGGGGCCCACATCGCTCCGCACTTGACCCTTGGCTTCACCGCGAAGCCAAGCCCGAGTGCACCTTGGGCCCGGGGGCTACTGTCGGCGTTCTGGGAACGAGGGTACCCATAGTTGCCTACCTGCGGACCATGGCGTGGCTCATCATGTGGCCTGGTACGGCCCAACATCTTCAGTGACCACTCAAGACCCTCGCCACGGGTCGAGCCTCGCGAGGCGGACGACACAAGACATCCCCTGGGGCGGCCTCACTAGACCAGCTCGTGAGGATCAGAGATATCAAGGCGAGGGGCACCTCGCAAGGTTCTCGTGACGTGAGCAGTGACGACCAACGCCAGGCGGGCTCCAGTGGGTGCAAAGTGCCAGCTTCCTCTTTGGTGCAAAAGGAGCAGGTGCAGGCGAGGAGTCCCGAGGCATCAAGCAAAGGTTTCCATATCGGTGCAACGAGACCAAGACCAGCAGGACGACACAGCAGAGGTCAGCATGGAGCCCACGACACTGTCACCACTAGAGCCTTTGGCAGGCGAAGACCACCTTTTGTCAGGATAGCTTGTACTAGTTGCCCCCCTTCAAATTTGGCCATTGTGGGATCCCTTCCCGCTCAATATTTGGGAAGAGGATCCTGACCACTATAAATAGGACTAGCCACCACCATTGATATTATCTCATCTTGAGTTGATCAGATAGAAGGCCACACAGCACGAGCTCACTCGAGCGCAAGAACCCCTCTCCTAAGGAGGCAGTCCTTCCATGTACTAGTTCTTCCTCAGCCTACAAGGCAATCCACCACACCACATTGGATTAGGCTATTACACTAGAACGTTGGCCCAAATCAGTATAAACCATGTGTCCCTTGTTCCTCGGATCTGACGAGCTAGGCCTAGGGACCGGCGAGTAGACGAGCTAGGGCGGAAGGAGAGATCTTCGTGCGCACCCCAGAGTTCAAACCTCAAGGGTTTTGCTGGAACCCAAGATCTGACAGATGCAGCCCAAGGGGCACTTCTAGTTGAAAAAAACCCGGAAAATGTCACCTAGCATAGTTGCTGAAGTAATGTTGGTGTAGCTGAAGATGCTGGACGCAGATGCTGCTCCTCACCTGTTGTCTGGCTCCGGCACCTCATGAGGCTGTAGGGTCTCCCAGATCTCGCAGCGGGCCAAGTCCAACTCCGCCTAGATCTCCTTATGCCTGGCCTCACTAGCCGTCAGGATCTCCCGCATATGGCACTGGTGCAGGGCCGCTTGGTTCGGCAGGCGAAGGGCATGTGAACGTAGCTGTGAGGGGGACCCTCGCACCGGCCCACCTGGGAAGGCCAGTAGAGCTTCTGAGATGCAATCCTGCTTAGTGTGGGGACGTTAACGCAGACGCGCAACCCGTCGCCTGAGCCTAGGCCAATAGCTGCACTCAGAGGCGCCGGGCGGCGCTCGCCCCGCATTGCCTTTGGCACATGTAGGTCTTTGATGGTCTAGCTGATGAACTCCTGGTCGCTTGGTGCCTCACGCCTTGAGGCCTCCGGAGGGAAGTGTGCGGCGAAGCACTCCTCCACATGGTGCCCGAGCGCCTCCCTCGTGACATTGGCTAAGTCAGAGGCCCTCCAGAGGAGAACCCCCGAGCTCAGCCTGAGGGGGACGCCGGGTGCGCTTTCCTATGCGAGGGAGGGAGACGGCCCCTCCCTAGGTGTAGGTCCCGAGGTGGTACCGCCACGCGCTGCATCCCCATGAGGCTCCAGGGTGAGCAGCTGCTTCTTCTTCTTGGGGACGACCCCAGGTGGGTAGATGATGCTATCATTGTCAGGATCCTCGATTGCTGCCGCCTGGTAAGCGCGCTCGAGTAAGCACACTGCATCCTTCTCCTCATAGGCGATGGTGATGACGCCGCCGCTTCCCGGCATCTTGAGGACGTTGTAGCCATGGTGAGCCACTGCAATGAACTTGGCCACGGCTAGGTACCCGAGGATGGCGTTGTAAGGGAGATGGATTGTAATTCCCAGGATGCGACTATATCTCCCATGTGTCGAGGCACGACTCAGAGACATAAGTGCATTCTGGAATGATCGCAATCATCTTATCTTTGCACAACTCATGTAATGAGCAAGAATGAAAGAGTAAAAATAGTTGGCTTACACTCGCCATGTCTCACAATGAATACAATAACATACATTCATCCAAATAACACAGGGTCCGACTACGGACGAAATCGAAACAAGAAAGAAACCACAACACAGGGCCTGATCGCCCCTAGAAGGAACCACATCTAATCGTCGAGATACGATACATAGTAATGACCACACTCTTCATTGAACTCCCAATGAAAATCTGATCCATCTCTTGCATCGTTCTCGGCTGTACCTGCATCTGGTGTGTGTTGTAGTCTGTGAGTCACAAGGACTCGGCAACCCCATTCCCGGGTATGAAAACTAACAAAGCCTTTAGGTGTGGAGAGGTAATAAAGTGGCTGCAGCATGCACTAAGCAACTTGCTTATGAAGTAAGAGCGAGAAGAGAACATGTGCCAACGGTCGCCAAAGATGATCATTATGTGATCCTAGCTACTCACGTTCATACATAACCCCACCGTGTTCACTTCCCGAAGCCCTTCGGAAAGACACCATCACAGTTACTCCCACATGTAGTATATCATTAAGGATATGGTGTCAAGTTATCTACAACCGGATATTAACAAAATTCCCATCTGCCACTTAACCGCGGGCACTACTTTCGAAAGATCAAAACCCTGTAGGGTGTCCCAATTTAGCCCATCACAAGCTCACGATCTGCGGAGTCGCAACTCCAAAGTGGGAAGACCCGAGTATTCTCGGAATCCCATGCTCAAGATATTTCGACAAAGGTAAAACTAATCCAGCAAGACCTCCCGGCGTGCCGACACCCTGATAGTAGCCGCGCGCATCTCGTCTCAGGCCACGACCAGATAAGCACTACGTACAGCAACCAAAGACCCCAGAAAATTGGGTGGCACCGCAAGTGGCTCTAGTTTGGGAGCAACACCATCATCACTGCCCCCCTGTTATGTTGAATTAAGAACCCGGGGACATGACCCCCTATGAAATTAATTAATTAAGTATTTTTATTATGAGGCAAATTAAAACCAATGTCGGGCCTTGCTGGAAAAGCTTTAAGCAGTGTGAATTATCAAGAGGGTCCATAAACCCCAACCGTGTTAGGAACGCAAAAAATCAAGGAACATAACACTGGTTTATCGGGTCCTAAGGTGGCATGAGTGTAACAAAACACCAAGCAGAAGGCCAAGCCTTCCAACCATTGCCAATATATAGGTGCATTAGTTTATAACAGATACATATTGTGTTATGCCAATAAAACAAGTCCGATCATGGAGCAATCTTCAAACTTCACCTGCAACTAACAATGCTATAAGGGGGGCTGAGCAAAAGCGTACTTAGACAATCAACGATTTGCTAGGAAGGCGGTTAGAGTGCTTCATGGCAACAATAGGAGGCTGACAAACAGGAATAGGCATCGAGGCATATCTAAAGAGCAAGAAAACTAGCATAGGCAAAGATAGAGGTGATATCGGGGAATGGTCATCTTGCCTGGGATTTCGCAAGGAAGAAGAATGAGTCCATGAAGAAGTCGAACACATCCTCACAACTCCGGAACGAAACCGAACCTAACGAGAGAAGCAAACCGGAAAGAAGCAAACAACACGGTAAACACACATATCATAACCATGGCATGATGCACAAACAAGCATGATGCATGTTCGGTTTAAATATGCATGGCATGGAAAAAGTGCATAGATAAAACTACAAGTTAAGTGGAGCCCAATATGCAACGAGTTGCATATTGACAAAACACCACGTTAGAATATTTAGTTTGATCTCATTATGAACCCAACAAGTTTAAAAGGGTTTTTACATGGCAAGAGGTGAAGCAGATGTAAACTACCTATTTAGGCAAGTTTAAATGAGGCCGGAATGACAAATAACAATTCTGGAAAATCCCCATGTCATATTTATCAATTATTAAAGCAAACAAGAAATAAAGCATTTTAATATTGTTATCATGATGCGGATGAAAAATGCAAGTTTTAAGCAATTTTTATTAAAAGTTGACATGAGCAAGCTAATGGAGTATATGTCACCGTGGTGGAAAGAAAGGGGTGCCATGGCGGCGATAACCGAGAAATGATGTCACGACAACATTCCGGTTCCGGTAGCTTGTTGAGAGACCGGTGCAAAAGAAGGATGAGGGGAGCGCTTCATGCAAGAGATAGGTGGGGTGATCCTGGATACCGGGTTCCCACGGGTCGACAGCATGGAAACGAGCAACACAACGGACACGGTGCAAACAAGTGAACATCTCATACAACTCAAGCATTCGTTCTCGGGTGTCGTCTCGTGGAATACCTTTGGAGCATGCGTTTTCGAAGCGGTTCGAGTCGTGGAGGGAAGTAGTGGAAGTAGTCGTTCTCGCGACGGTAGTAGTGTTACTCACGGTGGTAGTGGTACACGTTTCGTAGCCGTTCAAGTGTTCGTAGATGTTTGGGTCACGGCGACGGTAGTCGTGCGGCATCGGTTGTCGAGGTACTTGGCGTCTTGGCGATTACGAAGATGGGGGTAGAGGTACTTGATGTCAGTATGTTCCACGGGGTCCTCGAGGGTCGATGGTAATCGTTCACGGGTCGTAGAGGAACTTGGCGGTTCCAAAGGCTCCGGGCGTCGTGGTACATGGAGAATCCACGTAGTCATACTCGCACGTAGATGAACTCGACGGGTAGATGAACCTCCACATCCTGGTACTTGGCGCATCGTGGTACTTGGCATCCAGACGAGGAACTTGGCGATGCACAATTTCTTATACGATGGCCTTGGTCGGTGGCACTTGGAGCTCGTTGTAAAGCAGCACACAAGGCCATGGCAATGAGAAGAAGGCCGGGGCCGACGAGCTCGATGTGGCACTGGTCAGAGGCGAGGACGAGGCTGACGCCTCCGTTCATCTGCTCGAAGCAGAGGCGGGACAAGGGCGTTGGACGACGAGGAGGCCGACGGGACTACAACAGCAGTTGATGCCGCCGGCTAGGAGCTCCGTGGCGACGATGCAAGGGTGCGGGCACGCGCTGGAGGGCGCGGACGAGGACAGAGAGGGCGCGCTCGAGGGATGCCATGTTGTCGGACTCGGGCGCGCTCGCGTGTGAGAAGGTCGCGGCTGGGGCAGCGGGAGGCTCGAGGGCGCGGGGTGACGGGGCCGCTGGAGTTGGGCGTTGGCGGCGCTGCGGAGCTCAGCGGACGGCGATGCATGAGCGATGGCGAGGTGAGGCCGAGGCGGCGAAACGCGGCGGCCATGGAGGGTGCTCGAGGGAATGAGGGAGAGGGAGAGGAGAATGTCGTGACAGGGCAGAGGTGGCGCTAGGCGGGGGGGTGGGGGGTCTCTCTGTGGCAGCACGAGGGGAAGGAGGGAATCGAGAGAGAGGGAGATGGAGGCGCTGAGGATCGAGGAGAGGGAGCGGGGGAGATCGAGAGGAGATGGGGAGGCTTGTGACGCTCGGGAGGGAGAGGTGAGATCGAGGGGAGAGCTGGGGATCGGCTAGGTTAAGAAAGGGAGGAGGTTGTTGGGCCGGCTCGCTGGGAGGCCCAGCTGGACCAGGGAGGCCGGCGAGTGGCCTGGGCCAGCTCTGTAGCTGCCAAAGAGAATATAGGAAGAGGTCGGCCCGGTTGAGGGTTCTCTCTTTTCCATTTACAGAAAAAGAAGAAAGAAAAGAGAGAAAAAGAAGAGGTTAGGTTAGGAGAAGAGGGCATGGGGTTTATTTCCTCGAACTCACGAAAATGAGTTCGATCCAGGAAAAATACAAGTTGCTTGATAGAAAGATTTAAATTCAAATCCATTTGAATTTAAATTCGAATGATTTGAACTAGGACAAAATTTAGAAGAGCCAAAAATGATGAGTATTTTTGGAGGAACCTCGAAATAAGGGATAAGAATGGTGGACAAGATTTGAAGGTGAAACTTGAAGCAAAAGAGGCATGGGAATATTTGCAAGTGTGTTTTAGTGGTTCCAAACTAATGGAATATTTTATTATAGCTCCCTAATTATTGGGTGGATATGTTTTAAAGAGAATCATCATGTGAATTCCCTCGATTTAAATGGACCAAAGATCCATACAATTTATTTAGTTGCAAAAAAAATTAATGAGATGATGGCATGATGACATGATGCAATGCAAAAATAAATAGAGCAAGCAAAAAGAAACACACGGTGAAAAACTCGGAATAGCTGGAAGTCTTCTGGAGCGTCGGTATCGAGGCGTCACAACTCTCCCACACTAACAGAGGATCTCGACCCGAGATCCTGGAGATGACATCAGATAGAAGAGGAAAAGAAAGAGGTAAAACAAAGTTGCTTCTTTGACAAATGAGTGAAACCAACAAAACTTGAGAGGTTGAACAACTTGAAAGAAAGAATACAACGGAGATGAACTAAATTTAAAACTCTCCATTAGCAAAGAGGAAAAATGAACATTACGAAAATGAAGAGCTTAGGTGACAATTTAGGCAATGAAACCACTCCGGTTAAAACAAGGTAGAGAAGGAATAAGAACAAAAGAATTTGGACAGCACTCCGATTGAACATGGAAGGAATTTAACATGAACTTGATAAGATGGGATGAAGCTTGATGAAATCAACAACACACTGCCTCCGGAACAATTGAAAGAAGCGCACAAGGGGTAAGAAAGATTTCAGACCACACTTCTGTTAAAAGAGAGTTAAAACTTGATAAGTTGAGGGAACTTGAATGGAGGACATGACAATCCTGATAAATGGACTGGCAAGAAAAAGAACATGATCTTGACAAAAAGAGATGATGGAATGAATATATCAATATTACAATACCTCTGGAATAGAAGCTAGATCGTTAGGATGAAAGAAAGTAGAAGAAAATAATAACTTCTACCACCAATGAATTTTGAAAGCATCCTTAGAAAGAATCATTGAACGGAGTTGTTGGAAATTCAACAACAAAATAATAAGCTTGTTGTGGGTTTATGGAAAACATCTCAAAACTTGAGGTGAAATTTTGCCACAACTTGGGTCATTGATAAGCGCCACAATAGCAACAATCCTTAGGGAAAACTTTTATTTGAATTACAACCCAAGATAACTCCAACGAAGAAATTGAGGGGTTGAAAGAATCTCCTAAACAAGGAAAATGATGGTTTTAAATATTTCATTCTAGGTAACTTGTGAATCATGAAACATGAAGGAAATTGTCAAAAATGACATACCACGACCTCAATAGAAATAGGGAGTACGAATTGCACTTCGAAATGCAAGAAGAAGAATGCTTGAGCTCCAACAAGAATTTTGATGATGACTTCGATGATGAATTAAATCATGATGAACCACCATGAAGAACTCCGGTTACAAAAGGATGAGAAGTGAAGGATGATAAGATTAAGATTCAAGCCTTGCAATGATTTAGATGGAGCTTCTCACGAGGTAATTGAGAGTTTGGAATTCTGGAAAGAAAAGATGGACAACCAATAATTTGATATCATGAACGAACTTCAGACAAATGAATTAAATCACCTTGAAGGAATAAGGATAAGAATTATTTCTAGCTTATCCTTCACCAATTTAATTGATGACAACCAATGGATTTAGCATACTACTTATTCTTGTTGCAAAGAATTAAAGAGAGATCCCGCACAAACTTGAGAAAGTATTCAATGAATCACCGGTAGGATTATGAAAAGAACAAATGAATTGATACGATAACAATGGAAGAGTAATCTTGAACGAACCACCGTAAGAATTTGATGATGGACGAAGAAAATAGAGCGAATCACCGGGAAGAATATGGAGACGAACGAAGAGGCATCAATTAAGAATAGTTGGAGGACGAAGTTGAAAACTAAGAATGAAGAAATCTTCTGAAATGATGGCCCTCGGAGGAACACAACGGGAAGAATTCATGAAATGCTTCGGATGATATGAAAAGATACCTCGTGATCGAAACAACTATGAGGATGGCATGAAGCTAGAACCATGAATCTTGAAGGAAAAAGACCAAGATTTAGGAGAAATTCTTCTTCGGTCTTCAAACTGAGAATGACGATGAGGAACACCTTGAAGAATTTTGAGATACTCCGGAAGAATGAATATTGTAAAGGTTCAACCAACGTTGGAAGAAATTTGAAAGCGATCATTGAGAAAGCATGTGACTGATGGAAATCATTCTTACGTCGCACTTTGAAAAGAATTTGAGTATAACTCCGGAAAATTAGAAGAGTCAGGAAGATCCTAGGAAAAACCCTGTGTGTTAAGGCCCACTCAAAAGAAATCACCATTGAAAAAGATTTCTTAAGAGATATTGCACCAGTTGAATTAAATGGCCTGAATAAGATGACAATTCTAAAAATAGTTTGAACCGATTAATAATTGAAACACGAATCTTCTGAGATATCTTCAGCACTCCGGAGAAGAATTATATAGAGTTGAATAAGCAAGAGAAACTTCGGATAAGAAATTTCAACATGGGTTAACATGTGAAATAGGAGAAAGGATATGATTAACACCGAAGCTTGAATTAAGTCCATCGGAGAAGAAACGAGAGCGGAGAATGATAAACTTGAATCTTCCTGAGCATCTTCACGAGAAAATCACCGGATGAAACATTAAAGAAAATTGATGAAGAGGCCTCCCAAGAATATAAGGACACTTGATTAAGGACTCTGACTCCATAAAGAAAAGGGTGGGAGGGTGGGGAAAAACAAAGACAACATGGGATGAATGAAATAGACACCGTTGAGAAAAAAACAAGACTTGGTCTTGATGTATGGTGGAGCCCTAGATGGCCGATCTTTCATGAAAAGGAGGGATCCCAGGGATGAACACGAGGTGCACGAGGGGAAAACACAAGAGGACAAGAAGGAAACAATCCAATCAATGCGTTTAGGTCACACAAATGCTAGATCCGGGTACACAAAGTGCGATACATGATACACGATCAACTAACGACGATACAAGTAGCGGTAGTCATCTCCGTGAGGAGGTCTTGATGTTCTTCCCCGTGAAGGAGGTCTTGAATCCGGTGGATCTTCTCTATAGAGGCCGCGGTCTTGTAGGAGAGGAACCACTCAGGTCTAAAATGAGCTATCACAAAGCTGCCTAGCTCGAAGGAAGTCAACGAGTATATATTACATGGGATGACGCCGTCGGGTCAGAGGTCCGCTGGGTCACCGGACGTCCGGTGCCTCAGGAGGGACCGGACGTCTGGTAATCCTCGGATTTCCGCTATTTATGTTTTGTGGTCGGTGTCACGGACGTCCGGTGGCTTCCGGTCGTCAGGTCGTTTGGGAGTTGTCGGTCGTCCGGTGGTTGTCGGACATCCGGTGCCTGGAGGTGACCGGTCATCAGGTAGGGGCCGGACGTCCGGTGCATGTAGCGTCTTCAGCTGCACTTCTTCTTGTTCTAAGCACTTGCCGATCCCGCCGCCTTGTCCACTGTGTAGAGCTGTCCTGTGGCCTTCATCTAAGTACCTGAGTATGCATAGAGTTCCTGATGAGGGTAGAAGCCATGTCCCATGCGACTCGAGAAGGAATTGATAAAGGAGCGAGTTCACCTCGGCTTCGATAGCTCTTGCACGTGCTTGTGTCATAGGTCCTTTGGGCACTTGGTGAGTCAATGGTAGGTCCATTGGGATGACCTTGGGATGCTCCTCATAATCTCCCCTCCCTTGGGAAAGATCCGACCTCGGATCAAAATCTTCATCACCATGGAAAGGAGATAGGTCCTTGATGTTGACGGTATTGCTCACGTTGTACTTGTATCGCGAATTGTCGATCTTGTATGCATTGTTGTTGTAGCGTGCTAGCACCTTGAAAGGTCCATCGGCTCGAGGTAGTATTTTGGACTTGCATTCGTTGGGGAAGCGGTCCTTTAGAAGATGAAGCCATATGAGATCTCCCGGTTGGAACACCATTGGTGCCTTGTTGACATTGAGCTTGGTGGCGAGGCGATGGACTTGTCGCTCAATCGTTTCCCTTGTAACTTCATGCACCTTCTTGAGATAGCTTGCTCGTGCACTTGCGTCCATGTTGATGCGCTCTTGTAGAGGTAGAGGTAGGATGTCCAATGGGGACAACGGGTTGAAGACGTAGACGACCTCGAAGGGGGACTTGCCAATAGTGGAATGTCTTGCGCAGTTGTAGGCATACTCGGCGATGGGTAAGCTTTGCTCCCATTCTTTAATGTCCTTCTGGATCAAAACGCGAAGAAGCGTCGAAACCGTGCGGTTCTTCACCTCCGTTTAGCCATCGGTTTGTGGATGATATGCCGAAGAGAAGAGGAGCTTGATGTTGAGTTTGGCGCATAGAGTCTTCCAAAAGTAGCTGAAGAACTTGACGTCCCGATCCGACACGATCGTCTTGGGTACTCCATGTAGACGAATGATTTCCCTACAAAAGAGATTTGCAACATGTGAAGCATCATCTATCTTGTTACAAGGAATGAAATGAGCCATTTTAGAGAATCTATCCACGACAACAAACATGGAATCTTAGCCATTTTGAGTCCTAGGCAATCCAAGTATAAAGTCCATGCTTATGTCATCCCATGGATGGTATTGAATAGGAAGTGGCATGTAAAGACCATGAGATTGAGCTATTAACTTAGCTTTGCGACATGTAGAACATCGGTTGGTGAGGCGTGAGACGTCACGGAGCATCTTGGGCCAAAAGTAGTTCTTTGAGAGCGTAGCAAATATCTTGTTGCGTCCAAAGTGTCCCATGAGTCCTCCTCCATGAGATTCCTGCAAAAGGAGCAAACGAAGCGAAGACTCGGGAAAGCAAAGTTTGTTAGCTCTCATAAGATATCCATCCTTGATGTAGTAATGTTCCCAAGAAGTGTGAGTCAAACACTTAGCATAAGGATGTGCAAAGAAAGGATCATGCTCATATAAGTCTTTTATGTGCTCAAAGCCAATAACATTCAACTCAAGTTGTGTAACAAGCATGCATTCGCGGGAAAGCGCATCCGCCACAAAACTTTATTTGCCTTTGATGTACTTGATGACATAGGGAAAAGACTCAATGAACTCACTCCACTTAGCATGACGCTTGTTCAACTTAGTTTGACCCTTGAGATACTTGAGTGTCTCATGGTCCGTATGAAGAATGAATTCATGAGGTCTAAGGTAATGCTCCCAAACACGCATAACTCTCATCAAGGCATAGAGCTCTTTATCATATATGGGTTAGTTTAGTTGAGCTCCGGATAGCTTCTCGCTAAAGTACGAAATTGGGCGTTTCTCTTGCATTAGCACGCCACCTATGACGCTATGTCACAACCCTTGTTTTGGTATGCACTAGGCTAGCTTCGTGTTTTCATCATGTTTAAATTTTCAAATGAATTTGAATTGGGGACTTGTGAAACCCTCAGAAACCTTTTTGAAAAATGACCCAAATAAAAATTGCTCCAAAAGGGTCCAAGAAAATGTTCATGTTTCTCTCTAAAAATATTGGTGAGAGGTAAAATTCAAAGCAATATTTTTAGGAGCTCATAAATATTATTTTGGGAATTTGGAATTAATGCAATAATTATTTGCCTTGGATATATATTTATTATATATTTTATATATGTCCAAAAATTCTGATTTTTATTGTGAGGGGCTTTGGATTAATTCCTCAGGTCCCTGCAAAAAGGGTCACAAGAAAATAAATGATTTAGTTTACAAAATAAATCAAAACACAATTACAGAAATAGAAAACAGGAAGGGAAATAAAAGGTTAGAGCTTACCTGGACCACTTGCTGGCCTGGCACTGTGCGGCCCAGCTGGGCCGGCCCATCTACCAGTCGTCGTCCTCCTGGCGACGACAGAAGGCAGGGGCACGCGCCACCGCCGAGCGCATGGCTGCCACCTTCTCCATGTCTGCCTGCCCTCCCGCCTCATCGCTGGACCTTCTGGTCGTTGCCACGAAATGCCTTGGACCTCTATCGCACTCTCTCACCGCCTCTCCCCTCATATGTCTCCCTCTCTCGCTCGAACCTGAGCGCCACCGTCGCCGCCGCTGCCGTGGCCATAGGCCACTCCATGCCCAGTTGACGCGCTAGAAGCTTTGCCACGCCGTCCTCTACCTCTCTGACGAGCCACACGTCGCCAGACGACCTGCAGCCTCGCCTTCGAGCTCAAGACCACTGCCTCTGCACCGAGATCGCCGGCGACCCTCCGTCGTCTCCGCCGCCTTCCCGATCCCGCCGAGACCGCCGTTCGACTCACCGTGAGCAACTCTACCGAACTCCTATTCTCCCCCTCTTCTTTGCGAGTCTAGCTCCGTTCCCCGCCAAGGCCGAGACCTCACCGCCGCCGTGCCTTTCACTGTCGTGGCCACAACCCTTGCAGCTCGCAGATGAGCACACCAGCGTGCTCAGTGGCTCACCACGAGCCCGTATCACACCTCGTCTGGCCTCCCCGTGCTCCGTACCACAAGGCCCGCCACCGCCCGAACTCCGGCTACCGCCGCGAGCTTCGCTCCGGCTAGCTTCGGCGCCCCCGCAGCCTTCCGTTTGAGTAAATGGATGCGGACGAGGCTCCGCAGCCCATAGATGCTCTCCGCCATCCAAATGGTCGCCGGAGCGGTGTTTCCGACGCCCTCCGCCGCGTTTGCTGCTACCGCAGCTTAATGCCGGCGGGTTTAACCCCGCTTACTGTTTTGACCCTGTGGGTCAATGACAGGTGGGTCCCCCCCTAGTTAGTTGACCCCGTTTAGTTTTAATTAATTAGTTTAGTTAGTTAGTATAGCCACTGACTTGTGGGCCCTGCCCTGCTGACTATTTGATTAGGATTAGTTTAGCACTGACCAGTGGACCCCACTGTCAGGTTTGACTCTGGTTAGCCTGGTTGACCTACTGACGTCATGCTTTGGTCGTGCTGACGCAGTAATCCATTTCTGGGATTTAAATAAATCTTAAATGATTTATTTATTTCAGAAATTGGTTTAAACTTCAAAAGATCACAGAAATTCAACCATAGCTCATAATGAAATAATTTTTATATGAAAATTTATAAGAAAAAATCAATCTATCCATCTGTACCATTTTCATGCATGACAAATGAAGTTATACCTACTGAATATATGAAAGCACATAAATGGCATTTTTAAATGTTAATTTGGAGTTGCATTTGAATCCTTGGTTCAAATGGACTTCAACCAAATAAATGCTAGTTGCATTAGTTCAAACAACATCACATCTTCATGCCATATTCATGCATCATATTGTTGCATATGCTTGTGTTTGATTGTTTGCACCGTCCTTCTCGATAGGTCCTGCTCCGGAGACTGTTCCAGAGTACCTGTCAGAGGAGCAGTGCCCCCCTGTTGATCTACCAGGCAAGCAAACCCCCTTATTCATTCCGATAAAATCCCACTCTCTCGCTCCTGCTCTTTGTTATTGCATTAGGACAACAATGATTCAACTGCTACTTTATATATGCTGCGGTAGTTGAACCCATTCCTCTGCATGACCTGTCATTGCCACAGTAAATAGTTGAAACCACTAGCATGTCTAGGAGTTGATTGAAGCCATGTTGTGTTCTTACCATGCCATGCCTGCTATTGCTTAGAGTATGTCAGGTCTGATTCATTGGGAATGAATTGGAGTGCAGTGCTATGTTCTGATTCTGAGAGTTAAGTGTGTGAACACCTTTTGGTAAAGGTAGCGGTGAGAGGCCATGTAGGAGTACATGGTGGGTTGTCTCACTGGAACCGTCCTTAAGCACTGAGTTCTGTGTATGTTGTCCAATGAATAGCTACTACCACGCATTGGAATGCATAAGTGCCCCTCTCGAGTTATTAACCAACTTGGTCTCTGTCCAGGAGTCGCAACTAGTTTCTGCTATTTGTAGGTAGTGTTATTTCTCTACCAAGTGGCACCCGGCAGGGTGGGCTTGGGATAGACTAGGCACAGGTGGCACGGTGTACAAAGTGGCACCCGGATGGTGGGCTTGGGAACCTTGCTCACATTGTTTGGGGCCGTGATGGAAACCTCGGCCGGAATCCCTTGCGGATGGAACCCGAATAGGCGATAAACCTGGAATAGAGTCTTGTGTGGTTAGTCAGGTCGTGGCTGACACTCTCGCCAGGCTTCCGCTTGAAGGTTGCCAAGATACACGATGTTTACATGGCGGTAAGTGGCGAGAGCGTGTGTGAAGAAGTACACCCCTACAGGGTTTTCATGATATATTCGAATAGCCGGTCCACGGTTATGGACTTCTTGGATGCTTACATGGTACGTAGACAACTGGAAGTGGATACTCTAAAATACTCAAGACAAGTGTGAGTGCTATGGACGGCCTTCTCATAGGGAGACGGGGATGAATCCATAGTGGTGTTCTGAGTGGTGATTAGTGGACTCGTGTGCGCCACCTCAAAGAGTTACCAGCAGTCGTAGTACAGGATAGCCACAGAGTCAAAGCTGGCTTGCTGCAACTAAACCCCACTTTGCCTTCTTGATACAAATGCATGTAGGATAGGTTCTCATGTAAGTCTTGCTGAGTACCTTGTATTCATGTTTGCTTAATTTATGTTTTGCAGATGAGACTTCTGTCTCACTAGTAGTTCCGCTTGGACTTCGACAAGTAGCTTGTTACCTCAGCTACGATCTTGTACGAGTTTTGTAGATAGTCATGCTCTTCAGCCTTTTTGCTTTTGTAGTTGTTTGTACTCAGACATGTTATGCTTCCGCTTGTTGCTTGTATGCTCTGAATGTTGGGTCATGAGACCCATGTTTGTAATATCTGGCTGCTCGGAGCCTAATGAATAAATACTTTGTTTCATAGAGTCTTGTTGTGATGCCATGTTGTATTTACACATATCGAGCATATTGTGTGTATGTTATTGAAATGCTTGGTATGTGTGGGATCCGACAACCTAGTTTTTTCCTCTTGGTAGCCTCTCTTATGGGGAAATGTCTCCTAGTGTTTCCACTGAGCCATGGTAGCTTGCTACTGCTCCGGAACACTTAAGTTGGCCGGCATGTGTCCTTCTTCGTTCCTGTGTATGTCCCTTTGGGGAAATGTCACATGTTGTTCCTTTAATTCCTTGTAGCTTGCTATGAATTGGGTTCATACGTTTGTGACCGACACGTTCGTTGCTGGGTCATGTATGCCTGTCCCTGTAAGTTAGTGCCACCTTGGGTTTATAACTAGTCATGTCCGCTCGGGTTCTCTGTCATATGGATGCTAGCGACACTATCATATACGTGAGGCAAAATGCGCAAACGGTCCCGGGCCATGTAAGGTGGCACCCATGGGGATACCGTGCGTGAGGCCGCAAAGTAATATGATGTGTTACATGCTAGACCGGTGTGACTTAGGATTGGGGTCCCGATAGCTTTGGTATCAGAGCCTGACTGCCTGTAGGATTACCATGCCAAACTGGTCGAAGTTGAGTCTAGAAATTCTTTAGTTATATAAGGGATTTGATTGTGGAAGGGAACATAAGGCTCTTTTTACTCCTTGTACCTTATGTCCTCTGATCTGAGTCATCTTACCTTTCCTACGGGGTTAAGGAACTAGGCTTTCTCTTCCGTCTATCAGGATCACATGTTACTATTCCGTAGTTCCGTAGGATTGGTTGATGAGAGTCATACTCCTGTTTGAGTTCTTCCGGTGTAGTTTGTTTAGTGCTATCATAGAACCTTGAGTGATGTTGTTGAGTTTGGTACTGCCCCATAGTTTGCAGGATGTCTCATTTTGAGCATTTTACTGCCGTTATGCTGCAGGAATTATCCTAGGAGTTCGAGAGATACTCATTTCTTGTCCTACCCTCTACAGCCTGGTTGATGCTGATTCCGTCCTTGGTTTCTTTTCTCAGGATGTCGTCAGTTACCCGAGGTTCAGTCGCTCGTAGAAAGAACCACGTAGGTGGTAGGGATGAGGAGGATCCTCCCGACCAGCCTTCGTTGGCAGAGGTCATGTTGATGATGGAGAAGAACAAGCGAGAGTCTAACCGCTTGTTGGCACATATTGAGGAGAACACCACACATCAGTGCAAAGAGTCAGCGACCATGCACGACTTCATTCGTCTGAAACCACCCACCTTCCATCATCCCATTGAGCCACTCGATGTAGATGACTGGCTCCGTAGTATCACTCACAAGCTGCATTCTGCGAACGTAGCTGAAGGTGACAGGGTCACCTATGCCACATATCACCTGGAAGGTCCTGCTAGTATTTGGTGGCAGAACTATGAGGCCATGATTCCAGCCGGCCAGATTCCTACCTGGAGAGATTTCACTGAGGCTTTTCGCGAGCATCACATTCCTCAAGCCCTCATCGATCGCAAGAGAGAAGAATTCTATAGTCTTACCCAGGCTAAGATGGTTGTTGATGCTTACAGTATAGAATTTGAGAACCTCGCCCGTTATGCTACGGAGGAAGTGTCCACGGACGCCAAGAAGCAGGCTAGGTTCCGGAAGGGTCTCAACCCCAAGCTGCGTCATGATCTTCACTTGCATCATTGCAATACATTCCAGGCTCTTTTGAACAAGGCCATCAATGTAGAGACCGTTCAACTCACTTACGAGGAGTCTCGTAAGCACACCCGTGATTTTGGATCTTGCTCGGCACTAGTTCCCAAAAGCGCCGGATTTGGGTTCCAAACTCCGCTCTTCCACCCAGATATTCTCCGAGGCCATCTTATGAGGTGCCTCATCCAGCTCAGTCATATGCTCCACCCAGGCCTATTGGTAGACCGCTTGTCAATGCGGGTCCACGACCTACCTCAAGGACTTGCTTCACATGCGGAAAGCCAGGACACTATGCACGTGACTGCTCTCTGGCCAGTCTTGCTCCACCCCAGCCCGAGAAGTCCGTTCTTTGTGGTAAGCCACCACGCAAGATGATCAATGCCAATCTAGCTCCCACTAAACGTGGACGTGTGCATCACGTCTCGGCCAAAGACGCTCATGATGATCCAAATGTCGTTCTTGGAACACTCCTTGTCAATTTCCATTCAGCTCCGGTTCTGTTCGATACCGGAGCATCTCACTCCTTCTTCTCTGAAGGCTATGGTAGCTTGCACAACATGTCATTCTGTGATATGCCTTCTCCATTAGTCATTCAAACTCCTGGATCAAAATGGCAAACTTCTAGTATAAGCCATGGTAATGGGATCCTTGTTGACAGACTTGTATTCCTTGCCTCATTTATAGCCCTCAAGTCGTCAGATATTAATATCATCTTGGGTATGGACTGGATGACAACTCATCATGCCAAGATTGATTGCTACACTAGGTCTGTTCAGCTTACACACCCATCTGGCAAGATAGTCACTGTCTCCACTAGAGTTGCAAAGCGTCAACTCTATTCTCTTAATGCCAGCCCCCTCCCAGACCTTGAAGATATCCCGGTAGTCCGTGACTTTCCGGATGTCTTTCCAGATGAACTGCCAGGTGTTCCACCTGAGAGGGATGTAGAGTTTGTCATAGATCTTATCCCATGAACTGTTCCAATTTCTAGGAGACCCTACAAGATGGCACCACTAGAACTAGCTGAGCTTAGGGAACAACTTGACGAGTCCTTGCGAAAGGGTTTCATCCGTCCTAGTTCTTCTCCTTGGGCTTGTCCCGTCCTCTTCGTCAAGAAGAAGGGTGGTACGGATCGGATGGTTGTAGATTATCGTCCCGTTAATTTGGTCACGATAAAGAAAAATTATCCGCTCCCTAGGTTCAACGACCTGTATGATCATCTCCCTGGGTCCTCTGTCTTCTCCAAGATGGATTTGAGGTTAGGCTACCATCAAATCAAGATCAGAAACGGAGACATTTCTAAGATGACTTTTGCCACTCTTTATGCCCAGTACGAGTACACCGTCATGTCTTTCGGTCTAACCAATGCTCCAGCCACATTCTCCCGCTTGATGAACTCGATCTTCATGGAGTACTTAGATAAGTTCGTCGTGGTTTACATCGATGATATCCTTATCTACTCGAAGAACGACGAAGAGCATGCCGAACATCTTAGACTTGTGTTAGAAAAACTCAGAGAGCACCACCTTTATGCCAAGTTCTCCAAGTGTGAATTTTGGTTGCCAGAAGTGACCTATCTTGGCCATGTAATCTCTCGTAAGGGCATTGCTGTCAATCCTGAGAGAGTTCAAGCCGTCCTTGATTGGGCTCCACCTGAAACAGTTAAACAAGTTAGGAGTTTCCTTGGTCTAGCCAGCTATTGTCGCCGCTTTGTTGAAAACTTTTCTAAAGTGGTCAAACCTCTCACGGAACTTCTTAAGAAAGATAAAAATTTTGAGTGGTGCCCACAGTGTGAGCACAGCTTTCAAGAAGTGAAAAGATGCCTGACTTCTGCTCCCATACTTGTGCCACCGGATTTCACTAAGGACTTTGTTATCTTTTGTGATGCCTCACGACAGGGACTAGGTTGCATTCTTATGGAGGACCGTCATGTGATTGCCTATGCATCTCGACAGTTGCATCCACATGAGGAAAATTATCCTACACACGATCTAGGGCTTGCAGCTGTAGCCTATGCACTTAAGACATGGCGACATTACCTTCTTGGTAATCGTTGCGAGATCTACACCGATCACCAGAGTCTCAAGTATATCTTCACCCAGCCAGATTTGAACCTTAGGCAAAGACGTTGGTTGGAGTTGATCTCAGATTACGACTTAGGGATTACTTACACCCCAGGCAAGGCCAATGTCATGGCTGATGCTTTAAGTCGTAAGTCCTATTGCAACAATCTCATGTTGCAGCAGGGCCAACCACTTCTCCATGAGGAATTATGTAAGCTTAACCTTTACATTGCTCCCCACAGATTCCTTTCTATCTTGGTGGCGAAACCTAACCTTGAAGATCAGATCATTACTGACCAAAAGTTTGATAGGGGTGTTACCCGCATCAAGAGAAATATTAAGAAGGGAGTTGGTGGATGTTTCTCTATGGATGATCGGGGTGTTGTCTTCTTTGAGAATCTCTTGGTGGTTCCCAAGAATCAACATCTTCGGCAATTGATCCTTAAGGAGGCTCATGAATCTCCTCTCACGATTCATCCCGGTAGTACTAAGATGTATCAGGACCTACGCCAGAGGTTCTGGTGGACTAGGATGAAGAGATAAATTGCAGAGTTCATTGCTAAATGTGACGTTTGTCGTCGCATTAAGGCAGAACATCAAAGACCTGCTGGCACCCTTCAGCCTTTAGCTATTCCTGAGTGGAAATGGGATAAAGTTGGTATGGACTTCATCACCGGCTTTCCCAGGACCAAGAGAGGGAACAATGCTATCTTCGTAGTCATTGATCGTCTGTCCAAAGCACTGTTCAAGATATCTTCCGATATGCCAATATATCGGCTGATTTATCGCTTACCCCTGTTTGACCGATAAGATAAATCGGCCGATAAATCAGCCGATATAGCGATAAATCGGACGATACGCCGATAAACTGGCCGATTTACCCCTTATCATGGGTCGACCGATAAGTTCCCGATAAGCGATATCCCCAACATTGGTCCAAAGTGGCTCACTTCCTACCTGTTCGAGAGAGTATCACTGCTAGTTAGCTCACTGACTTATATATTTCTCGAATAGTGTCACTTCATGGTGTTCCACTAGAGATCAATTCAGACCGTGGTAGTCTTTTCACTTCTCATTTCTGGGAGAGTTTCCAAACTGCCATGGGCACCCATCTTTCCTTCAGTACCGCTTTCCACCCTCAGTCAAGTTGTCAGGTGGAACGGGTCAACCAAATTCTCGAAGACATGCTTAGGGCTTGAATTATCTCATTCGGTATGGATTTGGAGAAATGTCTTCCTTTCGCCGAGTTTGCTTATAACAATAGCTATCAATCCAGTCTCAAGAAAGCTCCTTTGAGATACTCTATGGACGAAGATGTCGAACACCTTTGAACTGGTCAGAAACCGGTGAAAGACAATTCTTTGGACCGGATATGATCCAGGAAGCAGAAGAGCAAGTTCGCATCATTCGTGAGAATTTGAAAACAGCTCAATCTCTTCAAAAGAGCAAGTATGATCGTCATCATACGGAAGTGGCTTATGAAGTTCGCGACAAAGCTTACCTTCGGGTTACCCCTTTGAAGGGTACCCATTGTTTCGGTATCAAGGGCAAGTTGGCTCCTCGTTACATTGGTCCTTTTCACATTCTCGCTAAACGAGGATAGTTTGCCTACCAGTTGGAACTACCCCCACATCTTTCTCGAGTACATGATGTCTTCCACGTCTCTCAACTCAGGCGTTGCTTCTTGGATCCCATCCGCGGAGTGGACCATGAAACGCTTGATCTCCAAGATAACCTCACATATCGAGAGTACCCCGTTTGCATTCTAGATCAAGCATAGCGTGTTACTCGACGTCATAACATTAAATTTCTCAAGGTTCAGTGGTCTCATCATTCCGAGAGAGAAGCTACTTGGGAGCGAGAAGATCGTCTCTGACTGGAGTATCCCACTTTCTTTCCGCCGACTCCTGAATCTCGGGACGAGTTGTCAAAACCCTAGTTTTGGTATGCACTAGGCTAGCTTGGTGTTTGCATCATGTTTAAATTTTCAAATGAATTTGAATTGGGGACTTGTGAAACCCTTAGAAACCTTTTTGAAAAATGACCCAAATAAAAATTGCTTCAAAAGGGTCCAAGAAAATGTTCATGTTTCTCTCTAAAAATATTGGTCAGAGGTAAAATTCAAACCAATATTTTTAGGAGCTCATAAATATTATTTTGGGTATTTGGAATTAATGCAATAATTATTTGCCTTGGATATATATTTATTATATACTTTATATCTGTCCAAAAATTCTGATTTTTTATTGTGAGGGGCTTTGGATTAATTCCTTAGGTCCCTGCAAAAAGGGTCACAAGAAAATAAATGATTTAGTTTACAAACTAAATCAAAACAGAATTACAAAAAGAGAAAACAGGAAAGGAAATAAAAGAGTTAGAACTTACCTGGGCCACTTGCTGGCCTGGCATTGTGCGGCCCAGCTGGGCCGTCCCATCTGCCAGTCGTCGTCCTCCTAGCGACGACAGAAGGCAGGGGCACGCGCCACCGCCGAGCGCATGGCTGCCACCTCCTACCTGCCTGCCTGCCCCTCCCCCCTCGTCGCTGGACCTTCTGGTCGTTGCCACGAAGAGCCCTGGACCTCTCTCGCACTCTCTCGCCGCCTCTCCCCTCCTCTGTCTCCCTCTCTCGCTCGGACCCGAGCGCCACCGTCGCCGCCGCTTGCCGCTGCCGTGGCCACAGGGCACTCCACGCCCAGTCGACGCGCCAGAAGCTCCGCCACACCGTCCTCTACCTCTTCGACGAGCCACACGTCGCCGGACACCCCGCAGCCTCGCCTTCGAGCTCGAGACCGCCGCCTCTGCATCGAGATCGCCGGCGACCCTCCGTCGTCTCCACCTCCTCCCCGAGACAGCTAAGACCGCAGTTCGACTCGCCGTGAGCTCCTCTACCGAACTCCTCTTCTCCCCCTCTTCTTTGCGAGCTCCAGCTCCATTCCCCGCCGAGGCCGAGACCTCACCGCCGCCATGCCTTGTCGCTGTCGTGGACACAACCCTTGCAGCTCGCAGACGAGCACACCAGCGTTCTCAGCGGCTCACCACGAGCCCGTAGCACACCTTGTCTGGCCTCCCCGTGCTCCGTACCGCCAGGCCCGCCACCACCCGAACTCCGGCTGCCGCGCGAGCTTCGCTCCGGCCAGCACCGGCGCCCCCACAGCCTTCCGTTGGCGTAAATGGATGCGGACGAGGCTCCGTAGCCTGTAAGTGCTCTCCGCCATCCAAATGGTCGCCGAAGAAGTGTTTCCGACGCCCTCCGCCGCGTTTGCTGCTGCCGGCGGCTTAACGCCGGCGGGTTTGACCTCGCTGACCGTTTTGACCCTGTGGGTCAATGACAGGTGGGTCCCACCAGTTAGTTGACCCCGTTTAGTTTTAATTCATTAGTTTAGTGAATTAGTATAGTCACTGACTTGTGGGCCCTGCCCTGCTGACTGTTTGGTTAGGATTAGTTTAGCACTAATTAACTCAGTTAATTAGTAGAGTCACTAACAAGTGGACCCACTGTCAGGTTTGACTCTGTTAAGCCTAGTTGACCTGCTGACGTCATGCTTTGGTCATGCTGACACAATAATCCATTTCTGGGATTTAAATAAATCTTGAATATTTATTTATTTCAGAAATTGGTTTAAACTTCAAAAAATCACAGAAATTCAACCGTAGCTCAGAATGAAATATTTTTATATGAAAATTTATCAGAAAAATTCAGTCTATCCATATGTACCATTTTCATGCATGACAAATGAAGTTATACCTACTGAATATATGAAAACACATAAATGGCATTTATAAATGTTAATTTGGAGTTGCATTTGAACCCTTGGTTCAAATGGACATCAACCAAATAAATGCTAGTTGCATTAGTTCAAACAACATCACATCTTCATGCCATATTCATGCATCATATTGTTGCATATGCTTGCGTTTGATTGTTGGCACCGTCCTTCTCGATAGGTCCTGCTCCGGAGACCGTTCCAGAGTACCTGTCAGAGGAGCAGTGCCCCCCTGTTGATCTACTAGGCAAGCAAACCCCCTTGTTCATTCCGATACAATCCCACTCTCTCGCTCCTGCTCTTTGTTATTGCATTAGGACAACAACGATTCAACTGCTAATTTATGCTGCGGTAGTTGAACCCATTCCTCTGCATGACCTGTCATTGCCACAGTAAATAGTTGAAACCCACTAGCATGTATAGGCGTTGATTGAAGCCATGTTGTGTTCTTACCATGCCATGCCTGCTATTGCTTAGAGTGTGTCGGGTCTGATTCATTGGGAATGAATTGGAGTGCAGTGCTACGTTCTGATGCTGAGAGTTAAGTGTGTGAACACGTTTTGGTAAAGGTAGCGGTGAGAGGCCATGTAGGAGTACATGGTGGGTTGTCTCACTGGAACCGTCCTTAAGCACTGAGTTCTGTGTATGTTGTCCAATGACTAGCTACTACCACGCATTGGAATGCTTAAGTGCCCCTCTCGACTTATTAACCAACTTGGTCTCTGTCCAGGAGTCGCAACTAGTTTCTGGCGTTTGTAGGTAGTGTTATTTCTCTACCAAGTGTCACCCGACAGGGTGGGCTTGGGACAGACTAGGCAGGGGTGGCATGGTGTACCAAGTGGCACCCGGATGGTGGGCTTGGGAACCCTGCTCACATTGTTTGGTGCCGTGATGGAAACCTCGGTCGGACACCCTTGCGGATGGAACCCGAATAGGTGATAAACCTGGACTACAGTCTTGTGTGGTTAGTCAGGTCATGGCAGACACCCTCGCCAGGCTTCCGCTTGAAGGTTGCCGAGATACACGACATGTACATGGTGGTAAGTGGCGAGAGAGTGTGTGAAGAAGTACGCCCCTGCAGGGATTTCATGATCTATTCGAATAGCCGGGTCCATGGTTATGGACTTCTTGGATGCTTACGTGGTACATAGACAACTGGAAGTGGATTCTCTAAAATACTCAAGACAAGTGTGAGTGCTATGGACGGCCTTCTCGTAGGGAGACGGGGATGAATCCATAGTGGTGTTTTGAGTGGTGATTAGTGGACTCGTGTGCGCCACCTCAAAGAGTTACCAGCAGTCGTAGTACAGGATAGCCATAGAGTCAAAGCTGGCTTGCTGCAACTAAACCCCACTTTGCCTTCTTGATACAAATGCATGTAGGATAGGTTCTGATGTAAGTCTTGCTGAGTACCTTGTACTCATGTTTTCTTAATTTATGTTTTGCAGATGAGACTTCTGTCTCACTAGTAGTTCCGCTTGGACTTCGACAAGTAGCTTGTTACCTCAGCTACGATCTTGTACGAGTGTTGTAGATAGTCAGGCTCTTCAGTTGTTTTTCTTTTGTAGTTGTCTGTACTCAGACATGTTATGCTTCCACTTGTTGCTTGTATGCTCTGAATATTGGGTCATGAGACCCATGTTTGTAATATATGGCTGCTCGGAGCCTAATGAATAAATACTTTGTTTAATAGAGTCTTGTTGTGATGCCATGTTGTATTTACACATATCGAGCATATTGTGTGTATGTTATTGAAATGCTTGGTATGTGTGGGATCCGACAACCTAGTTTTTTCCTCTTGGTAGCCTCTCTTATGGGGAAATGTCTCCTAGTGCTTCCACTGAGCCATGGTAGCTTGCTACTGCTCCGGAACACTTAGGCTGGCCGGCATGTGTCCATCTTCGTTCCTTTGTCTGTCCCTTTGGGGAAATGTCACGCGTTGTTCCTTTAAGTCCTTGTAGCTTGCTACGACTTGGGTTCATACGTTGATGACCGACACGTTCATTGCTGGGTCATGTATGCCTGTCCCTGTAAGTTAGTGCGACCTTGGGTTTATAACTAGTCATGTCGGCTCGGGTTCTCTGTCATATGGATGCTAGTGACACTATCATATATGTGAGCCAAAATGCGCAAACGGTCTCGGGCCAGGTAAGGTGGCACACGTGGGGATACCATGCGTGAGGCCGCAAAGTGATATGATGTGTTACATGCTAGGCCGGTGTGACTTAGGATCGGTGTCCCAACACGCTACCACTAACGTCACAATGAATCTCAAAAGGTTTATCAAAGTTTGGTAGGGCTAGAAGTGGTGCGTGGGTAAGCAAGCTTTTTAGCTCATTGAACGCGGTGTCTTGCGAAGGACCCCAAATGAAGGGTGCGATCTTCTTGCTCAAGGCGTGTAGAGGCATAGCAATAGTGCTAAAGTCCTTCACAAAGCGTTAGTAGAAACCGGCTAAAACAAGAAAGCTACGCACTTGTTGGAGATTCGTTGGTTGTGGCCAAGTTTTAATTGCCTCAAATTTAGTTTCATCAACGTGAACACCTTGGGAAGAAACGACAAATCCTAAGAAAACGACCTTGTCAACGCCAAAAGTGCATTTATCCATGTTAGCATATAAGCGCTCTCTCCGAAGGGTTTGTAAAACCATACGGATGTGTGTCACATGGTCCTCAAGCAACTTGCTAAAAATGAGGATGTCATCGAAATAAACCACTACAAAGACGCCTATGTAGGGTCGCAGAACGAAATAGATGAGACGCATAAATGAACCAGGTGCTTTGGATAAACCCATAGGCATGACAAGACACTCATATAACCCAAACTTGGTTTTGAAAGCCGTTTCCCAGTCATCACCCTCTTGAATGTGAATTTGGTAATAACCACTTTTAAGATCAATTTTGGAAAAGATGGTGGCACCGCACAATTCATCAAGCATGTCGTCTAAGCGTGGGATAGGGTGATGGTATCTAATGGTGATAGCATTTATCGGTTGACAATCAGAACACATGCGAAAACTTCCATCTTTCTTAGGCACGAGAATAACCGGAATGACAGAAGGGCTCAAGCTTTCACGTACATGACCTTTGTCGATGAGTTGTTGCACTTGCCGTTGTATTTCCTTGGTTTCCTCAGGATTGACGCGGTAAGGAGCCTTGTTCGGAATTTGTGCGCCAGGTATGAGGTCGATGCAGTGTTCGATTCCATGAAGTGGAGGTAGACCCGGAGGTAGCTCATCTGGAAAGACGTCCAAGAATTCCTGCAACAATTGAGACAACAGTAAAGGTAGAGGTGGTGAAGTGTTAGAAGGTTTGGCTTCCCCTTTGCATAAAAGCACAAGGTGAAAGACACTCGATGGGTTCTCACACACTTCTCTCATCTCACTTTTGGTGGCAAATAGCACTAGTTGCTTCTTGTTGCTCATCGTGGAGTCGCTCATATTTGGCTTGTGGCTCTCACTCTCCTTTTGGTGGCTCACTCTCTCACCATTCTCTCCATGATGGTTGGTAGGTAAGTGTTTGTCGGCAGCTACTTGACTTGGTGACATAGGATGTAGCACAAATTCCTTGCCCTTCATCTTGAAGCTATAGTGGTTGGTCCGTCCATTGTGTGCGACTCCACGATCGTATTGCCATGGTCGTCCAAGTAGAAGATGGCACACGGACATGGGGACCACATCACACTCAAGTGTGTCCTCATATGCACCTATCTTGAAGGAGACTTGCACGGTGTGCTCGACTCGAAGAATTCCGGCGTCATTGAGCCAATTGGACCTTGTAGGGATGAGGGTGCTTCGTCTTGACCAAATGTAGCTGTTCCGATAGCTCTTCGCTTGCCAAGTTATGACAACTTCCTCCATCAATGATAACCTTGACGGAGCGTCCATTGATGCCGGCCTTGGTATGGAAAAAGTGACATCATTGGTCGTCATCTTGTTGATGTTGGAGTGTCAAGACCTTGGAGACAACGAGATTTGGGCTCGAGTCATTGTCGCAAAACACTTGATGGTCTTCTTCTTCATTCACTTGTCGATGCATAGCTACATGCTCAAGGGCATCCATCTCATCCTCGCTCATTGAGTCATATGATCCATCATCATTGATGATCGTGGTTCGAACGGTCTTGCACTAAAATGACTTGTGGCCTCGCCCTTGGCACTTGAAACATTTGATGCAACTTGTCTTGTAGTTGTCCTCGGTTGGTGTTGTAGATGATGAAGCTCTTGGCTTGAAGTTGTTTGTAGAAGATGGACAACTTGATGTAGTCGCATTCTTGTAGCTTGACTTGTCACCGAAGTTTGTAGATGGCTTGGTAGAGGTGGTTGGAGTAGTCGAAGTCGTTGAAGCTTGGTTGTAGGACGCGAAGTTCTTGGAGGTGAACTTGGAGTACTTATAGTCCTCTTGAACTTGTCGCTCTGCTTTGGTTGCTCGATGTACTAGGTCGAGGAGATTGGTGTATGGTTGAAAGTCCGCAATTTTCTTGATAGGATAGTTGAGTCCATTCAAGAATCTCGCCATTGTTTGCTCTTCATCTTCTGTGATGTTTGCTCGTATCATGGCAATCTCAATCTCCTTGTTGTACTCTTCAACGGACTTGGTACCTTGCTTGAGGAGTTGTAGCTTCTTGAACAAGTCACGGTTGTACTGTGTTGGCACAAAGCATGCTCTCATGACTTCCTTCATTTGAGCCCAAGTAGTGATAGGAGGTTCGCCTTTTGCTTCTCTTCGCACTATGATTTGCTCCCACCAAATGAGAACATAGTCTTGGAACTCAAGGGTGGCCATAGCAATTTTATTTTTTTCATCAAAGTTGTGTAAGCGGAAGATCTTGTTGACCTTCAATGCCCATGACAGGTAGTCTTCGGGATCAATGCTTCCGGAAAACTTTGGCATGGTGAACTTAAGCTTGCCATAGCGATGCTCTTCATTGTTTGCTAGCCTATTGGGAGGGCGTTCTTGATTTGGACAATTGTCAATCTCATGTTGCTCTTGGCGGAGTAGATGTCCATTGTCATGGTGTACTTGCCGAGCTTGTGGTTCTTGGTGAGCTTGGTGCTCTTGTCGCACTTCAGGAGGAACTTCTTCTTGTATGTGTGCTTGGTGGCGCTTATCTTGTATCTCATCACGAAGGAAATCCTCTTCTTGACGAGTATGTCGATTGCGAGTTGCTA
Organism: Secale cereale; assembly: GCA_902687465.1. Taxonomy (NCBI): domain Eukaryota; kingdom Viridiplantae; phylum Streptophyta; class Magnoliopsida; order Poales; family Poaceae; genus Secale; species Secale cereale. The sequence continues at coordinate 350,707,291 of LR738709.1, forward strand.
CATTCCGATGTGAATCACGTAATGCTCGTTGCGCCTCAAGAGCTTGAGCTTCTCGTCGTTGTTGTGCTTGACGATTAGCCTCGACATCTTGTTCTTCTTGGTGTCGACGTGCTCGCTCTTGTTTTTGTTGGCGTAGTCGTTGCCGTTCTTGCGCTTGGTCAAGTGTAGCTTGGTTTTGACGATGTTGACTTTCTTGCTTTTCAAATAGCTCTTGGGAGCTTTTGTCATGAAGTGGATTCCAGTTGTCATGTCGATCTCGACGTGCGGCTTGACGAAGAGTGTTTGATGTAGGTGTACTTGATCCTTCCGTGGAGTCAGTATGGCGACTTGAGCGACTTCGTCTTTGAGAAGATGTGGAAGAAGAACGTCCATTGATTATCAAAGTCCGTAGCTCGTTGAATTGAGTAGCCATGTTGGTGTTGATGATGTTGAATTGCTCTCTTGTTCTTGCTTCAAATTGTTGTGAATCGGGGGCGACTTGCTCAATGCGCTCTCGCATAGCTTCACTTTCTTGATGTAGAGCTCGTTGGACGCCGAAGAGATGTAGTTTGGTGACGTAGTTGTTCGATTCTTGAGGATCATCGAAGAGTGGGTTCGAAGATGTACTTGGCCTATCCATCATTGCAAGCAAGAGTGTGAGTGGGAGAAAGGAGAAGACAATACCAATTGTACCTTAACCGAAGTTGAAAATGGATCAATGATCACTCAATAATGTAACCCGGAAATAGCACTATTGGTACCACTTCGTGTCGATTCTCACACCTACACAAGTAAAGCTTAGAGAGGAGGTTGGTTAGGATGGTGGCACAAATCCAATGCAATTGTCAAAGTGACTCAATGATGTTGAAAATGATTCACAATTTGCTCATGCAACAAGTAGATCACAAGCAATAGGTAGCACACGGAACACACGCACGGATAAATAAATGTGGTTGTGCAACCAAGGGTGAGCGAAAATGTGGAATCCACGGAAAATTCTCTTGTTGCACAACACTAGAGAGACGCTAACCGATTGCTTAATAGGCGGATACACACTTGTGCATGACCTATAGAGACAAACGTAACGACTTCCTATCACAAGTATGCTATGAGTGTATGATGTGTCGATGCTTGAGCACAAGATGATGTATTGCTAGCTCATATGATCTCTTTTGATGCAAGGCGTATGATGTTATTTTCCTTTTGCTTAAGCTTTGGTTGGCTCTTTTGCTTAAAAGCTTGTGAGCTCTTTCTTTGGCCACTTATGCATGCTTCTCGGATCAAGGTAGCTATTGGGTATGCGGATCACTCTTGTGTCACACGGAGATATGATGATGTAGTATGCAATATCTATGACTTTCACTAATGTGCACAAGTGTGGTGGCCCGGCAATACTCAAATGGCTAGTCTCAATGGGAAAGCTATGCAAAAATGGTCTATAGGGGTGATAATGCAATTGCAAGGTAGAATGACAAAGCGTCGTCGATGTTACCGTCCTTGTCGAGGTGGAGAGGTGGTCTCGTCGATGTTGCTCCGTTCCGAGATAGCCGAAACACACAAGGAAACGGGAAAACCACAACTCAAATAATCCAAGACACAAAGAGGTAATACCATAGTGAATTGGTATAGGCAATGGTGGTGGTGGAAAGGTAAGTGGATGCGGAAGGTGGAAAAAAACTGAGGAAGTTCAGTTTCGTCAGGGTTCGTCGGACGTCCGGTGGGTCGCTGGTCGTCCGGTAAGGCTCAGAAATCCGGTGATAGTCTCTGTATATGTGGGTCCGGTGCTTCACGGGGTTCCGGGCGTTCGGTAAATCGTCGGTCCTCTGGTAGGTCTGGGCTAGGGTTCGAGAGTCCGTGGACAAATTGGTCAAATTTGGCCGAATTTGCGGAAGAAAAATGGTGAAAAGGTGGGGAAAATCTAGATCCACTCGTGGCACAGCAAATCCATGGAACAAATTCAACAAAATTTTGCCAAATCAACAGATCACAGAAAAAAATTGGGGCTACTTTTGGTGGGGAATTTTCGAATTGGGAAGAACACAGCAAAACAAGCTAAAAAACACGGGTAGGGGCTCCAATTTCGTGAGAAACCGTGGCTCTTGATACCATAATGATGTAGGGTGGAACCCTAGATGGCCGATCTTTCATGAAAAGGAGGGATCCCAAGGATGAACACGAGGTGCACGAGGGGAAAACACAAGAGGACAAGAAGGAAACACTCCAATCAACGCGTTTAGGTCACACAAATGCTAGATCCGGGTACACAAAGGGCGATACATGATACACGATTAACTAAGGACGATACAAGTAGCGGTAGGCATCTCCGTGAGGACGTATTGATGTTCTTCCCCGTGAAGGAGGTCCTGAATCTGGCGGATCTTCTCCGAAGAGGCCGCGGTCTCATAGGAGAGGAACCACTCAGGTCTAAAATGAGCTATCACAAAGCTGCCTAGCACGAAGGAAGTCAACGAGTATATATTCCATGGGATGACGCCGTCGGGTCGGAGGTCCGCTAGGTCATCGGACATCCAGTGGCTCGGGAGGGACCGGACGTCCGGTAATCCTCGGATTTCCGCTATTTACGTTCTGTGGTCGGTGTCACGGACGTCCGGTGGCTTCCGGTCGTCCGGTCGTCTGGGAGTCGCCGGTCGTCCGGTGATCGTCGGACGTCCGGTGTCTGGAGGGGATCGGTCGTCCGATAGGGGTCGGACGTCCAGTGCCTGTAGCGTCTTCAGCCGCACTTCTTCTTGTTCCAAGCACTTGTCGATCCCGCCGCCTTGTCCACTGTGCATAGCAGTCCCGTGGCCTTCATCCAAGTACCTGAGTATGCATAGAGTTCCTGATGAGGGTAGAAGCCATGTCCCATGCTACTCGAGAGGGAATTGATAAAGGAGCGAGTTCACCTCGGCTTCGAGAGCTCTTGCACATGCTCGTGTCATAGGTCCTTTGGGCACTTGGTGAGTCGATGGTAGGTCCATGGGGATGACCTTGGGATGCTCCGCATCATGTCTTGCACATATTAAAAGTATCGGGTTAACTTGAAGAGCAGCATGCCGGTTGAAAGAATTTAACATGACAATCTTGATGATCAAGAACTAGCACTCCCATAGAAATATGAGAACACGGATTAGGAAAAGTGAGGAATCAACACTTGACTTCGAAGCAACTCAAACACCACAACTCAAAACAAAACAAAGGATAGATATGTTGCAACATAATCTTCACAATATCATTCGAACAGAGAATTGAACGACTGAGTTCCATAAGCTTAATGGTACATCAACTTGTCGAGAAGCCACTTAGGAGAATGATAGAATAAACAACAAGGTAACAGATGGAACAAATACATAATAGAGGTTTCGTTCCACATGTTCGTGCTGAATGCCCCATGGCACGTGTTATAAAGAGTCTTGCAATCATCGGATCAGCATAGCCAAGGACCCTTTAAGTTGGAACTCCCAATTGGAACAGCGCCCATGAAACCTCTTCACTAGATGTTGAACCCCAAACTTCATACCATGCACTCGTTGGAATATTACCTACGAGCTACTTGAACCCCACCTATTAATTCCCGAAGCTTTCCGGTTATGCAATCTGGTGTTGGGGATATAGGGGAAGCACTGCACACTCAACTCTAAACCTACATCCAGCTGTATCCATCCGTCAAGACATAACCAGTCATCTTCGGAAACTGTTTACCTCGGACCTTCAAAACGCATAAGCTATATTAGCTGTGGCAATACTCCCGAACTATCCCGCGAGTACTGGGTGACGTCGGGGTTATCTCACCACTAACCGCATGGAAGAGTTTTCGATGTCGGTCGCCTCTGGTATTCTAGAACCGCTATGATACATTTGTGATGACAACACCTCGGAGCTCAACTCCCCGGGACACTGCCACAACCCCTAAATGACAGGAGGCACCAAGAACATGTTCTCGTCACAAAGATATCGGAACAATCCAAACAATACCTGCGTGATCCTAAAAATATTGGTGAAATTTTGAGAATAGTGAAGATAAAACAACGTCAGGAGTCCTCACCAGAGCGACGAAGGGGATGAGGAGTAAAAAGAAATCCTACTCTCCGATATATATATAAGACTCAAAACTTTTTGTGTGTGTGCCTAGACTCAACCGTCAGCGGTTCGATCAATCAGGGAGCTCATAGGTCAGAGAAGGCTCTGAATACCAACTTGTAATGCCCAGGACACGACTATGTCTCCCACATGTCGAGGCACGACTTAGAGACATAAGCGCATTCTGGAATGATCGCAAGCGTGGTATCTTTGCACAACTCATGTAAAGAAGAGGGATGAAAGAATAGAAATAGTTTGCTCACACTCGCCACATCACACAATGAATACAATAACATACATTCATCCAAATAACACAAGGTCCGACTACTGACGAAATCCAAACGAGAAAGATACCACAACACAAGGCCTGATCGCCCCTAGTAGGAACCACTACTAATTGTCGAGATATGATACATAGTAACGACCACGCTCTTCATCGAACTCCCAGTGAAGTTCTTCAGTTGTACCTGCATCTAGTGTGTGTTGTAAGCTGTGAGTCACAAGGACTTAGAAATCCCATTCCGGGTATCAAAACTAACAAAGCCTTTAGGTGTGGAGAGGTAATAAAGTGGTTGCAGCAAGCACTAAGCAACTAGCTTGCGAAGTCAGAGCGAGAAGAGAACATGTGCCAACGGTCGCCAAAGATGACCATTAAGTGATCCTAGCTACTCACGTTCATACATAACCCCACCGTGTTCACTTCCCGAAGTCCTTCGGAAAGAGACCATCACGGTTACTCACACAGGTAGTGTATTATTAAGGATATGGTGTCAAGTTATCTACAACCGGATATTAACAAAATTTCCATCTGCCACATAACTGCAGGCACGGCTTTCGAAAGATCAAAACCCTGCAGGGGTGTCCCAACTTAGCCCATCACAAGCTCACGATCTGCAGAGTCGCAACTCCAGAGTGGGAAGACCCGAGTATTATCGGAATCCCGTGCTCAAGATATTTCGACAAAGGTAAAACTAATCCAGCAAGACCTCCCGGCGTGCCGACACCCTGATAGTAGCCGCGCGCATCATGTCTCAGGCCACGACCGGATAAGCATTACGTACACCAACAAAAGACCCCAGAGAACTGGGTGGCACCACAAGTGGCTCTAGTTTGGGACCAACACCATCAGCACTGCCCCCCCTGTTATGTAGAATTAAGATCTCGGGGACATGACCCCCTATGCAATTAACTAATTAAGTTTTTTTATTATGAGGCAAATGAAAACCAATGTTGGGCCTTGCTGGAAAAGCTTTAAGCAGTGCGAATTATCAAGGGTGGCCCATAAACCCCAACCGTGTTAGGAACGAAAAAATCAAGGAATATAACACCGGTTTATCGGGTCCTAAGATGGCATGAGTGGAACAAAACACCAAGCAGAAGGCCAAACCTTCCAACCATTGCCAATATATAGGTGCATTAGTTTATAACAGATACATATTTTGTTATCCCAATAAAACAAGTCCGAACATGGAGCAATCTTCAAACTTCACCTGCAACTAACAATGCTATAAGAGGGGCTAAGCAAAAGCGTACTTAGCCAATCAACGGTTTGCTAGGAAGGCGGTTAGAGTGCTTCATGGCAACAATAGGATGCTGACAAACAGGAATAGGCATCGAGGCATATCTAAAGAGCGAGACAACTAGCATTGGCAAAGATAGAGGTGATATCGGGGAATGGTCATCTTGCCTAGGATTCCACAGGGAAGATGAACGAGTCCATGTAGAAGTCGAACAAATCCTCAAAACTCTGGAACGAAACCGAAGATAACGAGAGAAGCAAATCAGAAAGAAGCAAACAACATGGTAAACACACATATCATAACCATGGCAAGATGCACAAACAAGTATGATGCAGTTTGCGGTTTAAATATGCATGGCACGGCAAAGTGCACACACAAAACTACAAGTTAAGTGGAGCTCAATATGCAATGAGTTACATATTGACAAAACACCACGTTAGAATATTTAGTTTGACCTCGTTATGAACCCAACAAGCTTAAAAGAGTTTTTACATGGCAAGAGGTGAAGCAGATGTAAACTACCTATTTAGGCAAGTTTAAATGAGGCCGGAATGACAAACAACAATTCCGGAAAATCCCCATGTCATATTTATCAATTATTAAAGCAAACAACAAATAAAACGTTTTAATGTTGTTATCATGATGCGGATGACAAATGCAAGTTTTAAGCAATTCTTATTAAAAGTTGACATGAGCAAGATAATGGAGCATTTGTCACCTTGCTGGAAAGAAAGGGGTGCCACGGCGGTGATAACCGAGAAATGATGTCACGACAACATTCTGGTTCCGGTAGTTCGTTGAGAGACCGGTGCAAAAGAAGGATCAGGGGAGCGCGCCATGCAAGAGATAGGTGGGGTCATCCCGGATACCGGGTTCCCACGGGTCGACAGCATGGAAACGAGCAACACAACAGACACGGTGCAAACAAGTGAACATCTCAGACAACTCCAGCATTCGTTCTCGGGTGTCATCTCGCGGTACACCTTCGGAGCGTGCGTTTTCGAAGCGGTTCGAGTCGTTGAGGGAAGTAGTGGAAGTAGTTGTTCTCGCAACGGTAGTAGTGGTACTCGCAGTAGTATTGGTACACGTTTCGTAGCCGTTCAAGTTTCCGTAGATGTTCGGGTCACGGCGACGGTAGTCGTGCGGTATCGGTTGTCGAGGTACTTGGCGTCTTGGCGATTCTGAAGACGGGGGTAGATGTACTTGATGTCAGTATGTTCCATGGGGTCCTTGAGGGTCGACGGTAATCGTTCACGGGTCGTAGAGGAACTTGGCGGCATCGGTTGTCGTTGTACTTGGAGAATCTGCGTAGTCGTACTCGCATGTAGATGAACTTGACGGGTAGATGAACCTCCACATCCACTTGGTGCATCGTGGTACTTGGCGTCCGGACGAGGAACTTGGCGATGCACAGTTTCTTCTGGGGTGGCCTCGGTCGGTGGCACTTGTAGCTCATTGTAAAGCAGCACACCAGGCCATGGCAATGAGAAGGAGGCCGGGGCTGACAAGCTCGATGCGGCGATGGTCGGAGGCGAGGATGAGGCTGACGCCTCCGTTCATCTGCTCGAAGCAGAGGCGGGACGAGGGCGCTGGACGACGAGGAGGCCGACCGGACTACAACTGCAGCAGATGCTGCCGGCTAGGGTGCGGCCCTGCGTTGGAGGGCGCGGATGAGGACGGAGAGGGCGCGCTTGAGGGAGGCTGTGCTGTCGGACTCGGGCGCGCTCGTGCGTGAAAAGGTCGCGGCTAGGGCAGCGGGAGTTTCGAGGGCGCGGGGTGACGGGGCCACCGGAGTTGGGCGTTGGCGGTGCTGCGGAGCTCAGCGGACGGCGAGGCATGAGCGATGGCGAGGCGAGGCCGATGCGGCGAAACGCGGCGGCCATGGAGGGCGCTCGAGGGAACGAGGGAGAGGGAGAGGAGCAGGCCGCGACAGGGTAGAGGTGACCCTATACGGGGGGGGGGTCTCTCTGTGGCAGCACGAGGGGAAGGAGGGAATCGAGAGGAGTGGGAGATGGAGGGGATGAGGATCGAGGAGAGGGAGCGGGGGAGATCGAGAGGAGATAGGGAGGCTGGTGGCGCTCGGGAGGGAGAGGTGAGATCAAGGGGAGAGCTAGGGGTCGGGCTAGGTTAAGAAAGGGAGGAGGCTGTTGGGCCGGCTCGCTGGGAGGCCCAACTGGACCAAGGAGGCCGGCGAGTGGCCTGGGCCGGCTCTGCAGCTGCCAGAGAGAAGATAGGAAGAGGCCGACCCGGTTGAGGGTTCTCTCTTTTCCATTTAGAGAAAAAGAAGAAACAAAAGAGAGAAAAAGAAGAGGTTAGGGAAGGACAAGAGGGCATGGGGTTTATTTCCTCGAACTCACCAAAATGAGTTCGATCCGGGAAAAATACAAGTTGCCTGATAGAAAGATTTAAATTCAAATCCATTTGAATTTAAATTTGAATGATTTGAACTAGGACAAAATTTAGAAGAGCCAAAAATGATTAGTATTTTTGGAGGAACCTAGAAATAAGGGATAAGAATTGTGGATAAAATTTGAAGGTGAGACTTGAAGCAAAAGAGGCATGGGAATATTTGCAAGTGTGTTTCGGTGGTTCCAAACTAATGGAATATTTTATTATAGCTCCCTAATTATTGGGAGGATATGTTTTAAAAATAAATCATCATGTGAATTCCCTCGATTTAAATGGACTAAAGATCCATACAATTTACTTAGTTGCAAAAAAATTAATGAGATGATGGCATGATGACATGATGCAATGCAAAAATAAATAGAGCAAGCAAAAAGAAACACATTGTGAAAAACCCGGAATAGCTGGAAGGCTTCTGGAGCGTCGGTCTCGGGGCGTCACATGGATGTGGGCGACATCGAAGTCAATGAGCTTAGTGTGGTAGTCGTCGCGCTTGCCAAAGGTGACAGGCAGGCGGACCTGCCCTACGTGGGTGCAGGAGCAATCAGTCATTCCGGAGAAGGGCTTGCTCGGCAGTAGCTAATCGTAGTGTACTTGGAGGTTGTCGAATGTCTCGATGGACAGGACGTTGAGCCCTGCGCTACCATCGATGAGGGTCTTGGTAACTTGGCCGTTGCTGATGATGGGCGAGCAAAGCATTGGGAGGGCGCCGGCCGTAGCCGCGCACTTGAGCTGGTCTACTGAACTGAAGGTGATGGGGCACCTGGACCACTTGAGTGGGCGAGTAGCCTCGAGCTTGGGGAGATCCCCGTTTACTTCCCTGGCGAACTACTTGAAGAGGCGCTGAGAAGCTGGGGCATGTGCTCCGCCCAAGATGCAGGCGATGGCATATGGCTCTTGGAAGCCCCCAGCCCCCTCGTCCTGGTCGTCGTTTCTCCTTGGCGGCGACAGAGGTGGAAGGCCAGCCTTGCCCTGAGGGCAGTCCTCACAAGGCTGGTCCCTCCACGCGACCTCACGGGGCTGATCGCGCCAACGGTCCTCCCGAGGTTTATCACGCCACTCCTGGCGGGGGCCGCGGTTGTCCCAGTGTCCCCCGGTCCGACTTCCACCACGGCCGTAGCCACGGTTGCCGCACTCGGGTCGTTCGATGACGCGTCCTTCGTGGAGGGCCCTGAGCTCCTGACAGTCGTGGGTGTTATGACTATGCACGTTGTGGAAAGCGCAAAACGCTTGGCCGTTCTTGGAGGATTCTGGGTAGTCGCGGCCATGCTTCATCTCCGGTTCAGCTGCGAGCACTGCCAGTCCCTTGTGCGCTACGTCCTTGCTCTTGGCCTTTTTGTCTTCAGGTTCAGCAACAGGGAGCTCGACGAGGGAGAGGCCCCCTTCCTCAGCTCTGGCGCACTTGGTCGCAAGGTTGAACAGCTCCAGGGACGTGCACAGATCTTCGTGGATGGTGAGCTCCTCCTTCATCTTGATGTCGTGGACACCATCAGAGAACGCCGAAATGATGGCCTCGTCCGTGACCTTGGGAATCTTTAAACGGACACTGATGAAGCCTTGGATGCACTTCTATAGGGTTTCTCTTGGTTGCCGCTTGATACGCTGCAGGTCACCCGTGGCCGTGTGCAGTCTCGGGTGCCCTGGAAGTTGGCGATGAACCGCTTGCGCATCTCGCTCCAGGTCGAGATCGATCCCATGGGCATCAGGAGCCACGAGCGTGCGCCATCTTTGAGGGCCACAGGGGAACCAGTTCGCCATGATCTTCTCATTGCCGCGGGATGCTTCGATGCTCAGCTCATAAAGCTGCAGGAACTCCGCAGGGTCGGGGGTGCCGTCGTAGCGTGGAGGCAGGTCGGACATGAACTTCCCAAGCTAGTTGACGTTGTGCAGCTCGGGGGCGAGGGCCTTGCAGCCTGTCCTCGACACCGGAGCTTGTTGGGGAGCTGGAACATGATGTGATGGCTTGGCTTATTAGGGATGATAGACTACTCATATCAATAAGGAATTCCTTCTTTTCCGGGAGCCCATTCGAATAGAACTCCAAAGTTAAGCGTGCTCAGCTTGGAGTAGTATTGGGATGGGTGACCGACCGGGAAGTTGCTCCCGGGTGCGCACGAGTGAGGACAAAGTGCGCAGAAAAGACTAGTATTGATACGTGAGGCCAGTCTAGATCCCGCCAGGAGTAACGACCACCGGCGGGTGTGTCCGGGGCGTTACAAGTTGGTATTAGAGCCGACCCTCGCGATTACACGGATGGTTGCGGACAGTTTGCAGTCATGTTGTGCATGACATTTTTGACCCGTCGTGGCACACGGCATGGCACATGTGCTGTCCTGGAAGCACAGACGGTTGTGCCAAGAGGGAACGTTCCTGTGGCCCGACGAGGACGTCGGTTCCTCTAAGTGAGGGTGTATGTGATGGCTTGGCTTATTAGGGATGATAGACTACTCATATCAATAAGGAATTCCTTCTTCTCCGGGAGCCCATTCGAATAGAACTCCAAAGTTAAGCGTGCTCAGCTTGGAGTAGTATCGGGATGGGTGACCGACCGGGAAGTTGCTCCCGGGTGCGCACGAGTGAGGACAAAGTGCGCAGAAAAGACTAGTATTGATATGTGAGGCCAGTCTAGATCCCGCCAGGAGTAACGACCACCGGCGGGTGTGTCCGGGGCGTTACACATGATCTTGGTCCTCGTGCGCCACCGCGGCGGGGGGCACGCGGTCTCGACGCGGCGGTGGAGGGAGAGCGGGCGCTCCCCCGAGGGGCCGCTGGATCTCTTGGCATCTTCCTTCTTCGTACACTAGCACCGTGCGTGGGCGGTCACACCGCGGGGCCACATGCCTTGGGTCTTGGACAACACCTTGACAAGGAGGTAGCAGCAGAGCTTCATGGGCCACGTCGTCTACATGGGGAGGAGGACGAGGCAGAGAGAGGGACGGCGCTAGAGAGTCCCAAACGACGCTGATGAGCTCGGCTATGTGGTCGATCCAATCATCGCAGACGTCGTCGATGGGGCGGTAGCGCAAGAGCTCGCGTGCCATGAGCAGCGCAGCCTGCGCATCCGCGGGTCCGCGATGAGCATGGGATGACGAGACTGCTGGGGTTAGCGACGAGGTCATGGTGCGTCCTTCTCGCCGCACAGAGTGGTGCAGGAACGAGGCCTGCTGTTCATGCCACGCCGCATGGAGTGGTGCAGGAACGAGGCTTGCTGTTCATGCCGCGCCGGGCCGGTGGCGGCATTGGCGGCAGGCGATGGAGAACGGCGGGGTGGTTCGTCGGCAGGAGCAGTCTGAGCGACGCGAGCGGCAAGGGCAGCCCCCGCTCAGCATGGGCTCTGCGAACGTCAGCCATGGAACCGATGGGACTATGGAGCGCGGATCGACGGAAGGGAAGTTTCGGCACACCCCTACCTGGCGTGCCAAATTTCGGATCTTGGGTTCCAGCAAAACCCTTGAGGTTCGAACTCTTAGGTGCACACGAAGATCTCTCCTTCCGCCCTAGCTAGTCTACTCGCTGATCCCTAGGCCTAGCTCGTCAGATCCGAAGAACAAGGGACACAAGGTTTATACTGGTTCGGCCCACCATTGTGGTGTAATAACCTAATCCAGTGTGGTGTGGTGGATTTCCTTGTAGGTTGAGGAAGAACTAGTACATGGATGAACTGCCTCCTGAGGATAGGTGTTCTTGTGCTCGAGTGAGCTTGTGGTGTGTGTCCTTCTATCTGATCAACTCAAGATGAGATGATCCCAATGGTGGTGGCTAGTCCTATTTATAGTGGCCCTGGTCCTCTTCCCAAATATTGAGTGGCAAGGGATCCCAGAACAGCCAAATTTGAAGGGGGACAACTAGTACAAGCTATGCTGACAAAAGGTGGTCTTCGCCTGCCAAAGGCTGTGGTGGTGACGCCGCCGTGGGCTCGGCGGTGACCTTCACTCTGTCGTCCTGCTGGTCTTTGTCTCGTTGCACCGATATGGAAACTTTTGCCTGATGTCTCGGGACACCTCGCCTGCACCTGCTCCTTTAGCACCAAGGAAGAAACTGGCACTTCTACGCCCGCAGGCACCCGCCTGGACTTGGTCGTCACTGCTCACGTCACGAGGACCTCACGAGGTACCCTTTGCCTTGATATCTCTGATCCTCATGAGCCGGCCTCGTGAGGCCGCCCCAGGGGATGTCTTGCGCCGTCCGCCTCGCCAGGCTCGGCCCCTCGCAATGGTCTTGAGTGGTTGCTAAAGATGTTGGGCCATACCAGTCCGCCTGATGAGCCACGCGCTGGGCCGCAGGCAGGCAAGTCTGGCTACCCCCGTTCCTAGAACGCCAACATGCCTGGGGGGAGGGGGCTAGGTCAGCTATGCCATGGGTTGATTAACCCGGCTTATAGCCCTACAACCAGATGGACACGGAATACTTGAATCATACGACGAGACGACCGATGTTCAGGAGGACTCATCCAACCGACTTAGAACATGTAATCCTAGACCTCGATACACATATAAATCGGGGTCGAGATAGTCAAATACAGACAGAACCATTGTGTTACTACTCAGTCCCTCTACCTTTGTGTCGGTACACTAAAGTTTGGGTGGTTTAGTATCCCAGACTGGTGCAGATGCAATTGTAGTGTGACAGCCTGGTTTTTGCCCTCTTTTCTTTTTCTGATTTTTATTGCTATTTGATTTGAATTTGGGGTTTCAATCAACTCAGTTGAACTTAAACACTTGGGCATACCTTTGATTTTCACCCAAGTGGCCCATCTATCTCTCAAAACCTCATTCTCTCTCTATATCACAAAATGATCATAGGAATATTTTTTCCTAAATGAAAAATATGAATATTCCCTTCAAAACCCCACTTCAACAACATATGCTCCAAAGCAACCCTTTGCTCCTAAAATACCGAGAAAAATCCCAAATATTCTTTGAACCCTAGAGCAACTCCCTGAGCAAAAATATTGCATCACTTTTTGTTATATTTTTGCTACAGAAAATCATTTCTGTTCTGGACAAAATAGGCACTTTACACATGAAGTATACTTTTCCTTGATCCAATGAGGCTAATTTTTCTTGAGCTCCATTACCTTCCTAAGAGACTGCTAAACCCCAAAGCTCGGCCTTCAAGTCTTACTGGATCAGTCATAGTTAACCTCACAAGTTACTATCTAGAAACTTACCAGGAAGTAAACCACGCACACAGAACTCATGGGTTCAACTCCAAGTGTTGGAACCACTCAAACCACCAAGGACTACACGCCAGACATGAAGTTTAAGATAAGCACGGCCCGATGTCATAGTTCACGTGGTGACCGCGTTCGTCCAGGCGTGCTGGCATACAGCCGACGCGCCCGAGCCTCTCTTGAGGGCGTGCTCGCTTACCTCACTGTCGCGCCTTGCCAAACTCCGCCACAATCGTCGGCCCGACGCCATTAACTCCCCCCTGGCACTCGCCGACGCCGGATCTCGCCGCAGCGAGCACGGGCATGGCGCGGCCAAGCCACAGTGCGCCCGTGGCCCCTGTGCTCGTCACCAACCGCACATTGTACTCATCTATGCTCGCCCAAAGTTGACACATGATCCACGACTACTTCTCCCCATCTCTCTGACGCAAATCATCATCGGGCGCTGCTTACATAGAACTTCGGTGGAGCCTCGAGCCCCTCTCCTCCCTCGCCTATAAATACGACCCCCAGCCTCTCCGAGAATCGCCACACACTCACCCATCCGTCACAACACCGTAGGTAGCCGCAACCCGGTCGGGCAGGCCTCGGGCCGCCGTCCTCGAGCTCAAGCTCGCCGGCAATCCCCTCTGTTTGCCCCCACTCATCCAGCCCCCCTTGAGCTCGTACAACTTCTCCGGCGCCTCCGTGGTGCTTCACTGGTGCCCACTGAACCTGTTGGAGCCCTTGGAATCGCCTACACCCGCCGTCTTCTTCAACTCCGACGAGACCCGACCGCTCTCGCCGCTTGGGAGCGTGGTTCCAAGCTGCTCCGGCCATCTCTCGTCAAGCCACGGGTACAGGCAGGTGCGCCTCGACCCCGTCTCTCTTTCTATCCCTCTAGATCCAGCCAATGAACTCTCCCCGCTGGCGCTAGCTCCAGTGAAGCGTTGCCACCTCTCTGTTTCTCTTCCTCCTCCTCCACACCTGACCGGTGCGGCCCGTCATCAGCCTCTCCACTCATGCCTGAAGCGGTACGAGTGAAGGCGTATTCTGGAAATACACCATCGACGTCACCCCCTGGTTTCTGTTTTATTCAAATTTAATTCAAAATTTTACGAGAAACTTTGACAAGTTCTAACTTTTAAACAATAAGTCCAAATGAATTGATTCTTTTTGCATTGTGTTAATTTTGAAGAGCCCTAGCGACACACCAAAATGCAGATTTTTCTCTATTGTCTAGAATTTCTGGTGATTTTTAGAGTGATTATTGATATTTTGTTTCTCTGTTTTTAATTATTTTCAGAGGGAGAAGCTTGTCTTGAGGATCACCCGGAGGATGTGACCATCCTCTGCACTAAGGCAAGCCACACCAACATTTACATGGTGTCACTTCAATATTTGTGAATTTTCAACTTGAATATGAGCTATTTCATGCATTTAAATTTATTTAAATGAATATTGATTTTGCTAGTTACTTGTTTTGCTTGAGATGCTAGATTCCAGTAGTGTGATGATGTCTAAGTTAGTATGAGTCAAGAGAGGTAACTTTTGCTTATGTGATGATGACATGGTTATGACAAGACTAGCACTGGCACTATTTTTCTTAATAAAGATGTTGATTCTACTAAGTTGATACCATGACTAAAAATGATGAGTATCAAGAATCAGTGGAATTGGATCATTATGGTTTGATGATGACTAGTGCCAGTATAAGATTTAATGATGTTGATCCATTCGTTATTAGTATTATGTGAATCATGTCATATGTTTGCATATTCATGGCATATCATAAGACCTATTATTTTTATTTCAAGTTAAACCTGCTGTTAATTCAACTTGAACATAACGTTGATCGGGTCATAGTGCCACTGAATCGAGTTTTCCCCCAGTGCAAGCACATTTGCCTTTGTGGGAAGGCCTATATTCAGTCCGTTGTCATGCCTCTGGTAGGTACCTCCAATGAGGGAAGGTTATCGGCATGCGGTACCCTGGCCCGGTAAGCAGACAGAGCCTTGTGTGCCCGTTTGTGGTATGCTACCTTGTCCCCATTTGGGACTATTTATGTTTTGCCACGACGATGGCCATTGATGCCTTTGGTAGGCACGGGGCTACCCAGGACTTAGCCCAGTGGGGAGTGAGTTGGAGTGGCCGGGAGAGTGTCATGGCTATGGGAGGGTTTTGTCAGAATGCCGTTGGTCCACCTGAATGGGAGTGTGAGGCCATGGATTTCGTGGTGTGGCTACAGTGTAATACCTCTGCATAGTGTATTTAATCTATAGATAACCGTGTCCTCGGTTACGGACACCTTGGTAGTAGGTCACACCATGGATCAACATTTATAATTAATCGTGCACACTAAGTATAATCATTTGACACTGCTTGAAAGATAATGGTTGAGGAATTATGATGATGGTGGAGACCAAAGTGTTGGTTTCATTTGTGATCCGAGAAAGATCACCGTTTGGTTACAAGGTAACCCGTTCGGTAAGAAAGTCCGAGGGACTTGGTGCACGAGTTGTTTACACTTCGTCAGTAGTATGATTCTGCATTGCATTTAAATTGATGTAATATCATAATATTGGTTGCCATTATGTTTATGATTGTTGTGAGCTTGCAAGTATATTCAATGTACTGACCTAGCGTGTCATGCCATATTTCAGGATAGTTTCGGTGGATCGAAGTGCTGCCCGAGTCTAGATCGTGTCCACATCGGTGTCCCTGTGCTATGGAGTCCCGCTTCGTTGTTGTTCCGCTGTCGTGTAGTTGTCTTGATCGAGGCCCCTTTATGTTCACTAAATAATGTACATATTGTTCAGTGGCACCATTTGTGCCACTTGGCCTCGCTACTTGATGTAACGTCAAACTATGTTCCGCTAGTATCAATAAAGCGGTTGTTTTTTGTACCAAGATGTTGTGCGTTGCCAGAAGACTTGATCTCTGTGCTGGCAATGCAAGGTAAACTGGTTGCTTTGAGCCAGGGTGCCACAATGCTTGGTATCAGAGCTGCGCTGACTATAGGACACGCAAGACCACCGATGTGTTAATTGGACGATAGCTGAGTGCTGGTAGTGTTTGTCTCTGATTACTGCATTGCATGTACTTGATTTATTATTATTTCTAACCGACTAATGCTTGTGAGTGTAGATGGCTCCTGTGCCGTACCCGTGCCAGTTGGAGCTACTACCGCACACGTCGCCACATCTTCTTCGGAATGTATGGCACTAACTCTACCCTCACGGTGACGACCCAGTGTATCGGGTGTACCGGGAGCATCTAGCAGACTCAGTATATGAGTATCATGCCGTGGTTACTCTGCGCGTTAGTTCAGTTACAGGCTCTTACACCCATACCTCTAGGAGCGGTTTCGCTTCCACCGCCGCTCAGGCTGTCCAGTTTGCTGCGTTTGAGATCCTCATTCAGCTACGCTATAAGGAGATCCAGATGCAGACCCACCCAGGTTTCCACTACTATCCATCCTTGTACAACGATGGTCGTGTCCATTTCCCTAACATTGATCCGGCGGCCGATAGCGCTGCTATCCACCTTTCTCATTATATGTAACAACCTGGATTTTTGCCCTTTTCTTTTTCTTGGATTTCTTGATTTTATTTGCTTATCAGTGGCTATGTGGTTCTGAAACTTGGGAAGATCATGTCTTCCTAGGTTTTATAGTGGCTTGCCATCCTTCTAATCATCCCAAGACCCTGCCATTTCCATCATTGACCCAACTCAATATTTTTTTCCTTGGAATATTCCTTTTCTATTAAAGGAATAATTCTTTTTGCCCTAGGTTGTGAAGCAACCTATATGTCTGCCATTCTAAAAATACCCAAATAATTCACATTATTTTTTTGGGTCCTATCTTTCTCAAATGTGGCAAAACATTTCATTGCCATGTTAAAAAATAATCCTCCAATAATCATTTTCCTATTCTGCCCTAAATGGCACTTTGAGAAGCATGTGCTATTTATCTTTGCCTAATTAACTCCAAACTTTGTGGACATCTTTTCCTGTCCATATCAGTGCCTTGTGCCAAATATCATACTCTTTCCTAGTAATAATTTTCCAGTGATTTTCCAAAGTTTCTGTCCAGAAAGGAACCTTGTTAAGGAAGTATATTCTAGGCATGTCCAAATGAAATGAAACTTGGTCACATCCTTCATTTGACCAAATCATGGATCTCTACCAAATATGAGCTCATGGAGATCATCTATGTGAGCTCAGCTCCAAATCTTGGTTTCTGGTAAAATCTTCACTTTGTGAAGCAACACTATTATACCTTGCTTCACTTGAGCTGAAAATTTACCAGGACATTCTTACATATATCTCTAGTCCCACCACCAAGTTCTGGCTCAATCCAGTTACCATTTACCCTCAGTAATTCTTCTAGATTCTGTCCAGAATGGAGCATTGTGAAACAAGTGCCACTTTGGTAACTCCAAATGGCATGAGATTTTTACAGCAGCTCCATCTGGTCAAATAATCCCACTCCACCAATTTTCAGCTCATGACACTTAAGTGTGTGAGTGCAACATCTTAATCCCCTAATCTGGCTAGTTTTGCACTTTCTACAGCAACCCCCATCTAAACTCCTCTTCCTAGTCTGATTTTTGGTGATCAACACCACCTTCGTGTAAGATCATCGCCAGACAACTTAGTTACTGAGTTACCAAGCTAGTTTAACCACAAGAAGTTACAAGCACCTTCCTGTTGATTTACTTTGGAGCTAAGTGCAAATCTCTTCTTTGCCCCTGGACCAATTTCTTTTTGCATCTATACTAAGGGCACTAAGGTCCATCTACTGGACATGGTTGGCCACGACAAAGCGCACCGCTCACACCAGTGCGTGTGGTGATCACGCTTGCGTCATGCACAACGTGCGCTCTGGATCGATCCGGCCACTGTTTCCGTCACCTCCCTCCTCGTCTCGACCTCCATCCTTGTCCAGGAGCTCCCCCGTGCTCGACTGCATGGTCCTGCATCGATGCCTCGTCGTGGTTCGCTAGCATTGCGCCGTCACAACAGGGCCCCTGCGATGCCCAGCCTCTGACCTCCATTAGAGCACTGCTCGAGCTCGCTTGTGAGCTCGAGAGCCCTCCCCACGCCTATATAAGGACCCCTCGACCCCTCCCGCAGCTCACCAGCCTCTCCCTACTCCTCCTAGACCACCAGAGCCCTCGGCCTCCTCTTCTTTTCTCCGGAGTTTGCCTCTGTCCGCCATGGCCGCCTCGGTCTCGGCATGGTTCCGGTGCGCCTAGCCCTCCCCGCACCCCTCTCCACGTCCACCAAGTCCCCCTCGTTCTACTCAGTCGCCCCAACCCCTCGTTCATCGCCAGAGTCCATCCTGGCCGCGTGCCCCACGCACGGCCGCCGCCTCCGCTGTTCTGCCACCGCTCACTCCGTGTCGGGGGAAACTGTCCGCCACGAACACCTATGGGACCGGAGCCCCTTGTCTGTGCGGTACGAGGGCGGAGGGAGCACGAAGAGCAGATCATGGCGAGCACGCAGGCAGTTTTACCCAGGTTCGGGCCGCGGTAGACGCGTAAAACCCTACTCCTGCTTAGTTGTGTATAGAGTTGGAGTGCTCGAGAGCTTGAAGAAGCAGCTACACCGAGCGTATGAGCGATCTAGGTTCCGAACCCCCTCCACGTTGTGCATGGGCCTCCTTTTATAGTACAAGGGGTCACCGACAGGTGTCAACGTAGGAGAAAGGGGTAAAAACGTAAAAGAGGTGGTAGTTGTAACAGTGCGGGAATAGTGGAGCTACAGTGTGCGAACAGTGGTCGCCACCTACTTTGACAGTGGGGGACAAGGGCATTTAATGCCCGTCGCCGTCGACCCCAAAAGCTCCCGCCATTGCGTCTCTGTTTGCCACGGCGATGGCTTCACCACCGTGGAGCGCCACCGTGTCCCCCAGGCTGCACAGCCATCCGCCACGCGTCCCTGGATTAGCCCCAGGGCGACGCGTGGGCCGATGAGCTGGAGCGCGGGCACACAGCGCAACTCTCCCCGGCAAGCACCTTGCCGGGGTCTTGACCTTGCCGGGCCCGGGAGCTTGCCGCTCCCCGGGCCCTCGCCGGGACGCATATAGCGCCGAGGCGTGTCTTCTATGATGGAATCTTCTAGTCTTCCTGGCAAGCTCCTCTTGCTAGGGCCTTGTGCTAGTGAGGTAATCTTGAGCCTGGTACGGCCTTCCCGGCAAGCTCCACTTGCCGGGGTCTCGATCTTCTGTCTTGCATACTTTGTTTTTGAATGGTTTGATATGGAGCAGGAAGGTCTCCGGCGAGCGCGTGGTAAACCCTGCCGCGGGAAGCTGCAACTGCCCGTGCACAAGTTGGGGTACTGAGGTACCCCTACCTCAGTACACCGACAGGAGCCCCCGGGCCTGGGCCACACACGGTGCCGAGCGCTGTTGGGCCAGGCCCAAAACAGTGCACGGGCACACGCGGCCCACGGCGCGCCGAATCCACTTCCGTATCCGCCGCATCCCCCCGTAACGGCACGCGTCGATTGCGGCGTCGTGGGATGGGACGTGCCCACGTTCTCTTAATGGAAAGAGCGAAACGCCCCCCCACTTCCCCATAAAAGCAGAGGAAGCAGGAGCGATTCCCCTCCTTGCGCTTTCATTGCATCTTCTTCTTCCTCCAGAAATCCCCTTTGCGCTCCGCCTCCACACTTCCGCCGCCGCCGTTCACCCCTTCCTCCGCCGCCTCCGCCATGGCCCCGAAGACCGAGAAGGCAAAGGCGGAGAAAGCCAAGAGGGAGAAGTCGGAGCAAGCAGCGAAGCTTACCGCGTACCGGAAGCGGAACCTCGTCTTCCCGTCGAAGCTCGGCGCGCGGGAGCTTTGGAACAAGTATTACTTGTTCTGGGCCAAGGAAACCAAGGTGCACCCTCACACTCGAGCTTATCCGGCCGCCGCCAAGGACAACTACCCCGGCGGGTACTATTTCTTCGCAGCCTTCTTTCACTGCGGTCTTTGCCCTCCTTTCTCTGATTTCTTCTGCGACATCATGCACACCTATGGCTTCCACCTTCTTGACTTCACCCCCAACGCCATCCTCACAATGGCGGTTTTCGCACACATGTGCGAAAACTTCATAGGAATACACCCAAACGTAGCGCTGTTTAGGCACTTCTTCACTCCTAGAGCAGAGGCCGGCGCCCCCCTCTCCGGGGGAATTTCTTGGGTATTTCGTCTGAAGAAGAAGGAGTCGTACTTGCCGGGGGAGCTCCGCGGCAAGTGGGAGGAGTGGCGTGCAGACTGGTGCTGGATCGTTGAGGACGAGCCGCAGCCCTTCACCGCGCCGCGCACAACGCCCATCGTGCGCGGCAGGGATTGGAGCGAGATAGACTCGGACGACATCAAGCTCGACATCGCCCTCGTCCGGATTCTTCGTCTTCGGGTAGCAAGGCTGTCCGTTGCAGAAGTAGGCGCAGACTTCCTCCGCCGCCACATCGCCCCTCTCCAAGACAGGAAAAGGCCGGCCTGGGAGTACGGCAACGCAGCGGATATAATGAGGCTGCGCCCCGGGCTGAACTTCAACTTCACGACGCTGGAGCTGAAGGGGATGGTCCGGGAACTCTTCAAATATGACCCGGCCCACCCTGAGTGGTTCAGACCTCCCCGGGGAGTGGTGCCCCTCTGCAACAGCACAGTCCGGGACCGTCTTTGCGCCATGATGCCCGCGTGTGATTCGCACGGCGTGGACCGCACGTGGATTCCGCCCAAGCCCATAGACGTCCTCAGCTTCTTCGACAACCTTGTGGAGGTGGCGAAGAACAAGGATGACATCAAGGAGCACACGCGGGACACCACTGACCAGGAGCTTGCATACATGGCTTCTCGGGCTGAAGAGGCCGCTGCAGCCGCAGCGGCAGGAGATTTTGGATATACGCCTGACGAGGCGGAGGCTGCGGATGCGTCCTGCCAGGCGGAGGAGGCGGAGATCCGCAGACTGCTGCAACTTCCTCCCGACGCGCTCGCCGGGGTCCCCTCTCTGAGGCACTCCGGGATCCCCGGAATCGCGGCCGAGGCCGCGGCAAGGGGTGGCGCTGCCGGAGGGAACAGAGGCGCCGCGGGGAGCGGAGGCGCCGGAGGGAGCGGAGGCGCCAGAGGAAAAGAGGCCGCAGCGCAGGGCGCTGGGCCCAGCAAGCCAGCCGGGGAGGAGGAGGAGGAGGAGGCCGAGGCCGCCGAGGACTCCGACGGATCTACGGAGCTCTACGCCGACGACCTCTCCTCGTCGGAGACCTCCCCGCCCCCGGCAAGCCCAAGGCGGTCTCCACTGAAGCGTCTCCGCAGGGCGGCGACGGGAGCGAGGGCGCAGGCGCCCCGGCAACAACCAGCTCGCCGGGCAGCTCAAGCTTCCCGGGGAAGCCAAGCTGCGCCGGGGGCGACCGGCGCACCAGCCGCGGCGGAGGCGGCCCACGCGCAGGCCACGGCAGAGGCGCCCCGCAGGTCGGCGCCAAGCAGGCAGGAATCTTCTCGGAGCGGAGCAGCGGCTCCGCCCGCTCCCCGGGCTCCGGCTACCACAGTGGCTGGGTCTTCACAGCCCCCAGCCCCAGGGACCGCCAAGCGCCCGAGGGAATCTTCGTCTTCCGCTCCTCGTGCAGACGCGCCCCAGGTGGAGTATGACTTCTCCGCCTTGAGCGAGGACGACGAGGAGGATCAGGAGTAAGAATCCGAGATCTTACACCTTCTCAAGTTTCGTCTTGATTATTGTTGATGCTAATTTTGTTTGTTGCTTTGATTTCAGGACCTTGGTTCAGCGCGTGGCGAAGAAAGCCAAGGCGCCTGTGATCGAGGTCGCGGAAGACTCGGCCACCGCGGCAACTGGGGACGCGCCGGAGCCAAGCCTGCCGGACCCGAGCGCTGCTCCGAGGAGCAGCCCCCAGCGCAGCCCCCAGCGTAAGTCTGGGTTCCATCCTTCCGCTCGTCGGGGTGCGCTTGGGGATTTTGTCTTGTTTCAATATCTTGATGTCTTTGTCTTGACTTGTGCAGAGGTGGAGCCACAGCGGCAGGAGCGTCCGGAGACCGCCCTCGAAGAGCCGCAGGCCCCGCCGTCCCCGCCAAGGCCGAACTCCCCGGCAAGGGAGTGCGCTCCGCCAAGGGCGGGTACCCCGCCAAGGGCGAGCAGCCCGGCGAGGGCGGCCACTCCGCCAAGGCAGAGCTCCCCGGCGAGGGAGCCCGCCGCTGATGACGTCCGCCAAGGTAGGCTCTATAACTTGTCTTCTTGGCGTTGTCTCTTTTTGGATTTTTGCTTGAACTTCTTTTTCTTCTTCTTCTTCTAGATCCTCCTCCCCCCGAGCACATGGAGACGGAAGTCATCAACATCGAGGAGGAGGAGGGCGCGCAGGACGGCGGCGGCGACGTCCCTGTCGCCGAGGACACGGCGGGAGCCGCCGAGCCAGCTGCGCAGGAGACCGCTCCGGCTGCGGACGCAGCGGCCGGGTCGAGGTTGACCTTGCCGCTGGGCGAGTTCTCCTTCTCGCCGGGACAGCTCCACCCCGGCGAGCCGCTGCTGCTCTTCGGCCTCAGCTTTCTCCAACACCCACTCCTGGTATTCGTCGGCGAGTCGCTCGCGCTCCTCCGCCACCTCGCGGAGGGCAGCCTGGTTGGCGGCGCGGAGCTCCGCCGCGCGCTTCTCCATCTCAAAGATGTCGGGGGAAACTGTCCGCCACGAACACCTATGGGACCGGAGCCCCTTGTCTGTGCGGTACAAGGGCGGAGGGAGCACGAAGAGCAGATCGTGGCGAGCACGCAGGCAGTTTTACCCAGGTTCGGGCCGCGGTAGACGCGTAAAACCCTACTCCTGCTTAGTTGTGTATAGAGTTGTAGTGCTCGAGAGCTTGAAGAAGCAGCTACACCGAGCGTATGAGCGATCTAGGTTCCGAACCCCCTCCACGTTGTGCATGGGCCTCCTTTTATAGTACAAGGGGTCACCGACAGGTGTCAACGTAGGAGAAAGGGGTAAAAACGTAAAAGAGGTGGTAGTTGTAACAGTGCGGGAATAGTGGAGCTACAGTGTGCGAACAGTGGTCGCCACCTACTTTGACAGTGGGGGACAAGGGCATTTAATGCCCGTCGCCGTCGACCCCAAAAGCTCCCGCCATTGCGTCTCTGTTTGCCACGGCGATGGCTTCACCACCGTGGAGCACCACCGTGTCCCCCAGGCTGCACAGCCATCCGCCACGCGTCCCTGGATTAGCCCCAGGGCGACGCGTGGGCCGATGAGCTGGAGCGCGGGCACACAGCGCAACTCTCCCAGGCAAGCACCTTGCCGGGGTCTTGACCTTGCCGGGCCCGGGAGCTTGCCGCTCCCCGGGCCCTCGCCGGGATGCATATAGCGCCGAGGCGTGTCTTCTATGATGGAATCTTCTAGTCTTCCTGGCAAGCTCCTCTTGCTAGGGCCTTGTGCTAGTGAGGTAATCTTGAGCCTGGTACGGCCTTCCCGGCAAGCTCCACTTGCCGGGGTCTCGATCTTCTGTCTTGCATACTTTGTTTTTGAATGGTTTGATATGGAGCAGGAAGGTCTCCGGCGAGCGCGTGGTAAACCCTGCCGCGGGAAGCTGCAACTGCCCATGCACAAGTTGGGGTACTGAGGTACCCCTACCTTAGTACACCGACACTCCGGCCGCCCTAGCCACTTCCAGGTTTCCCCGACTCCACCACCGCACTCCCCACTTCCTGGAGGTCCGTCCTAACCCTCTTGACCTCGCCGGCGCTGCCCGTTTCGTTGGAGAGCATCATCCTCGACCTTCCCCTGTCCTCCTCGGTGCTCCTCCGCCCCTGCGTCTTCCTCTCCTCCCCGGTGGCCGTCTCCTCTCTGGATCGGTGCTGCTGGCGCCAACGTACCCGCTGGTGGCCTCAGCCGGGCGGGAGACGGACGAAGCCACCCGGGCCTCTCGCCGGCGTCGCCCCTCCCCTGCTCCTCCTCTGTCTTGATCGGGACAGAGGGAGGAGGAAAAAGACGAGCCCAGTGCCCCATCCTCCTGCAAGGGCCCGCGAGGATTCAAGTGAAAACTTATTTCCGCAAGTACGTTTTCTTTTAACAAAAGCGTACTTCCATTCTGCTTTGGGGCCGAATACATTTTCCAAGTTCTGAAAGCGTATTTCTGATTATGTGCTTCTGTCTTATCCACTCAGGGACCTGTTTGCTGAAGTTTATTCACAGATTGGTCCTTCTTCTTCAACATCTCATATCTCCGCGACCGTAACTCCGAATCAGGTGAAACCAGCGCTCACGTCTTCGTCTCGTCGAGCCCGTTCTGTTGGTATAATTTTCACTATGGTTTGACATACTGGAAATGACCATTTTTCCGTTGCACGTAAACAGCCCCTTCGGGAGAGAACTATTTTCGGCAAATCTTTTCGCGGCTTCACCGCACTTCTTCCCGGAGTCTCCCTCATCACAGTCAAGACACAATACCCACTTGCATGATAGTCATGCAGTAGCCATGGTTTTCAACCTGAATATTTATTAAATGATTGATTGTTTAAAATATGGTTATCTTTGTTTCGGTAAAACTTCGGGGTTAATGTTTACTTTCTTGTTATGTTGTTATGCACTGGGTTATCGTGTCATGCTAGTGCTAGTATTCCTTTCATAGATTTATGCTTGCTAGTAGTACATGTTGATGTTGGTGATGGTCTTCGGTGCATGACTATCGTCTGTCCCGAGTACCATTGTTATGCATGTTCATGTGCATCCAGTTAGTTAAATGCTTGCATGTTGGTATTGTTGATATGTTCTTGCATGATATTTGTTGTTGATGTTAGTGGTCATGCTATGTTTCGGAGAAGTATGTACTTATGATGTTCATGTTAGTCAGTTTGCCATGCTTATGGGTCATTGTTGATATGGTGGATAGTTATGTGGTTCTCTCATGATTATGTTGATATTCATGCTCATGCATTGTAATTGCATCATGTATTTTATCATGGCTCACATATTTGCATTAAAGTTTAACCGGATTAAATTGAACATGAACAACTGTTGGCTAAGTCATGGTGCCACCATATCGAACTGACCAGTGCAACCACGTTTACCTTTATGGGAAGGTCCTAACTGGGTCTATTGTCATGCCTCTCGCCGGTGCCTCCAAAGAGGGAAGGTTATGGGCGTGCGGTACCTTGGCCCGGTAAGCAGACATAACCTTGTGTGCCCGTTGTTGTTGTTATGGATCCGGGTCCCCGTTTGGGACTGTTTAAGTTTTGGCCACGATGGTGGTCGTTTTGTCTTTGGTAGACACAGGGCCACCCAGGACTTAGCCCAAAGGGGAGTTAGTCAGAGTGGACATGAGAGTGTCATGGCAGTAGATCGGTTTTGTCGGAACGTTGTTGGTCCACCCGAATGGGAGAACGAGGCCATGGGTTCCGTAGTGTGGGTACAGTGCGTTACCTCTGCAGAGTGTATATTCAATCTATCGATAGCCGCGCCCGCGGATAAGGGCCCAATTCGTAGTTGGTCACACTATGAGTCAACAGTAATAAGAATAATGTGCTTAATAACAACCCCGGTTTGATGATGAGATAAGTTGGTTGTGATCGCCAGAAAGATCACCATTTGAGACCAAGTGTTGGTCATGGTTGTGATCGCCGGAATGATCACCGTGGTATCGAGGATACCGAGTTGTTGGATATTCGTGATGTTGTGCGAGAATCGTGGGTAAAGATCAAGCTCCGTGTGGTCATTTGATGATTACTACGGTATTGTTTGTACCAAGCTTGATTTGATCCTGAGATGATCATATAATGTCCGAGGTAGGTAAGTGATGCATGTGATGGTTATGTGGTAACCCGAACAGAATAAATGGTGCATGTAGTGTCATCATGTTGCATGCTAGTATCATCAGATTTATATGTTCATGCCGTGCTCATATTGTCTAGATGTATCATGTTCATGTTGTTCGTGCTATGTTATTCTGATGATCTTATGATAATTCCTGATTAACCTGTAATTGCCATGCTGTTGTTTGTCTTGAATGCTTCTGGTTATTGTGAACTTGCAAATACATTCAATGTACTGACCTGGCGTGTGATGCCAGCTTGCAGGTCATGCCTGGATTGCTTGCTTGTTTGGTGTTGTTCCCGTGTTCGCGAGCTAGGATAAACGTTCCAGCCAGTGTCCCCGCGGATTGGAGTCCATCATCGTCGTTCGTTGTTCCGCTGCTTTAAGTTGTTATGTTGCTTGTATAGAGCAACCGTGGTTGGCGTAGTGTCGCCGTACCAATGTTATTCATTGTAATATCAGAACCCTTGTATTCATATTCGTGTTGTAATAGAGAGCTGGTTTGTTCAATACTAAGAAGTGTCGTATTCCAGAAGACTTCACCTCGATTTTTGGGCTGGAATACGGGGCGTTCCGGTTTTCTCTGAGCCGGGGTGCAAGATGATACCACTGCTAGTTATCTTAAGATTCGTGAGCTGGCTCGAGAGCTGACTCGTGCCAGCACTGCCTTAGTATCCGCTAGGTCCTATCCCACTCCCCCATCTATGGGATTCACTCCTTATACTGCACCCAGTTCTAGCTCGCCTGTTTCCCCGGTTACTCCTCCGAGTAGCTCGGGCACCTCGACCATGACTTCCCATATCGCTCCTACTGAGTGGGCTCCACTTCTCGCCACCGCTGCAGCCCCTATGCTCCCATCTCATCCTGCACCTGCCCCTGAGGGAGAGCCTTCAAGGTAGCATCGTCGTGTTACTTTTAACCCGGAGGTCTCGGTTAACATCATCAGTTCAGCAGCCGAGTCCGCTTCAGGAGAGGACCCAGCAGGACCAGCAGAGCGCTAGAGCATCCGAGTATCTGTAGTTGTCATGTTAATGTACAGATGTAGTAGTACGAGTCATGATGTATGAGAGTAGTCGGACTGGTCATTATGTTATTCTTTCATGTATGAGTCTATGTATAATTATGTTGGAACCTTTTTATTATTCTCTTTGTTTTTTCGCGGTTTTTCCTTCTCTTTCTCAGATTTTTCACTGGCTTTTCCCTACTATTTTGGATATTGGTCATCACAGTTGCTTTATATTGGAAAAAACAAATAATAGGATGATAGGGGGAGGCAGCAGTAGTCACACTTGTGAGGATGTCCCTGTCCGCCGCTCAGCACGACAGGCAGGGCATTCCCCCGAGCCGTACAATCCACCATCGCCTCCACCGCCATATCCGCCCTCCACTGAATAAATTATGCGCATGTTTGAGGAAAGAAGGATAACGAACTGATCGAATTACTGAAAAGTGTACAAGCTATGGTTGGGCAAAAGGGAAATCAGAATGGTCATCACTCCTAGCTGTCAGATTTTCAGCGAACCAAGCCTCCCAGTTTCAGTCAAGTTATTGATCCCATGGAAGCCGCTGGTTAGTTAAGGACCATTGAGAAAAAGCTTGAAATTTCTCGTACTTAAGAAGATGATAAGGTTCTGTTCGCTACACATTACCTCGAAGGAGCTGCCACTATATGGTGGGATAATGCTAAAGCCATGTGGCCTGCAGACCAAGAAATCACTTAGACTAAAATCAAGGACCATTTCCGCAAATATCATATTCCTACTAGTATTATGAAGGTCAAGCAGCGTGAATTCCTCCCGCTCACCCAACGAAGCGTGTTTGTCAGTGAGTATCTGCATATGTTTAATCATTTGGCCGGTTATTCCCTCTATGATATGGCCACCGAAGAAAGAAAGATCGACATATTTCTTGGAGGACTAAACCAGTTCCTCAGATGCACTCTCAGTATGTTTGATTTCCCGGATTTCAAACTCTGGTAAACAAGACCCTCATTGTAGAAAGGGGGCCAAGCTCGTGCATGAAAACAAGCCTGTTAAGAATGATCACAAGCGTAAGTTTGAGCCTAAGAAGGATGGCCAGCCAATGCAGGTGGATCGTACTTGGCAGTAGACTTAGGTAGAGTTCAAACACAATTGGCAGCAGAATGTTAACAAGACCACTACCCATGTCAAGAATGTTGTAACCAGCCCGGTGCGCGAAGAATGTCAGCGCAACAACTCGTGCTTTAATTATGGAAAAACCGAACATTGTGCAAGACAATGTCCCAAGATCGACAAGACGAATGCTCCATTCAGGCCGCAAGTCAACCATATGGGGCGATACCCTGTCCAGCGGACCATCCAAGGCCAAGTTCACCACCTCTCCGCAAACGAAGCTCAAGAGGACCCCGGAGTCGTCATTGGTATGTTCGTGTAAATAGCATACCTGCAATTATTTTATTTGACTCTGGGGCTTCCCACACTTTTATTTCGCGGAGTTTTGTTACCCAAAACAAATTTTCTTGTTCAATTTTGGGAAAAAGTATGCTAGTACAATACCTGGGATCCGTGCTCAGAAGCAATCTGGTGTGCCATAATTTGGAAATTGATATCAATGGGGTTTGTTTCCAACTTCCTTGATAGTCATCGAGTCTGCCAAGTTGGACATTATATTAGGAATGAACTGGTTGACTCAATATCAAGTATGCATCTACTGTGCGACCATAGAAGTTACCTTGACAAGCCAGGAAGGTCGAATCACAAAATTCTACGCCTGCAAAAGCATACCAAAAGAGAAATGGTATTCACCGTAGTAGCTGAAGAATTGGCATTAATTGCTGTAGTCAGTGAATTTCTAGATGTATTCCCTGAGGAATTACCAGGAATGTCACCAAAACGAGAGCATGAGTTTGCAATTGATCCTGTGCCTGGGACCGCACCGATATACAAGAAGTATTATCGGATGCCTTCATCTGAATTAGTAGAATTAAAGAAACAGCTTGATGAGATGCTCTAGAAAGGTTATATCCGTCCAAGCTCCTCACCATGGGGATCACACGCAATATTTGTGGATAAAAATGATGGTAGTCTCCGGATGTGTGTGGATTACCGTCAGCTGAATGATGTCACTATCAAGAACAACTATCTACTACCAAGGATCGATGATTTATTTGATCAACTCAGTGTGGCAAAAGTATTCTCCAAGATTGATTTGAGGACTGGATACCACCAGCTCAAGATCAAGAAGGAAGATATTCCTAAGACCACGTTTACTACCCGATATGGTCTTTATGAATATACGGTTATGTCCTTCGGTCTCACCAATGCCCCTGCTTTCTTCATGCATATGATGAACAAAGTATTCATGGAGTTCCTGGATAAATTTGTGGTGGTCTTCATAGATGACATTTTAATATGCTCAAAAAGTAAAGAAGAGCATAAATAACACCTCAGAGTTGTCGTACAAAGACTCCGTGACCATCAGCTATACACAAAATTCAGCAAATGCGAGTTTTGGCTCAAGCAAGTTCGATTCCTAGGGCATGTTCTGTCAGCAGAAGGAATAGTCATGGATCCAAGTAAGGTAAAGGACATGCTTGATTGGACGACACCCACGACAGTATCCAAAATCCGAAGTTTCCTTGGATTAGTTGGGTACTACCGCCATTTCATTGAAGGTTTCTCTAAGGTTCCAAGCCATTGACAGAGCTTCTCAAGAAAGATAAGAAATTAGAATGGACTGAGGACTGCGAGAAAAGTTTCAATGAGCTGAAGACCAGACTGACAACAACACCTGTTTTGACTCTTCCGGACATCTACCACAACTTTGATGTGTATTGTGACGTCTCCAGGCGAGGTCTTGGATGTGTACTCATGTAGGATGGTAAGGTTGTAGTATACGCATCTCGCTAGCTACGACCTCATGAACGGAACTATCCAAATAAGGATTTATAGTTGGCCGTGGTTGTTCATGCCTTGAAAATTTGGAGACATTACCTCATTGGAAAAAGGTGTCAGATATTTACCGACCACAAAAGTCTCAAGTATATATTCAGTCAACCAGACTTAAACCTCCGACAACAAAGATGGCTCGAATTAGTCAAGGATAATGACCTTGGAATTAATTATCTTTTAGGCAAGGCCAACGTGGTCGCCGATGCCCTCACTCGCAAGCCTGCCAGCTTGAATGCCATGATGGAATCTCTGCCCCCGAACTTCAGAAAGATATCACTCATCTCAATTTGGTTATAGTTGATACTGCTCTTGCTAATATGATGGAAGTTACCCCTACCCTCGAGGCCAAAATCCGCAGAGCCCAGTCAGACGACCCAGTTCTGCCAAAGCAAGACAAGCGTATGTTAAAAGGATAGACCTAGGATTTCTCTAAGGATCAGCAAGGTACGCTAACAATCCGAGGAAGGGTTTGTGTACCTGAGCAAGTAGAACTGCGAAAGAAGATCTTGACAGAAGCACATGAATCTTCATATTCCATTCACCTCGGAGGTACCAAAATGTGAGAAAACCTTCGGCAGATATTTTGGTGGGATGGGATGAAGAAGGACATCCCCTATTTTGCTACTTGTTGCGATGCATGCAATAAAGTGAAGGCAGAACATAAAAAACCCAGCCGGACTCCTCCAACCTCTGCCAGTCCCGCAATGGAAGTGGGATGATGTCTGCATGGATTTCATCACTTGACTACCAACGACTCATCGAGGCAAT
Source organism: Secale cereale (assembly GCA_902687465.1). NCBI lineage: Eukaryota > Viridiplantae > Streptophyta > Magnoliopsida > Poales > Poaceae > Secale > Secale cereale. The sequence goes on from LR738709.1 coordinate 350,737,917, forward strand.
GATGCAGTATGGGTCGTGGTGAACACATTGACTAAGGTAGCTCATTTCATTCTGATCAGGACCACTTACCGAGCCAATCAGGTCGCGTTGTATGTGTCCAAAATAGTCAGTTTGCATGGAGTGCCAAGAACTATCACTTCTGGCAGGGGGTCACTTTTTACCTCAGCCTTCTAGTCACGTCTCCATCAAGCTTTGGGGACCGCGCTAAAATACAACACTTCCTATCATCCTCAGACCAACGGGTAGACTAAGCGAGTTAACCAAATACTTGAAGATATGCTTCGAGCATGTGCTCTGGCCGAAGGACCCAACTGGGAAGATTGTTTGCCACATGCCGAGTTCTCGTACAACAATAGTTTCCAGACCAGCCTGAAGATGTCACCCTATGAAGATCTATATGGTCGTAGGTGCAGCACTCTGCTAAACTGGTCTCAAACCGAAGATAGCTGCATTTTCGGACCTGATCTCATGATGGAAGCTGAAAAGCAAGTCAAGGAGATCCAAGATAGATAGCAGTTGGCTAAGTCCCGACATAAGAGTTATTATGATGCAAAGCACCGTCCGGTCAGTTTTGAACCTAGAGAACATGTATACCTCCGAGTCATCCCTATGAAAGGAGTCAAGAGATTTCAGACTCATGGAAAATTGGCACCAAGATATATTGGTATGTTCCCAGTTATGTCCAAAGTGGGTACTATCGCATATCAGTTGGAGTTGCCCCCGGAACTATCAGAAGTACACAACGTGTTCCATGTCTCACAGCTAAGACGATGTATATCGCCTCCAGAGAAAAAGAGTGATATGACAGAGTTAGAACTAGCCAAGGAATTAACGTATGAAGAGAACTGTTCAAAATCTTCAATGAAATGGAACTTGTCACTCGCAGTAAAGGAATAAAGTTTTATAAGGTTCAGTGGGAGCACCATACCCGGGAAGAAGCAACTTGGGAACGTGAATAATTTCTTAGGGAAACCTATCCAGAATTGTTTTCCCGAGCAACCGAATCTCGAGGACAAGATTCATCCTAAGTGGGGGAGATTTGTGATAGCCTAGTTTCTGCCCTCTTTTCTTTTTCTGATTTTTATTGCCATTTGATTTGAATTTGGGTTTTGAATCAACTTAGTTGGACTTAAACACTTGGGCATACCTTGGATTTTCACCCAAGTGGCCCATCTCTCTCTCTCTCAAACCCTCATTTTCTCTTTGATATATCACAAAATGATCCTAGGAATATTTTTCCTAAATGAAAAATATTCATATTCCCTTCAAAATCCCACTTCAGCAACATATGATCCAAAGCAACCCTCATTTTTATTGCTCCTAAAATCCTGAGAAAATTCCCAAATATTCTTTGAACCCTAGGGCACCTTCCTAAGTAAAAATATTGCATCACTTTTTGTAATATTTTGCTACAGAAAATCATTTCTGTTCTGGACAGAATAGGCACTTTACACACCAAGTATACTTTTCCTTGATCCAATTAGGATGATTTTTCTTGAGCTCCATTACCTTCCTAAGAGACTGCTAAACCTGAAAGCTTGGCCCTCAACTCTTACTCGATCACTCATAGCTAACCTCACAAGTTACTGTCTAGAAACTTACCAGGAAGTAAACCACACACACACAGCTCATGGGTTCAACTCAAAGTGTTGGAACCACACAAATAACCAAGGACTACACGCCATACATGAAGTTTAAGCTTAGCGCGGCCTGATGTCATAGTTTACGCGGTGACGCGTTCGTCCAGACGTGCTGGCATGTAGCCGACACGCTCTACGACGCGCCTGAGCCGCTGTTGAGCGCATGCTCGCTTCCCTTACTGTCGCGCCTTGCCAAACTCCGCCACAATCCTCGTCCTGACGCCATTAACTCCCCCTAGCACTCGCCGATGCCGGAGCTCGCTGCAGCGAGCACGGGCATGACACAGCCAAGCCATAGTGCGCCCGTTCCCATTGTGCTCGTCGCCAACCGCACACTGTGCTCGTCTCCGCTCGCCCACAGTGGCCGCGTGATCCATGGATACTTCTCCCACTCTCACTGATGCAAATCATCGTCGGGCGCCACTTCTAGAGAACTCCGGCGGAGCCCCGAGCCCCTCTCCTACCTCGCCTATAAATACAAACCACCAGCCTCTCCGAGCATCACCACACACTCACCCATCCATCACAACACCGTAGGTAGCCGTAGCCCGGCCGAGAAGGCCTCGGGCCGTCGTCCTCGAGCTTGAGCTCGCCAGTGATCCCCTCTGCTCACCCCCACTCATCCAGCCACCCTCAAGCTCGTGCAACTTCTCCAGCGCTTCCGTGGTGCTTCACTGGTGCCCACTGTATCGGTTGGAGCCCCTGGAATCGCCTAGGCCCGTCTTCTTCTTCAACTCCGGCGAGACCCGGCCGTAGCTGTCGCTTGTGTAACGTCTCGGACACACCCGCCGGTGGTCGTTACTCCTGGCAGGATCTAGACTGGCCCCATAGATCAATACTAGTCTTTTTTGCGCACTTTGTCCTCACTTGTGTGCACCCGGGAGCAACTTCCTGGTCGGTCACTCATCCTGAAATTACTCCAAGCTAAGCACGTTTAACTTTGGAGTTCTGTCCGAAGGTTCTTCCAGAAAAGAAGGAATTCCTTATTGATATGAGTAGTCTATCATCCCTAATAAGCCAGGCTATCACATACACCCCCACTCAGAGGAACCGACGTCCTCGTCGAGCCACAGGAACATTCCCTCTTGGCACAAACGTCTGTGCATCCAGTCCGATACATGTGTCATGCCGTGTGCCACGACAGGTCACAAACGTCATGACCAACATGACCGAGCACCTGTCCGCAAAAATCTGTGTAACCGCGAGGGTCGGCTCTGATACCAACTTGTAATGCCCCGGACAGACCCGCCGGTGGTCGTTACTCCTGGCAGGATCTAGACTGGCCCCACAGATCAATACTAGTCTTTTCTATGCACTTTGTCCTCACTCGTGCGCACCCGGGAGCTACTTCCTAGTCAGTCACCCATCCTGAAATTACTCCAAGCTGAGCACTCTTAACTTTGGAGTTCTGTCCGAACGGTCTTCCGAAAAAGAAGGAATTCCTTATTGATATGAGTAGTCTATCATCCCTAATAAGCCAGGCTATCACAGCTTGGGAGCTTGGTTCCGAGCTGCTCCTGTCGTCTCTTGTCGAGCCACGGGTACAGGCAGGTGCTTCTCGACCCCCTCTATCCTTCTATCCCTCTGGATCCATGTCACACCCTGCATTTTGTAACATGTTATTTGTAACTTTGAAGCATGAAAATTTGGACCAGAAATTTTTTTTAGCATCATTTGGCTTTTATTTGGAATTGAGTTTTCTTCATTTGCTTTTCATGTGCTCATTAAAGTCAACTATGATCTCTTGTAGATTTCATCTCCATACCCAAAACTTCTGCCCAATGATCATGCCAAGTGTTATATAGTAGTATAGTATTTTCTTACAAAATTAATTTGGCCAAAAAGTATTTTATAAATTTAGTTTTCCAAAAACCCCTGAATTGAGATTTGCACTGCAAGTACTTGATTAAGGGTGTTAAAATTATTTCAAAAGGTTTATTTGAGACCTAGTAGACATAGGACTCCCAGGAACCACAAAGGTATAATTTTAAAAGTTATTTTCCTATTTTATTTAAAAGCTTTTTCTTAAGGCCAGAAATGGTCTTTAATAGGGAAAAATTATTTAACTGATTCAAAAATATTTGCCAAAATTCAGAGAGACTCATAGGACATATATTGTCCATATATAAGAGTTTCAACACTTGGTCATGTTCAAAATAATGGGCTAAACCCTCTAAAACCCTTTCTGGATATTTCAAGCTTTTGAAATATTTACAAAGGAATTTTTCTCCAAAAATTCCAGGGAAATTCTATCATGTCATATATGACATATTTGATGATCTTGCCAAGTCCCATGCCTTGGGAAGCAAGAAAACCTCTTCAAACCCCTTCATAACCATTTTGTCCATATTTGAAGTTTGAGCAACTTTACATTGCCAAACTTGTCCAAATGCTCTCAAACTTGGTGCACATGCTAGAATGGCCTAATAAGGCACCTAGACCAAATGGCACAAGATTTGGAATAGAGCAACTTGATCAGATCACCTCAAAACCCTTTCTGTTCAAATGCAAATTTGAACAACTTTACATTACCAACTTTTTATCTGGAGCCTCAAACTTTGTGAGCATGATCAATACCCCAAATGAGGATGCTACACTAAGTGGTGCATCAAGGGGAGATGATTAGCTTGACTCAATCAAGATGAAACTGTTTCTGTTGATTTCTAGGGTTCACCAAAGTTACATTGGCTAGTTTCTTCAAATGAGCCCAAATTTGGTGAAGCACCCTATTTTCTCATGTTTTTCAACCCTGTTAGGTGCCATGTCAATTGGACCTCATTTACTTGATCAAACCATGATCAAACACCTTCTGCAGAAATTCTAAAACCCCCATTTTTACCACTTTTACTTTTCTCCATGGCCTCAGCTCTTTACCACAGACTCATTGGGTTACTAGCAAACCCCAGTAACTCCCCCAGCACCTCATCTTCATGATTGGGGGGTGAAACCCCAGCTTTACCTTGCTGTGCACCCATCTTTCACCATTTTTACCAACACTCTCACTCTCTCTCTGCACCCCAGAGCATCCAAGGCCTTGGGGCAATTCTTTACTACTCCCTCATCACCCCAGACACTGTTGGGCACGCTGGGACGGGCCAAACCAGCGAGAGCGCGTCGATGCCGGTCACACGCGCGCTCTGGAGCGCGTGAACAGTGCTCCCGCACGCTGGCTCGGGTCAATCCTTGGTCCCCGACCACCTCGAGCCTCCCCCTCGCGCCAGTCGAGGCGCCTCGACGTCCGCGACGTCACCGGCGCTGTCCCCCCTCCTCCTGCGCCCTCCAGTGAGCGTCGCCGCACGCGCACCGGCCGCCCGCTTCGGCTAGTCCTCTGCTCCACACGCGCGCGCCTCCCTGTTGCTCCCCCGCTCCTCCTTTTGCCTCAGCTGGGCGTAGGACTCGTCCAGCAACTCCCCTGACTCACCCCCGTAGCCTCCCGTGCGCTGTAGCGACGAGCCGGAGCTCGCCGGCGCACTGGACCACGGGTCCTCGTCGGCGCCCTATATAAAGACCTCCCCGAGCTCTTCCAACACCACCACCAGCCTCACAACTCTCCCCTAGTCCCTCCTGCACCCTCAGTTCAACCCCGGAGCGCCCCTGTGCTCGGGATCGACCGGAGCTCCGCCGCGTCGGGCCGCCGGCGATCTCGAGGTACAGGCCTCCCCTGCCTCTCCTTCCGCCCATTTCAGAACCGCAGCACACCCCTGAACCTTTCCCCTCTCTTTCCCCCTCTGTTTGCAGTCGGAAACGGCCGCTGCAACTGACCTCCGACGAGCCTCCGCCGTCGCACCTCGTCGCCGGCGAACCAGGGCTACCCGCCGTGCCGCCCTACCACCACTGCAACCGCAACACGCCGCTGAGTCCGTCCCTGGCCTCTGTTGCCGTCGCCGTGGCCGGAGTCGTCGCCGGTGAGCTCGCCGCCGCCGTGACCTCGGGATTAGAGATGACAGGCGGGCCTCGCCTGTCATCCCCCCACATCTCTCCCATCCTCTATGCCACTGACCCACGGGCCCCGCCCGTCAGGTTTGAAACCTGACGTGCGCGCGCGCTGGCTCCGTGCGGCCAGGCCGAGCCGTCTGGGCCGTGCACTCTGGCCACTTCTGGCCCAGTGCACAGGACCCCTTTTTTTTCTTTTTCTTTTCTGTTAATGTTTCAAACATTTATGCAGAAAAGAATATTGATCCAAATTAAATAATTCCAACTCCTAAAATCTTGTAATATTCCAACCTATTTAATGGTACTACTTTCATTCAAATCCATGAAACTTTTCTATACTGTTCAAATTTAAACTTAAATTTGAGCAGTATAACTCCTGTTCAAAAATCAATATATCCTATTCTGCAACTCCAAAACTCCAACTAAGATTTTTCCCCATCTTAGAAAACCCTCTAGTATTTTACAAAAATGAGTTGACATTTTTCTGAGCACTTTGGTTTTTCTGTTTTATTTGTATTCTTATTTTTCCGTTATTATTATGCGACGTATAGATCCCGTATTTGACGAAGTTGCTGTGGAAGAAGAAGGAGAAGGACTTGAAGACTTTGAAGACCAAGCCAATCTAGGCAAGCAGCCCTTTGACCATGATACACTTGTTCTTCGGAACCCGTTTGTTTCCGATGCATGATGATTAGGGTTACGATGATAACCTAGATGAACCACCACATGATGCATGCTTTATTGTTGATCTTGCTATGTGCTAGATGACATGCAATAGTTGCTCTTGATGCTAAATGATGCATGAGTGAGATGAACCCCCGTAGTTGAAAACTTTGCATGAACCGTCGGGTGCCCCTAATGCCCGAGGGTGATGAAGTGTTAGGTCATCACTTGAGGAAGAAGTGATGTGCCGGTAAAATCATGAGCATGGTGGAATGATGGATTAGATTTATGTGTGACTACCGTCCCAACCAAACATGTGCAACCACACTACCCCTTATGGGACGGGGCTTTATTGATTACTTAGGTCGATACTAGCATGGTGCCCGCATTACTAGTGACGGGAAGACTTGAGGTCTTTCCCGGGATGGGGTCGTGCTTGGATAGACGGCCATGACTGTTTTTACAGGGCACCGGACACACCGTTGGTCCCTTCGGGTACGCGTGAACATTGAAATTTGGGCAAGTCCCGTGATCCATTGTTTGTACCCGAGGGCCGTGTGCCAACGAGTGGACTCTATGTTAGTGTCGTCTAAGGAAATGTAATGACCGGGTGCTTACCCCGGGTACTTGAGGTACCGCGGGTCGTGGATGACACGGAAGTTCCCCGGATCTTGTGGGTAAAGTGCGCAACCTATGCAGAGTGTCAAACTATTCGAATAGCCGTGTCCACGGTCATGGACAGTTGGGTGGTGCTACTTAAACTATGTCCAGAATTTTACTTCATCAGTGTTGGTATGTGTGCGATGAGTCAAGATGGTGACTTGACTCAATGAGATGAATTATATTCATGTTGATATCGGTAACCTGTCTTCGAGGTTACGCGAGGTTATTGATGCATAAACTTGATGATGGCATATTGTCCTAGCCTCCTGCTAGATTGTTCATTATTATTCAACTGCATTGTTACTTGAACCACATCATGGGTTGCTTGCGAGTACATTCAAAGTACTCACTGGCTTGCCACTGGTTATTTAATTGGCCAGGCATGGAAGAGCAGGATTATGAGGAAGAGTTCTTTGGAGACGACCATGCGAACTAGGACGCTATCCCAGTCAGAATGCCTGTAGGGTTAAGGCAGATGGCATGGGTTCTACCCGTTTTATCGAAGACTTCCGCTACTTGAGTTATTTGCTATTCAGCCCGTGAGGCTCTATCTATGTAAGACTTGGCCATAATGGCCTTAATTCGTGTAAGACTATTTGTAAGGATGTAAGACTCTTGTTATTTCATCTTATGTGTGTTCAGTGAGCATTGATCTCTGGGATCACTGTACACGTGCATTCGGTGATCTCGACTTCTAAGTCGGGGTCCCCACAGAGCTGGTATCAGAGCCATCCTGACTGTAGGAAGCCTTAGTTAGCATGGGCGATTGTTAGTTGAGACCCCTTTTCCAAAACCTTCTGAACCTCTCTTCTTTTCTAAACCTGAGATTTCCTCAGCTTATTTGCCCCTCCTATTCCACCTTTGTAGATGGCCGCTGTTCCCGAAGAGCACCTGACCACTGGGTTTCCCCTACTTCTCGAGGATAGCCTCCAGGAGTGTCAGTTCCTCCGAGCACCCATCCTCACCTACCACGAGCATTGGGTGAGCGATACTGAGGTGGAGTACCATGTGGAAGTGATCGTGAAGGCAAACGATCCTCCCACAAGTTGGTTCTTCGAGGGACCCCAGATGATGACCCTACCACTCGCTGCCGAGGCTGCCGCACTCAAGGCACTAACCCGTCTCCGCGAGCTTCTTCCGGAGATGGCAGCTAAGATGGCAACTCGCTTCCTACCTTACCGGAAGGAAGGTGACGAAGAAAGCAGCGCACTAGCCCCTCCACTGAAGGATGGACTCTCGCTTCGGTTCCAGACCTACTTCAGTCTGTGTGCCGACAGCCTGGCACAAGACTTGGCCTCGGAATCAATGAAGCTTCGAGAAGAACTTCACAAGACCAAGGCACTTCTTCGTCGAGCTCAAGAGAAGGCAAACAGGATCAAGAAGGAAGGAGCACCTTCTGGACAATCCGCTATCGCATATCGAGGCGGAAGGCCCTCCGAGGATGTGTCTTCCAAGGGTGAAGAACCACCTCGGCGACGCCGGATGACAGCAAGGGAATACCGCAAGCTTTTCCCCGCACCACCATCAAAGCACCGTCGTATCCAACTCCTCCACTCTCCCACTCCCTCAAGTGACAAAGGAGCCCAGACAGATGAAGACAAGGAGGAAGACCCAGAAGAGCCGGAATACGCGACCGAGCATTCCGCCGCTTAGGCATCATTCGCTACTCGGATATGCCAGTTGTAACCCCTACGGTAGGATAGGTCGTGTGACCCCTATGCGCAGTCGAGTCCTTGTATGGTTCATATGAAACCATCTAGCGTTTTCTTTTGTTGTGTCTGGATGTATGTCGTATTCTTCCTTCGGGAAGGTGTAAACGACTACGTCACCCATTTGGATTTTAATAAAAAGTGTTTTGGCCTTATGGCCCTTGCATGATTTGATTTAGTGTCACACCCACCCCCTTACTAGGCACCTATCTATCTTGCTTTTCCTCTTCCGAGTCATGAGACCTTTTACCGCTCCAACAGGATGCCTGTTGTAACTCGTACTGGTACCTCTACCCAGCAGCCCGAAGCCGGAGCATCCTCTCAGCCAGAGGTAGACCGCGACCAAACCAACGACCAAGCTCCCCCACCACCTCCTCCAAGCATGGACATGGCTCAGCTTCTCCAAGCTTTCCGAGAGGAACGCCAAGCCAACACTGCAGCTCTCCAGCTGATTGCTCAAGCAGTCGCCAACAACCGCCAGCCGGCGGGGAATGGCAATGGACGTTCCACGTTGGCAGAGTTCAAGAAGCATGCACCACCAACCTTCATCGAGACTGCTAAACCCCTGGATGCTGATGACTGGGTCCGTTCCATTGAGGAGATTCTGGAACTAGTCGGATGCACCGAAGATCGCGAGAAGGTGGCTTATGCAGCCCACTGCCTCGGGGCAACCGCAAGAGCTTGGTGGGATGGATTCAAGGTCATGCATGCTGAACAAGTCATCACTTGGGTTAACTTCAAGGCAGAATTCCGCAAGGCCCACATTCCTTCTGGAGTCATGGCTATCAAAAAGCGTGAGTTCCGAGCCCTGAAGCAAGGAAGTGGCACTGTCAAGGAGTACATGCAGAAGTTCAGTATTCTGTCAAGGTATGCCCCTGAGGATGTCAGCACTGATGCTGCCAAAAGGGAGCGCTTCATGGAAGGCCTTAATCAGACTCTGCAATACTCGCTTGTCGTGTGCGACTGCCCGTCTTTCCCTGACCTGGTGAACAAGGCACTTATGCTTGAAGACAAGCGGCGTGCTTTGGAAGACACTCGCAAGCGCAAGTTGATCAGTAAGGGAAGTTCCAGCAACCAGAAGCCTCGTCCGTGGCAGTCAGCCCCGGCCAAGCCAACCTATTAGCAGCCAAGAGCTCCTGCACCTTGTGCCAATCCTCAGCCTCAGCAGTATGCCAACCCCAGGCCAGCTTTCAACCCCAATACCAATGGTGGCAACAAGATCAACACTCCAAACCAAGTCACTTGTTTTGGGTGTGGTCAGCCTGGACACATCTCTAGGGTGTGCCCCAACAAGAAGCCTGATGCCCCGCGCCCCAATGCGCAGAACCAGGGACAAGGCCGTGGAATGCCACCAAGGAACCCAGCTCCTCGCAATCCACCGAACTATGAGAAGGGGCGTGTGAATCACGTCACTGCTGAAGAAGCCCAGGAAGACCCGGACGTCGTGCTGGGTACGTTCCTTGTCAACTCAGCACCTGCAACTGTCTTGTTTGATTCTGGAGCAACGCATTCATTTGTCACTCAAAGATTTGCATTAAAAAGTGGCATGACCCCTACACCCCTGAATAACCCTATGGTGGTACAAACCCCCGGAGCCGAGATGAGAGCCAAGACAGGCTGTAAAGGAGTCAATATTACCATAAACGGTGTAGACTTCCTAGCAGACCTTATTGTCCTGAGATCGCAAGGCTTGGATGTGATCCTAGGTATGAATTGGCTCAGCAAGCACCAAGGCTTGTTAGACTGTGCCAATCGGACAGTCACTGTGACCAATGACCAAGGAGTAGAAGTCAAGTTTGCCCCCAACTCCTCTTCCGCTCAAGCCGCTAAAGTCAACTGTCTGTCTGAAGTTGGGCTAGATCAAGTACCGGTGGTATGTGAGTATCCTGATGTCTTTCCGGATGAACTACCGGGAATGCCCCCTGACCGTGACATTGAGTTCATCATCGAGCTCGTGCCCGGAGCGGGACCCATCTATAAGAAGCCTTATAGAATGGGGACAGAAGAACTAGCCGAGTTGAAGAAGCAGCTAGAAGAGCAGCTAAGGAAAGAATTTATCCGCCCGAGTGCCTCCCCTTGGGGATCTCCTGTTCTGTTTGTGGCAAAGAGGGACGGTACCATCCGCTTATGCGTTGACTATCGTTCCCTCAATGAAGTTACAATCAAGAACAAGTACCCACTTCCCAAGATCGAAGATCTGTTTGATCAGCTCAGCGGAGCCAAGGTATTCTCCAAGATCGACCTTAGATCTGGGTATTACCAGCTGAAGATCAGACCCCAAGATATTCCGAAGACGGCATTCGTAACCAGATATGGCCTGTACGAGTGCACGGTCATGTCTTTTGGGTTAACCAATGCCCCAGCTTACTTCATGTATCTCATGAATAAAGTCTTCATGGAATATTTGGACAAGTTCGTTGTTGTCTTCATTGATGACATTCTCGTGTTCTCGAAGTCGGAGGAAGAGCATGAGCAGCATCTGAGGATGGTCCTAGACAAGCTTCGTGAGCACCAACTGTATACCAAATTCAGCAAGTGTGAGTTTTGGCTGCACAAAGTTGGATTCTTAGGTCATGTCTTGACCGAGGAAGGATTATCTATTGATCCTGCAAAAATTGAAGCTGTGACCCAATGGCAATCTCCAACGACCGTCAAGGAAGTCAGAAGCGTCCTCGGATTGGCGGGCTATTACCGCAATTTCGTGGAAGGATTCTCTAGCATTGCACGACCAATGACTCAGCTCCTCAAGAAGGACAAGAAGTTCGAGTGGACGCCAAAATGCGAAGAAAGCTTCCAAGAGCTCAAGAAGAGATTGACCACCACCCCAGTTCTGGCAACACCTGATATTCACAAGGAGTTCGTGATATATTGTGATGCCTCTCGAATCGGATTGGGAAGCGTCCTGATGCAAGAAGGCCGCGTCATAGCATACCTCTCCAGGCAGCTACGACCCCATGAGGAGAACTACGCTACTCACGATCTTGAGCTAGCGGCAGTAGTTCATGCCTTGAAGACATGGCGGCATTACCTCCTAGGGAAACGGTGTGAGATTTACACAGACCACAAAAGTCTGAAGTATATTTTCACCCATAAAGAGTTGAACATGAGGCAGCGGAGATGGTTGGAACTCATCAAGGATTATGACCTCAGTGTTCAGTATCACCCTAGGAAGGCTAACGTGGTGGCCGATGCCTTAAGCAGGAAGACTTGCTCTTTGAATGTCATTATTCAAGAAAGGCAGCCAGCCTTGTTTAAGGAGATCGAACAATTCAGTTTGGAATTGGTCACCCCTAGATTTCTGGATCAGTTGGAAGTCAGACCAACCCTGATGGACGACGTCAAGAAGGCTCAAGATGGACATGCAAGCATCGAAGGTATCAAGAGGAAGATGAAGATGGGCAAGGCCCCAGGGTTCTCCGAAGACGAACACGGGATTGTTTGGTACAAAGGTCGCCTCTGCGTACCAAACAACACCGAGCTGAAGACGCTGATTCTGCAAGAAGACCACGACACCCCGTATTCCATCCACCCCGGAGGAACCAAGATGTACCAAGACTTGAAGGCACGATTCTGGTGGCACGGTATGAAGAGAGAGATTGCAACCTATGTTGCAAAGTGTGATGTGTGCCAAAAGGTCAAGGCTGAATATCAGCGACCTGCTGGATTGCTTCAACCACTCAAGGTTCCTGAGTGGAAGTGGGATAAAGTCGGAATGGACTTCATCACTGGACTACCAAGGTCGAATCGAGGACATGACTCTATCTGGGTCATAGTCGATCATTTGACCAAGGTGGCTCATTTCATTCCTGTCAAGACCACTTATGATGGCAACCGGCTGGCGGCTCTCTACATCGACCGAATCGTAAGTCTTCACGGTGTTCCCAAGGAGATTGTGTCAGATCGAGGAACCCAGTTCACCTCAAGGTTCTGGAAGAAGTTCCAAGAAGCCTTGGGAACCAAGTTGTCTTTCAGCACAACTTTCCACCCACAGACCGGAGGTCAAACTGAGCGAGTCAATCAGATTCTCGAAGACATGCTCCGAGCCTGTGTCCTGGCATATGGAGCCAAGTGGGAAGACTGTCTCCCTTTCGCCGAGTTCTCTTACAACAACAGTTACCAGTCAAGCCTTCAGATGGCACCATTTGAGGTGTTGTACGGACGCAAGTGTCGCACACCCCTCAACTGGTCAGAGACTGGAGAAGGACTAGTCTTTGGACCGGATATTCTCCGCGCAGCAGAAGAGCAAGTCCAACTAGTCAGAGAGCGATTAAAGGCAGCCAAGTCAAGGCAGAAGAGCTATGCTGACACTCGACGCCGAGACATGAGTTTCCATGTTGGGGACCATGTGTACCTGCGGGTAACTCCTCTGAAGGGAACCAAGCATTTCCACGTCAAGGGGAAGCTCGCACCAAGGTTCATTGGACCCTTTGAGATCACTGCACGACGAGGAGAAGTGGCTTATCAGTTGGAACTACCACCTGAGCTATCCGATGTGCACAATGTATTCCATGTGTCACAACTCCGGAAATGTCTCCAAGTTCCAGACAAGCCCAATCTCTACAAGGATGTGGATCACCAAGCCATTGATCTGCAGCCTGATTTGACCTACCGCGAGAAGCCCATTCGTATTCTGGACGAAGCAGAACGACGTACGCGGAGCCATACCATCAAGTACTTCAAGGTCCAGTGGAGCAACCACACCGAAGCAGAAGCAACCTGGGAACGAGAAGACTATCTTAGATCCGAGTATCCCGATCTCTTTTAAGCCCTAGTTTAGGAATCTCGGGGACGAGATTCTTGTAAGGGGGGTAGGTCTGTCACACCCTGCATTTTGTAACATGTTATTTGTAACTTTGAAGCATGAAAATTTGGACCAGCAAAAAATTTTAGCATCATTTGGCTTTTATTTGGAATTGAGTTTTCTTCATTTGCTTTTCATGTGCTCATTAAAGTCAACTATGATCTCTTGTAGATTTCATCTCCATACCCAAAACTTCTGCCCAATGATCATGCCAAGTGTTATATAGTAGTATAGTATTTTCTTACAAAATTAATTTGGCCAAAAAGTATTTTATAAATTTAGTTTTCCAAAAACCCCTGAATTGAGATTTGCACTGCAAGTACTTGATTAAGGGTGTGAAAATTATTTCAAAAGGTTTATTTGAGACCTAGTAGACATAGGACTCCCAGGAACCACAAAGGTATAATTTTAAAAGTTATTTTCCTATTTTATTTAAAAGCTTTTTCTTAAGGCCAGAAATGGTCTTTAATAGGGAAAAATTATTTAACTGTTTCAAAAATATTTGCCAAAATTCAAAGAGACTCATAGGACATATATTGTCCATATATAAGAGTTTCAACACTTGGTCATGTTCAAAATAATGGGCTAAACCCTCTAAAACCCTTTCTGGATATTTCAAGCTTTTGAAATATTTACAAAGGAATTTTTCTCCAAAAATTCCAGGGAAATTCTATCATGTCATATATGACATATTTGATGATCTTGCCAAGTCCCATGCCTTGGCAAGCAAGAAAACCTCTTCAAACCCCTTCATAACCATTCTGTCCATATTTGAAGTTTGAGCAACTTTACATTGCCAAACTTGTCCAAATGCTCTCAAACTTGGTGCACATGCTAGAATGGCCTAATAAGGCACCTAGACCAAATGGCACGAGATTTGGAATAGAGCAACTTGATCAGATCACCTCAAAACCCTTTCTGTTCAAATGCAAATTTGAACAACTTTACATTAGCAAATTTTTATCTGGAGCCTCAAACTTTGTGAGCATGATCAATACCCCAAATGAGGATGCTACACTAAGTGGTGCATCAAGGGGAGATGATTAGCTTGACTCAATCAAGATGAAACTGTTTCTGTTGATTTCTAGGGTTCACCAAAGTTACATTGGCTAGTTTCTTCAAATGAGCCCAAATTTGGTGAAGCACCCTATTTTCTCATGTTTTTCAACCCTGTTAAGTGCCATGTCAATTGGACCTCATTTACTTGATCAAACCATGATCAAACACCTTCTGCAGAAATTCTAAAACCCCCATTTTTACCACTTTTACTTTTCTCCATGGCCTCAGCTCTTTACCACAGACTCATTGGGTTACTAGCAAACCCCAGTAACTCCCCCAGCACCTCATCTCCATGATTGGGGGGTCAAACCCCAGCTTTACCTTGCTGTGCACCCATCTTTCACCATTTTTACCAACACTCTCACTCTCTCTCTGCACCCTAGAGCATCCAAGGCCTTGGGGCAATTCTTTACTACTCCCTCATCACCCCAGACACTGTTGGGCACGCTGGGACGGGCCAAACCAGCGAGAGCGCGTCGATGCCGGTCACATGCGCGCTCTGGAGCGCGTGAACAGTGCTCCCGCACGCTGGCTCGGGCCAATCCTTGGTCCCCGACCACCTCGAGCCTCCCCCTCGCGCCAGTCGAGGCGCCTCGACGTCCGCGACGTCACCGGCGCTGTCCCCCTCCTCCTGCGCCCTCCAGTGAGCGTCGCCGCACGCGCACCGGCCGCCCGCTTCGGCCAGTCCTCTGCTTCACACGCGCGCGCCTCCCTGTTGCTCCCCCGCTCCTCCTTTTGCCTCAGCTGGGCGTAGGACTCGTCCAGCAACTCCCCTGACTCACCCCCGTAGCCTCCCGTGCGCTGTAGCGACGAGCCGGAGCTCGCCGGCGCACTGGACCACGGGTCCTCGTCGGGGCCCTATATAAAGACCTCCCCGAGCTCTTCCAACACCACCACCAGCCTCACAACTCTCCCCTAGTCCCTCCTGCACCCTCAGTTCAACCCCGGAGCGCCCCTGTGCTCGGGATCGACCGGAGCTCCGCCGCGTCGGGCCGCCGGCGATCTCGAGGAACAGGCCTCCCCTGCCTCTCCTTCCGCCCGTTTCGGAACCGCAGCACACCCCTGAACCTTTCCCCTCTCTTTCCCCCTCTGTTTGCAGTCGGAAACGGCCGCTGCAACTGACCTCCGACGAGCCTCCGCCGTCGCACCTCGTCGCCGGCGAACCAGGGATCCCCGCCGTGCCGCGCTACCACCACTGCAACCGCAACACGCCGCTGAGTCCGTCCCTGGCCTCTGTTGCCGTCGCCGTGGCCGGAGTCGTCGCCGGTGAGCTCGTCGCCGCCGTGACCACGGGGTTAGAGATGACAGGCGGGCCCCGCCTGTCATCCCCCCACCTCTCTCCCCTCCTCTGTGCCACTGACCCACAGGCCCCGCCCGTCAGGTTTGAAACCTGACGTGCGCGCGCGCTGGCTCCGTGCGGCCAGGCCGAGCCGTCTGGGCCGTGCACTGTGGCCACTTCTGGCCCAGTGCACAGGACCCCTTTTTTTTCTTTTTCTTTTCTGTTAATGTTTCAAACATTTATGCAGAAAAGAATATTGATCCAAATTAAATAATTCCAACTCCTAAAATCTTGTAATATTCCAACCTATTTAATGGTACTACTTTCATTCAAATCCATGAAACTTTTCTGTACTGTTCAAATTTAAACTTAAATTTGAGCAGTATAACTCCTGTTCAAAAATCAATATATCCTATTCTGCAACTCCAAAACTCCAACTAAGATTTTTTCCCCATCTTAGAAAACCCTCTAGTATTTTACAAAAATGAGTTGACATTTTTCTGAGCACTTTGGTTTTTCTGTTTTATATGTATTCTTATTTTTCCGTTATTATTATGCGACGTATAGATCCCGTATTTGACAAAGTTGCTGTGGAAGAAGAAGGAGAAGGACTTGAAGACTTTGAAGACCAAGCCAATCCAGGCAAGCAGCCCTTTGACCATGATACACTTGTTCTTCGGAACCCGTTTGTTTCCGATGCATGATGATTAGGGTTACGATAATAACCTAGATGAACCACCACATGATGCATGCTTTATTGTTGATCTTGCTATGTGCTAGATGACATGCAATAGTTGGTCTTGATGCTAAATGATGCATGAGTGAGATGAACCCCCGTAGTTGAAAACTTTGCATGAACCGTCGGGTGCCCCTAATGCCCGAGGGTGATGAAGTGTTAGGTCATCACTTGAGGAAGAAGTGATGTGCCGGTAAAATCATGAGCATGGTGGAATGATGGATTAGATTTATGTGTGACTACCGTCCCAACCAAACATGTGCAACCACACTACCCCTTATGGGACGGGGCTTTATTGATTACTTAGGTCGATACTAGCATGGTGCCCGCATTACTAGTGACGGGAAGACTTGAGGTCTTTCTCGGGATGGGGTCGTGCTTGGATAGACGGCCATGACTATTTTTACAGGGCACCGGACACACCGTTGGTCCCTTCGGGTACGCGTGAACATTGAAATTTGGGCAAGTCCCGTGATCCATTGTTTGTACCCGAGGGCCGTGTGCCAACGAGTGGACTCTATGTTAGTGTCGTCTAAGGAAAGGTAATGACCGGGTGCTTACCCCGGGTACTTGAGGTACCGCGGGTCGTGGATGACACGGAAGTTCCCCGGATCTTGTGGGTAAAGTGCGCAACCTCTGCAGAGTGTCAAACTATTCGAATAGCCGTGTCCACGGTCATGGACAGTTGGGTGGTGCTACTTAAACTATGTCCAGAATTTTACTTCATCAGTGTTGGTATGTGTGCGATGAGTCAAGATGGTGACTTGACTCAATGAGATGAATTATATTCATGTTGATATCGGTAACCTGTCTTCGAGGTTACGCGAGGTTATTGATGCATAAACTTGATGATGGCATATTGTCCTAGCCTCCTGTTAGATTGTTCATTATTATTCAACTGCATTGTTACTTGAACCACATCATGGGTTGCTTGCGAGTACATTCAAAGTACTCATTGGCTTGCCACTGGTTATTTAATTGGCCAGGCATGGAAGAGCAGGATTATGAGGAAGAGTTCTTTGGAGACGACCATGCGAACTAGGACGCTATCCCAGTCAGAATGCCTGTAGGGTTAAGGCAGATGGCATGGGTTCTACCCGTTTTATCGAAGACTTCCGCTACTTGAGTTATTTGCTATTCAGCCCGTGAGGCTCTATCTATGTAAGACTTGGCCATAATGGCCTTAATTCGTGTAAGACTATTTGTAAGGATGTAAGACTCTTGTTATTTCAGCTTCTGTGTGTTCAGTGAGCATTGATCTCTGGGATCACTGTACACGTGCATTCGGTGATCTCGACTTCTAAGTCGGGGTCCCCACAATCCAGCCAAGGACCTCTCTTCACCGGCGCCAGCTCCAACGAAGCGCCACCACCTCTCTGTTTCTCTCCCTCCCCCTCCACACCTGACCGGTGGGGCCCGTCGTCAGCCTCTCCACTCGCGCCCGAAGCGGTATGAGTGGAGACGCATTATGGAAATACGCCATTGATGTCACCCCCAAGTTTCTGTTTTATTCAAATTTAATCCCAAATTTGACGAGAAACTTTGACTAGTTCTAACTTTTAAACCATAAGTCCAAATGAATTGATTCTTTTTGCATTGTGTTCATTTTCAAGAGATCTAGCAGCACACCAAAATGCAGATTTTTGTCTGCTGTCTAGAATTTCTGGTGATTTTCAGAGTGATTCTTGATATTTTATTTCTCTGTTTTTAATTGTTTTCAGAGGGAGAAGATTGTCTTGACGATCCTCAGGAGGAGTGTGACCCTCCTCTGCACTAAGGCAATCCACACCAACATTTAAATGGTGTCACTTCAATATTTGTGACTTTTCCACTTGAATATGAGCTATTTCATGCTTTTAAAATTATTTAAATGAATATTGATTTTGCTAGTTACTTGTTCTGCTTGAGATGCTAGATTCCAGTAGTGTGATGATGTCTAAGTTAGTATGAGTCATGAGAGGTAACTTTTTCTTATGTGATGATGACATGGTTATGACATGACTAGCACCGGTACTATTGTTCTTAATACAGATCTTGATTCTACTATGTTGATATCATGACAAGAAATGATGAGTATCTAGAATCAGTGGAATAGGATCAGTATGGTTTGATGATGACTAGTGCTAGTATAAGATTTAATGATGTTGATCCATTCATTATTAGTATTATGGGAATCATGTCGTATGTTTGCATATCCATGGGATATCATGACACCTGTTATTTTTATTTCAAGTTAAACCTGATGTTAATTCAACTTGAACATAACGTTGATCGGGTCATGGTGCCACTGAATCGAATTTTCCCCCCTACAACCACATTTGGCTTTGTGGGAAGGCCTTTATTTGGTCCGTTGTCAAGCCTCTGATCGATACCTCCAGCGAGGGAAGGTTATGGGCGTGCGGTACCCTGGCTCGGTAAGCAGACATGATAACCCACAAGTATAGGGGATCACAACAGTTTTCGAGGGTAGAGTATTCAACCCAAAATTATTGATCGACACAAGGGGAGCCAAAGAATACTCTCAAGTATTAGCAATTGAGTTGTCAATTCAACCACACCTAGAAAACTTAATATCTGCAGCAAAGTATATAGTAGCAAAGTACTATGGAAGTAACGGCAATGGTAGCAAAAGTTACAGTAGTAGTTTTGTAGTGATTGTAACACTGACAGCGGAAAAGTAACTAAGCAAGGATCAATATGTGAAAAGCTCGTATGCATTGGATCAGTGATGGATAATTATGTCGGATGTGATTCCTCATGTAATAGTTATAACATAGGGTGACATAGAACTAGTTCCAGTTCATCAATGTAATGTAGGCATGTATTACGAATATAGTCATATGTACTTATAGAAAAGAATTTGCATGGCATCTTTTGTCCTACCCTCCCGTGGCAGCGGGGTCCTATTGGAAACTAAGGGATATTAAGGCCTCCTTATAATAGAGTACTGGACCAAAGCATTAACATTAAGTGAATACATGAACTCCTCAAACTACGGTCATCACCGGGAGTTGTCCCGATTATTGTCACTTCGGGGTTGCCGGATCATAACACATAGTAGGTGACTATTGACTTGCAAGATAGGATCAAGAACTCACATATATTCATGAAAACATAATAGGTTCAGATCTAAAATCATGGCACTCTGGCCCTAGTGACAAGCATTAAGCATGGAAAAATCATAGCAACATCAATCATAGAACATAATGGATACTAGGGATCAAATTCGAACAAAACTAACTCGATTACATGGTAAATTTCATCCAACCCATCACCGTCTAGCAAGCCTATGATGGAATTACTCACGCATGGTGGTGAGCATCATGGAACTAGTGATGGAGGAAGGTTGATGATGATGACGGCGACGATCTCCACTCTCCGAAGCCCCGAACGGACTCCAGATCAGCCCTCCCGAGAGAGATTACGGCTTGGCGACGGCTCCGTATAGTCAAACGCGATGAATCCTTCTCTCTGATTTTTTTTCTCCCCGAATTTGAATATATGGAGTTGGAGTCATGGTTGGTGGAGCCTCAGGGGGCCCACGAGACAGGCAGCACGCCCAGGGGGTGGGCGCGCCCCCCACCCCCGGGGACAGGGTGTGGGCCCCCTGGTCTTGATTCTTTCGCCAGTTTTTTTATATATTCCAAAAATAATCTCCGTTGATTTTCAGGTCATTCCGAGAACTTCTATTTCTGCACAAAAATAACACCATGGCAGTTCTGCTGAAAACAACGAAGATCGGGTTAGTTACGTTCAAATCATGCAAGTTAGAGTCCGAAACAAGGGCAAAAGTGTTTGGAAAAGTAGATATGTTGGAGACGTATCAACTCCCCCAAGCATAAACCTTTGCTTGTCCTCAAGCTATTCAGTTGATAAACTGAAAGGGGGCTATAATAATAAACCTCGGTTGACAACACTCTCTCAAAACAGTCATAATATGATATAACAAGATGGTATCTCGCTAGCCCTTTCTGAGACCGCAAAACATAAATGCAGAGCACCTCTGAATATCAAGGACTAACTAGACATTGTAATTCATGGTAAAAGAGATCCAGTCATCGTCATACTCAATGTAAATAAATAGCTATACATGCAAATGACAGCGGTGCTCTCCAACTGGTGCTTTTTAATTGGAGGATGATGACTCAACATAAAAGTAAATAGATTGGCCCTTCGCAGAGGGAAGCAGGGATTTGTAGAGGTGCCAGAGCTCGAGTTTTGAAATGGAGATGAATAATATTTTGAGTGGTATGCTTTCATTGTCAACATAACAACCAAGAGATCTCGATATCTTCCATGCTACACACATTATAGGCAGTTCCCAAACTGAATGGTAAAGTTTATACTCCCCCACCACCAACAAGCACACTCCACGACTGGCCTGAAACAACGGGTACCGTCCAAACCAACAACAGCCTTGGGGGAGTTTTGTTTAATTATTTTGATTTGATTTGAGCATAGGACTGGGCATCCCGGTTACCGGTCATTTTCTCGTGAATGATGAGCGGAGTTCAATCATCATGAGAATAACCCAACTAGCATGGAAGATATAGACAACTGTAGTTGATACATGAGCTGTTCGAGCATACAAAACAGAATTTCATTTGAAGGTTTAGAGTTTGGCACATACAAATGTACTTGGAACAGCAGGTAAATACCGCATAAAGGAAGGTATGGTGGACTCATATGGAATAACTTTGGGGTTTATGGATGTGGATGCACAAGCAGTATTCCCGCTTAGTACAGGTGAAGGCTAGAAAGAGACTGGGAAGCGACCAGCTAGAGAGCGACAACAGTCATGAATATGCATTAAAATTAATTAGCAATGAGTGCAAGCATGAGTAGGATATAAATCATCATGAACATAAATATCGTGGAGTCTATGTTTATTTTGTTTCAACTACATGCGTGAACATGTGCCAAGTCAAACCACTTGAATGGTTTAAAGGAGGATACCACCCTATCATACCACATCACAACCATTTTAATAGCATGTTGGCATGCAAGGTAGACCATTATAAACTCCTAGCTAATTAAGCATGGCATGAGCAACTATGATCTCTCATTGTCATTGCAAGCATGTTTCATTCATAATAGGCTAAATCGGGAACGATGAACTATTCATATTTACAAAAACAAGATAGGTCGAGTTCATACCAGCTTCTCTCATCTCAATCAGTTCATCATATATCGCCATTATTGCCTTTCACTCGCACGACCGAATGGTGTGGATAATAATAATAGTGCATGTGCATTGGACTAAGTTGGAATCTGCAAGCATTTAATATAAGGGAGAAGACAAGGTAATATGGCTCTTGGTTAAATCAACAATAATGCATATGAGAGTCACTCAACATTTTCATCGTGGTCTTCTCCTCTTGACCCCCAAAGAAAAGAAAAGAAATAAAACTATTTACACGGGAAAGCTCCCAACAAGCAAAAAGAAGAACGAGAAATCTTTTTGGGTTTTATTTTGATTACTACTACAACATGCATGGAAATTAAACCAGATAAAAGCTACAACTAATTTTTTTGGTTTTTCTTAAGGTTTTTCTTACACACAAGAAAAAGACTACGAAAAGAAAATAAACTAGCATAGATAGTACAATGAAAAAGTATGAGCGCCGACAACTGGAATAAGTGTGTGAACATGAATGTAATGTCGGTGAGAAATGCGTACTCCCCCAAGCTTAGGTTTTTGGCCTAAGTTGGTTTTATTGCCATGGATAAAAGCTACTCTCTCTGGTGTGGGGAAGAGTGTCCTCTGGGTACCACTGGTTGGCCATCTCCTCATGATCCCACTGATAAACCGACTGCCGATAAGGGTCAAGTGATGGCTCCATCTTAGGCTCTGAAACCTATGCTAGGCTCCAGTACACATTAACTGCATCTGGCAAGATGAGGTACGTGCCTAAAAGTAAATCAAACAAAGAAGATGCAGGCAAGGTAATAATCCCACGGTACTTTTTATCAAACATCAATTTTTACTTAAGCAACTTCTTCTTATCTTTAACAATAAAATCATGTGCTATCATACTCTTATAATTTAGAAAAGTCAGGGCCAGCAACTTCTCCTCCTTCTCATGATACCTAATAGGTATCCTAAAGTGTTCAACAAGGCGTGAAGCAAAGTTACCTCCGAAGATGGGGCCCTTTGTATGATTCAGACTTAATCATTTAGCAATAACAACGCCTAAGCTAAAAGTGGTATCTCGGAACAAAGCATGGCCCAAAATAACAATAACAGGGGCACTAACATTTCCACTATTCCCACGACCAATTAAGCATCTACTAGCAAATATCACAAAGTAGCGTAAAACTAGAAAATGTATACTAGTGATTCTTGCCTCTGAAACTTTCTCGATTCTCCTACAGCGATTGTATCAATAAACCCCTCTACATCCTTACGATGTGGTTCCTCCAAGCTACCCGCAAAGGGTATCTTACAAACTTGACAAAATTCATATCGTGACATCTCCCTAACCTCATCATATAAGTGAAACTCCACTGAAGGTGATGATTTCTTAGCATGGAAATAGAAATTTTGCACGAAAATATTAGTGAGTAAGAGATATAGTTCGCGCTGGTCGTAGAGGAAGTCGGTGAGGCTTGCATTGTCAGCCAAGTAATAAAAGTCTTTATAAATCCCGACGGCTCTCAAGAACTCGTCACAAGGCCATTCACACGACCGAACTTCTGCAATGCGAGGAAGATTGTATTTGAGCTTTTTATTCTCCTCCTTCTGCTTATCCTTTGAGCTTTGGGTCGAAGGGCCTCTCAATAATCTCCTCATCATTTTCTTCCTGTGAAAAATTTCTCAAATTTTTAGTGACTCAAAATAAAAGTGAACCAAACTCAACAAGATTGATAGCAACTACTCCTAGAAGTGCCTAGAGACCATATCATGCATTAGAACTACTTTTGACCACATAAATTTGACATGCAAGCTCAAGAACAGGGTCATCTTAGCAGCGAAAAATTGCAATAAATAAAGCACTAGAACAAAAACTAATTGGACCATTGGAGGAGTCACATACCGAAGAACAATCTCCCGAAACAGTTTTGTGAATGGCGCTTTGAGCAAGGAGATCGAAAATGGCATCAAGATGAGCTAGCACGAGTTTGAGCTATGGGAGGATTTTTTCTGGAGGAAGATGAAGTGTGTGGGTGCTAGAATAAGTGGAGGAGGCCACGTGGGGCCCACGAGGCAGGGGGCCGCACCCTGTACCCTCGTGGCTAGGTGGTGTGGCCCCCTGACGTGTTCTTAGTGCCAAATATTCTTGAATATTCTAGAAAAAATCATATTTCATTTTAGGGGCATTTGGAGAACTTTTATTTTCGGGGTATTTTTTATTGCAAGGATAACTCATAAAACAGACAGAAAATACTATTTTTTAGCTTTATTTAATTTAAATAACAGAAAGTAAATAGAGGGTACAGAGAGTTGTGATTTCTAAATTCATCCATCTCATGCTCATCACAAAGGAATCCATTAACAATGTTGATCAAGTCTTGTTAACAAACTCTTTCCGAATAACATGAAACTGGAGAATTTTCGAATAACAGTAGGTTACCTCAATGCAGATATGTATCTCCCCAACAATAAGAATATCATATTTCTTCTTGACAGTAGGAAGAGGAAATTCAAAACCTCCAATAATAATCATTGAAATTTTTCTAATAGAACTGATACTGTGGACTTGAGGTTGTTTCCTCGGAAAGTGTACCGTATGCTCATTACCATTAACATGAAAAGTGACATTGCCTTTGTTGCAATCAATAATAGCCCCTGCATTATTCAAAAAGGGTCTACCAAGGATAATCGACAGACTATCGTCCTCGGGAATATCAAGAATAACAAAGTCCATTAAAATAGTAACGTTTGCAACCACAAGTGGCACATCCTCACAAATACCGATATATATAGCAGTTGATTTATTGGCCATTTGCAAAGATATTTCAGTACGTGTCAACTTATTCAAATCAAGTCTACGATATAAAGAGAGAGGCATAACACTAATACCGGCTCCAAGATCACATAAAGCAATTTTAACATAGTTTATTTTAATGGAGCATGGTATAGTTGGTACTCCTGGATATCCTAGTTTCTTTGGTATTCCACCTTTAAAAGTATAATTGGCAAGCATGGTGGAAATTTCAACTTTAGGTATCTTCCTTTGAGTTGTAATAATATCTTTCATATACTTAGCATAAGGATTTGTTTTAAGCATATCAGTCAAACGCATACGCAAAAAGATAGGTCTAATCATTTCAGCAAAGCGCTCAAAATCCTCATCATCCTTTTTCTTGGATGGTTTAGGAGGAAAAGGCATGGGTTTCTGAACCCATGGTTCTCTTTCCTTACCGTGCTTCCTAGCAACAAAGTCTCTCTTATCATAACGTTGATTCTTTTATTGTGGGTTATCAAGATTAACAGCTGGTTCAATCTCTATATCATCTTTATTGCTAGGTTGAGCATCATCATGAACATCATCATTAGCATTATCACTAGGTTCATGTTCATTACCAGATTGTGTTTCAGCATCAGAGATAGAAATATCATTGGGATTCTCAAGTGTGTCAACAACAGGTTCACGAGAAGCATGCAAAGTCCTATCATTTTTATTTTTCTTCTTCTTAGAAGGACTAGGTGCATCAACATTAGTTCTCTGAGAATCTTGCTCAATTCTCTTAGGGCGGCCCTCAGGATATAGAGGTTCCTGAGTCATTTTACCCCCTCTAGTCACTACTCTAACAACATTATCATTTTTCTTACTATTTAATTCATTGAGCAAATCATTTTGTGCTTTAAGTACTTGTTCTACTTGAGTGGTAACCATAGAAGCATGTTTGCTAATGAGTTTAAAGTTCACCTTTAACTCTAGAAATATAATCACTCAAGTGTTCAATCATATAAGCATTATGTTTCAATTGTGTACTAACATAAGCATTGAAGTTTTCTTGTTTAACAATAAAATTATCAAACTCATCTAAGCATTGGCTAGCAGACTTATAACGAGGAATATCACCTTCATCAAATCTATAGAGAGAATTTACCTTTACTACATGTGTCGGGTTATCAAGACCATGTATTTCTTCAATAGGTGGTCAATTCTTAACATCTTCAACTTTAATACCTTTTTCTTTCATAGATTTCTTTGCCTCTTGCATATCTTCTGGACTAGGAAATAGAATACCCCTTTTCTTTGGAGTTGGATTAGGAGTTGGTTCAGGAAGTGTCCAATTGTTTTCATTACCCAACATAATATTTAATAGTAATTCAACTTGATCAACAATTCTTTCCTAGAAAACGCAACCAGCACATCTATCCAGGTGGTCTCTGGAAGCATTAGTTAGCCCATTATAAAAGATATCAAGTATTTCATTTTTCTTAAGAGGATGATCACGCAGAGCATTAAGTAATCCGAGAAGCCTCCCCCAAGCTTGTGGGAGACTCTCTTCTTCAATTTGCAAAAATTATATATTACCCTTAAGGCAGCTTGTTTCTTATGAGCAGGAAAATATTCAGCAGAGAAGTAATAAATCATATCCTGGGGACTACGCACACAACCAGGATCTAGAGAATTAAACCATATTTTAGCATCACCCTTTAAGGAGAACGGTAATAGCTTAAGGATATAGTAGTAGCGATTTTTTTCCTCATTGGTGAATAGGGTGGCTATATCATTCAACTTAGTAAGATGTGCCACAACAGTTCCAGATTCATAGCCATGGAAAGGATCAGATTCAACCAAAGTAATTAACTCGGGATTGCCAGAGAAATCATAATCCTTATCAGAAATACAGATAGGTGAAGTAGCAAAAGTATGGTCATATTTCATTCTAGCATTCAAAGACTTTTCTTTCAGCTTAGCTAACAATTTCTTAAGATCATACCTATCATTGCAAGCTAAAAGATCTCTAGCAGTTTCTTCATCCATGGCATAACCCTCACGCTCAGCAGGCAATTCATATCTAGGGAAATAATTCCAACTCCTAAAATCTTGTAATATTCCAACCTATTTAATGGTGTCACTTTCACACACATCCATGAAACTTTTCTGTTCTGTTCAAATTTAAATTCAAATTTGAGCATTAAAACTCCTGTTCAAAAATCCCTAGATTCCATTCTGTTACTCCAAAACTCCAACTAAGAATTTTCTCCATCTTAGAATTCCCTCTAGTATTTTACAAAAATAAGTTGACATTTTTCTGAGCACTTTGATTTTTCTGTTTTATTTGTGGTCTTATTTTTCCAACGTTATTATGCGGCGTATAGATACCGTATTTGACGAAGTTGCTGAAGAAGGAGAAGGAGAAGGATTTGATGACTTTGAAGACCAAGCCAATCCAGGCAAGCAGCCCTTTGACCATGATACACTTGTTCTTCGGAACCCGTTTGTTTCCAATGCATGATGATAGCATTACAATAGTGACCTAGTTGAAACACCACATGATGCATGCCTTGATCTTGATCTTCCTATGTGCTAGATGACATGCAAATAGTTAGTAGTGATACTTAGTGATGCATGTGTGACATGAACCTCCGTGGTTGAAATCTTTGCATAAAACCCCGTCGGGTGCCATTCATGCCCGAGGGAGATGATGAGTTGGGTAACCACTTCATGACGAAGTGGTGTACCGAGACAAGCGTGTGTTTTTCAAACGGATTGGTTTAAGTTGCGACCGTTATTCTAACCTTACATGCGCAACCACACTACCCTTATATGGGAAAGGGCATTATTGATTACCTAGGTCGATACTAGCATGGTGCCCGCATTACTAGTGACGGGGGTGACATGAGGTCACTCTCGGGATGGGGTCGTGCTTGGATAGGCGGCCATGACTGTTTTCACAAGGCACCGGACACACTGTTGGTACCCCGTGTCAGTGGTATGTGATGAATATGGGAGCGAGTCTCCACAATTATTAAGATGTGAAATGTGGGCACGGGGGTTACTACCAATCGAGTGGACTCTATGTTAGTGTCGTCTAGGGAAAGATAGTGATCGGGTGCTTACCCCGGGTACTTGAGGTACCGCGGGTCGTGGATGTCACGGAAGTTCCCCGGATCTTGTGGGTAAAGTGTGCAACCTTTGCAGAGTGTAAAACTATTCGAATAGCCGTGTCCACGGTTAAGGACAGTTGGGTAACCGCTCTTGGGCTACGTCCAATATTTGCTAAACCATGTGTGTGTATGTGAGTCAAGGTGGTGACTTGACTCGATGAGTTGAATCATATTCATGTTGATATCGGTAACCTGTTTTCAAGGTTACATGAACTCGTTGATGCATACACTTGATGGTAGAATATTTATTCTAGCCCATTGCTAGATTGCTCATTATTGTTTAGTTTGCATTATTATTTTGAACCACATCATGGGTTGCTTGCGAGTACATTCAAAGTACTCATTGGCTTGCCACTAGTTATTTAATTGGCCAGGCATGGAGGAACAGGAATATGATGAAGAGTTCTTTGGAGACGATCATGCGAACTAGGACGCTATCCCAGTCAGAATGCCTGTAGGGTTAAGGAAGATGGCATGGGTTCTACCTATCATCAAAGACTTCCACTATTTAAGTTATTTGCTATTCAGCCGCGAGGCTTTATATATGTAAGACTTGGCCATAATGGCCATAATTTGTGTAAGACGGTATGTATGGATGTAAGACTCTTGTTATTTAGCTTCTGTGTGTTCAGTGAGCATTGATCTCTCGGATCACTGTACACGTGCATTCGGTGATCTTGACTCTTAAGTCGGGGTACCCACAGAGCTGGTATCAGAGCCATCCTGACTGTACGAAGCCTTAGTTAGCATGGGCCTTAGTTAGATGAGACCCTTTTTCAAAAACCTTCTGAACCTCTCTTCTTTTCTAAACCTGAGATTTCATCAGCTTATTAACCCCTCCTATTCCACCTTGTAGATGGCCGCTGTACCCGAGGAGCACCTAACCACTGGGTTTCCCTTGCTTCTCGAGGATAGCCTTCAGGAGTGTCAGTTCCACCGAGCGCCCATCCTCACCTACCTTGAGCATTGGGTTAGCGACACTATGGTGGAGTACCATGTGGAAGTGATCGTGAAGGCAAATGATCCTCCCACAAGTTGGTTCTTCGAGGGACCCCAGATGGCAACACTACCTCTCGCTGTCGAGGCTGCTGCACTCAAGGCACTAACCCGTCTCGGCGAGCTTCTTCCGGAGATGGCAGCCAAGATGACAAATCGCTTCTTACCTTACCGGAAGGAAGGTGAAGAAGAAAGCAGCGCACTAGCCCCTCCACTTAAGGAAGGACTCTCGCTTCGGTTCCAGACCTACTTCAGTCTATGTGCCGACAGCTTGGCACAAGACTTGGCCTCGGAATCGATGAAGCTTCGAGAAGAACTTCACAAGACCAAGGCACTTCTTCGTCGAGCTCAAGAGAAGACAAATAGGATCAAGAAGGAAGGAGCACCTTCTGGACAGTCCGCTATCGCATATCGAGGCAGAAGGCCCTCCGAGGATGTATCTTCCAAGAATGAAGAACCACCTCGGCGACGCCAGATGACGGCAAGGGAATGTCACAAGCTTTTCCCTGCACCTCCGACGAAGCACCGTCGTATCGAACTCCTCCACTCCCCACACCCTCAAGCGACAAGGGATCCCAGACAGATGAAGACAAGGAGGAAGACCCAGAAGAGCCGGAATACGCGACCGAGCATTCCGCCGCTTAGGCACTATTCGCTACTCGGATATGCGAGTTGTGACCTCTACGGTAGGATAGGTCGTGTAACCCCTATGCGCAGTCGAGTCCTTGTATGGTTCATATGAAACCATCTAGTGTTTGCTTTTGTTGTGTTTGGATGTATGTCGTATTCTTCCATCGAGAATGTGTAAACGACTACATCACCCATTTGGATTTTAATGAATGTGTTCTGGCCTTTCGGCCCTTGCATGGTTTGATTAGTGTCACACCCACCCCCTTACTAGGCACCCATCTATCTTGCTTTCCCTCTTCCGAGTCATGAGACCTTTTACCGCTCCAACAGGATGCCTGTTGTAACTCGTACTGGTACCTCTACCCAGCAGCCTGAAGCCGGAGCATCCGCTCAGTCAGAGGCAGGCCACGACCAAACCAACGACCAAGCTCCACCACCACCTCCTCCGAACATGGACATGGCTCAGCTTCTCCAAGCTTTCCGCGAGGAACACCAAGCCAACACTGCAGCCCTTCAGCTGATTGCTCAAGCTGTCACCAACAACCGCCAGCCGGCGGGGAATGGCAATGGACGTTCCACGTTGTCAGAGTTCAAGAAGCATGCACCGCCAACTTTCATCGAGACTGCTGAACCCCTGGATGCAGACGACTGGGTCCGCTCCATTAAGGAAATACTGGAACTAGTCGGATGCACCAAAGACCGCGAGAAGGTGGCTTATGCAGCCCACTGCCTCGGAGGGACTGCTAGAGCTTGGTGGGATGGATTTAAGGTCATGCATGCTGAACAAGACCTCACTTGGGTCAACTTCAAGGCAGAATTCCGCAAGGCCCACATTCCTTCCGGAATCAATGGCTATCAAAAAGCGTGAGTTATGAGCCCTGAAGCAAGGAAGTGGCACTGTCAAGGAGTACATGCAGAAGTTCAGTGTTCTGTCAAGGTATGCCCCTGAGGATGTCAGCACTGATGCTACAAAAAGGGAGCGCTTCATGGAAGGCCTTAATCAGACTCTGCAGTATTCGCTTGTCGTGTGCGACTGCCCAACCTTCCCTGACCTGGTGAACAAGGCACTTATGCTTGAAGATAAGCGGCGTGCTTTGGAAGACACTCGCAAGCGCAAGATGGTCAGCAAGGGAAGTTCCAGCAACCAGAAACCTCGTCCGTGGCAGTCAACCCCGGCTAAGCCAACCTATAAGCAACCAAGAGCTCCTGCACCTCGTACCAACTATCAGCCTCAGCAGTATGCCAACCCAAGGCCAGCTTTCAACCCCAATACCAGTGGTGGCAACAAGATCAACAATCCAAACCAAGTCACTTGCTTTGGATGTGGTCAGTCCGGACACATCTCAAGGGTGTGCCCCAACAAGAAGCCTGATGCCCCGCGCCCCAATGCGCAGAACCAGGGACAAGGCCGCGGGATGCCAGTAAGGAACCCAGCTCCTCGCAACCCGCCTAACCATGGGAAGAGGCGTGTGAATCACGTCACTGCTGAAGAAGCCCAGGAAGACCCGGATGTCGTGCTGGGTACGATCCTTGTCAACTCAGCACCTGCAACTGTCTTGTTTGATTCTAGAGCAACGCATTCATTTGTCACTCAAAGATTTGCATTAAAAAGTGGCATGACCCCTACACCCCTGAATAACCCTATGGTGGTGCAAACCCCCGGAGCAGAGATGAGAGCCAAGATAGGCTGTAAAGGAGTCAGTATTACCATTGACGGTGTAGACTTCCTAGCAGACCTTATCATCCTAAGATCGCAAGGCTTGGATGTGATCTTAGGGATGGATTGGCTCAGCATGCACCAAGGCTTGTTAGACTGTGCCAATCGGACAGTCACTGTGACCAATGACCAAGGAGTCGAAGTCAAGTTCACTCCCAACTCCTCTTCCGCTCAAGCCATTCAAGTCAACTGTCTGTGTGAAGTTGGGCTAGAGCAAGTACCGGTGGTATGTGAGTATCCTGATGTCTTTCCGGATGAACTACCGGGAATGCCCCCTGACCGTGACATTGAGTTCATCATCGAGCTCGTGCCCGGAGCAGGACCCATCTATAAGAAGCCTT
The DNA here is from genome assembly GCA_902687465.1 of Secale cereale. Taxonomy (NCBI): domain Eukaryota; kingdom Viridiplantae; phylum Streptophyta; class Magnoliopsida; order Poales; family Poaceae; genus Secale; species Secale cereale. The sequence continues at coordinate 350,769,152 of LR738709.1, forward strand.
ATAGAATGGGGACGGAAGAATTAGCTGAGTTGAAGAAGCAGCTGGAAGAGCAGCTGAGGAAGGGATTTATCCGCCCGAGTGCCTCCCCTTGGGGATCTCCTGTTCTGTTTGTGGCAAAGAGGGACGGTACCATCCGCTTATGCATTGACTATCGTTCCCTCAATGAAGTTACAATCAAGAACAAATATCCACTTCCCAAGATCGAAGATCTGTTTGATCAGCTCAGCGGAGCCAAGGTATTCTCCAAGATTGACCTTAGATCTGGGTACTACCAGCTGAAGATCAGACCCCAAGATATTCCGAAGACGGCATTCGTAACCAGATATGGCATGTACGAGTGCACGGTCATGTCCTTTGGGTTAACCAATGCCCCAGCTTACTTCATGTATCTCATGAATAAAGTCTTCATGGAATATTTGGACAAGTTCGTTGTTGTCTTCATCGATGACATTCTTGTCTTCTCGAAGTCGAAGGAAGAGCACGAGCAGCATTTGAGGATGGTCCTAGACAAGCTTCGGGAGCACCAACTGTATGCCAAATTCAGCAAGTGTGAGTTCTGGCTACATAAAGTTGGATTCTTTGGTCATGTCTTGACCGAAGAAGGGTTATCAGTTGACCCCGCGAAGATCGAAGCTGTGACCCAATGGCAATCTCCAACAACCGTCAAGGAAGTCAGAAGCTTCCTCGGACTTGCGGGCTATTACCACAAATTCGTGGAAGGATTCTCTAGCATTGCACGGCCAATGACTCAGCTCCTCAAGAAGGACAAGAAGTTCGAGTGGACGCCAAAATGTGAAGAGAGCTTCCAAGAGCTCAAGAAGAGATTGACCACCGCCCCAGTTCTGGCAACACCTGATATTCACAAGGAGTTCGTGATATATTGTGATGCCTCTCGAACCGGATTGGGAAGCGTTCTGATGCAAGAAGGCCGAGTAATAGCCTACCTCTCTAGGCAGCTACGACCTCATGAGGAGAACTACGCTACTCATGATCTTGAGCTAGCGGCAGTAGTTCATGCCTTGAAGACATGGTGGCATTACCTCCTAGGGAAACGGTGTGAGATATACACGGACCACAAAAGTCTGAAGTACATTTTCACCCAAAAGGAATTGAACATGAGGCAGCGGAGATGGTTGGAACTCATCAAGGACTATGACCTCAGTGTTCAATATCACCCCGGGAAGGCTAACGTGGTGGCCGATGCCTTAAGCAGGAAGGCTTGCTCTTTGAATGCCGTTATTCAAGAAAGGCAGCCAACCTTGTTTAAGGAGCTTGAACAATTTAGTTTGGAATTGGTCACCCGTGGATTTCTGGATCATTTGGAAGTCAGACCGACCCTGATGGACGAAGTCAAGATGGCACAAGATGGACATGAAAGCATTGAAGGCATCAAGAAGAAGATGAAGCTAGGCAAGGCCCCAGGATTCTCTAAAGACGAGCACGGGATTGTTTGGTACAAAGGCCGCATCTGCGTACCAAACAACACAGAGCTGAAGAACCTGATCCTGCAAGAAGCCCACGACACTCCGTATTCCATCCACCCCGGAGGAACCAAGATTTATCAAGACTTGAAGGCACGATTCTGGTGGCACGGGATGAAAAGAGAGATTGCAACCTATGTTGCAATGTGTGATGTGTGCCAAAGGGTCAAGGCTGAATATCAGCGACCTGCTAGATTGCTTCAGCCACTCAAGGTTCCTGAGTGGAAGTGGGATAAAGTCGGAATGGACTTCATCACTGGTTTACCAAGGTCAAATAGGGGACATGACTCCATCTGGGTCATAGTCGACCATTTGACCAAGGTGGCCCATTTCATTCCTGTCAAGACTACCTACTCAGGCAACCAGCTGGCAACTCTCTATATCAACCGAATCGTGAGCCTCCACGGCGTTCCCAAGGAGATTGTGTCAGATCGAGGCACCCAGTTTACTTCAAGGTTCTGGAGAAGATTCCAAGAAGCCTTGGGAACCAAGTTATCTTTCAGCACAGCTTTCCACCCACAGACCGGAGGTCAGACAGAACGAGTCAATCAAATTCTCGAAGATATGCTCCGAGCCTGTCTCTTGGCATATGGAGCCAAGTGGGAAGATTGTCTCCCTTTTGCCGAGTTCTCCTATAACAACAGTTACCAGTCGAGCCTTCAGATGGCACCATTTGAGGTGTTGTACGGACGCAGATTCCGCACACCCCTCAACTGGTCAGAGACTGGAGAAGGACTAGTCTTTGGACCAGATATTCTCCGCGCAGCAGAAGAGCAAGTCCAACTAGTCAGAGAACGTTTGAAGGCAGCCAAGTCAAGGCAAAAGAGCTATGCTGACACTCGATGCCGAGACATGAGTTTCCGTGTCGGAGATCATGTATACCTGCGGGTAACCCCTCTAAAGGGAACCAAACGTTTCCACGTTAAGGGGAAACTTGCGCCGAGATTCATTGGCCCTTTCAAGATCACCGACCGACGAGGAGAAGTGGCTTACCAGTTGGAAGTACCACCCGAGCTATCCGATGTGCACAACGTATTCCACGTGTCACAACTTCGGAAATGCCTCCAAGTTCCGGACAAGCCTAATCTCTACAAGGATGTTGATCACCAAGCCATTGATCTACAGCCTGATTTGACCTACCGCGAGAAGCCTATTCGCATTCTGGACGAAGCAGAACGACAGAAGCGAAGCCGTACCATCAAGTACTTCAAGGTCCAGTGGAGCAACCACACCGAAGCAGAAGCAACCTGGGAATGTGAAGACTATCTTAGATCCGACTTTCCCGATCTCTTTTAACACCTAGTTTAGGAATCTTGGGGACGAGATTCTTGTAAGGGGGGTAAGTCTGTCACACCCTGCATTTTGTAACATGTTATTTGCATCAATGAAGCATGAAAATTTGGACCTGCAAATTTTTTTAGCATCATTTGGCTTCTTTTTGGAATTGAGTTTTTCTTCATGTGTTTTTTCTTGTGCTCATTAAAAATCAACTATTACTTCTTGTAGAATTCATCTCTATACCCAAAACTTCTGCTCAATGATCATGCCAAGTGTTATATAACAGTATAGTATTTTCTTACAAAATTAATTTGGCCAAAATGTATTTTATAAATCTAGTATTCCTAAAACCCCTGAATTGAGGTTTGCATTGCAAGTGCTTGATTTAGGGTAAGAAAATTATTTCAAAAAGCATATTTGAGACCTAGTAGTCATAGGACTCCCAGAAACCACAAAAGTATAATTTTAAAAGTTATTTTCCTATTTTATTTAAAAGCTTTTTCTTAAGGCCAGAAATGGTCTTTAGTAGGGAAAAATTATTTAAGTATTTCAAAAATATTTGCCAAAATTCAGGGAGACTCAGAGGACATATATTGTCCATATATGAGAGTTTCAACACTTGGTCATGTTCAAAATAATGGGCTAATCCCTCTAAAACCCTTTCTGGATATTTCAAGCTTTTGAAATATTTACAAAGGAAATATTCTCCAAAAATTCCAGGGAAATTCTATCATGTCATATATGACATATTTGATGATCTTGCCAAGTCCCATGCCTTGGGAAGCAAGAAAACATTCTCAAAACCCTTCATAACCATTCTGTCCATATTTGAAGTTTGAGCAACTCTACATTGCCAAACTTGTCCAAATGCTCTCAAACTTGGTGCACATGCTAGAAATGCCTAATAAGGCATCTAGACCAAATGGCACAAGGTTTGGAGTAGAGCAACTTGATCAGAATACCCCAAAATCCTTTCTGTTCAAATGCAAATTTGAACAACTTTACATTACCAACTTTTTATCTGGAGCTTCAAACATTGTGGGCATGATCATTACCCCAAATAATGAAACTACACAAAGTGGTGCATCAAGGGGAGATGATTAGCTTGACTCAAACAAGATGAAGCCATTTCTGTTGATTTCTAGGGTTCACCAAAGTTACATTGGCTAGTTTCTTCAAATGAGCCCCAAATTTGGTGAAGCACCCTATTTTCACATGTCATTCAATCCTGTTAAGTGTCATGGCAAGTGGAGATCATTTGCTTGACCAAACACTGATCAAACACCTTCTGCAGAATTACTAAAACCCTCTTCTTGATCACTTTTACCTTTGACCTTGGCCTCAACTTTCTATCACACGTTCATCTGGTTACTAGCTACCTCCAGTAACTTCCCCAAGTCCCCAGCTCCATGATTGAGGGGTAAAAACCCTAGTTCACCCTGCTGGACATCCATTTTCTACCAAGTCACCAGCCTCTCTTCTCTCTCACAGCATCTCCAGAGCATCCAAAGCTTCAACCGTAGTGCTTGCATCACCCAGGACCCCCCAGACACGATGGACGCGTCCAGAGGGCCAATGGCATGCCGTGGCATGCGATAAGGGCGCTCCAGAGCGCGCTACAGTGCGCCCACGCACTGTAGCTTCGCCCAATCGCCTGTCCCCACCAGCCTCGAGCTCTCCCCTCGCGCCTCCCAACGCGCCTCGACGTCCGCAGCCTCCACCGGTGTTGTCCCCCTCCTCCTGCGCCCTCCAGTGGCCGTCGCCACACGCGCACCGGCCGCCCATGACGTCCACTCCTCGGCCTCGCACGCGCGCGTCGTCTGGAAGCCTCCCCGCTCCTCCTCTCTCCTCTAATGGACGTAGGGCTCGTCCAGCAACGCCGCAGACACACTCCCGTCGCCTCTCGTGCGCTGTAGCGTCGAGCAGGAGCTCGCCGGCGCATCGGTCCATGGGACCCCGCCGTTCCCCTATAAATAGGACCCCCCCTGAGCCCTCTTCTCAGCACCAGCAGCCTCACCACATCTCCCTTAGTCCCCCAGCACTGCTCGTTCTTCCCCAGAGAGCTTCAGTGCTCGGGATCGACCGGAGCTCCGCCGCGTCGGGCCGCCGGCGATCTCGCAGTACGGGCCTCCTCCGCCCCTCCTTTAGCTCGATCTAGAACCACCATGCAACACTAATGCGTTCCCCTTCTTTTTCCCCTTCTGCAGCTGCCAGAAACGAGCCAGCCAGCAGGTTCCCGACGATCCTCCGCCGTCCCACCTCGCCGCCGACGAACCCGACCTCCCCGGCGTGCTGCAACACCTCCACTACCTCCGCAACTCGACGCTGAACCCATCCCTGCCCTCCGTTGCCGTCGCCGTGGCCGGAATCATCGCCGGTGAGCTCGCCGTGGCCGTGGCCGTGAGGTTGAAGATGACAGGCGGTCCCCGCCTGTCTTCCTCACCCCTCTCTCCCTCTCCTCATAGCCGCTGACCGCCGGGCCCCGCCCGTCAGGTTTGAAAACCTGACGTGCGCGCTCGTGCCCGAGCGGCCGGGCTGGATGTCCTGGGCCGTGCACTGTGGCCACGCTGGCCCAGTTGCACAGGGCTTTTTCTCCTTGTTCTTTTCTGTAATTATTTCAAACATTTTTACAGAAATGAATATTGGTCCAAATGAAATAATTCCAACTCCTAAAATCTTTTAATATTCCAACCTATTAAATGGTGTCACATTCACACACATCCATGAAACTTTTCTGTTCTGTTCAAATTTAAATTCAAATTTGAGCATTAAAACTCCTGTTCAAAAATCCCTAGATTCCATTCTGTTACTCCAAAACTCCAACTAAGAATTTTCTCCATCTTAGAATTCCCTCTAGTATTTTACAAAAATAAGTTGACATTTTTCTGAGCACTTTGATTTTTCTGCTTTATTTGTGGTCTTATTTTTCCGTTGTTATTGTGCGGCATATAGATACCGTATTTGACGAAGTTGCTGAAGAAGGAGAAGGAGAAGGATTTGAAGACTTTGAAGACCAAGACAATCCAGGCAAGCAGCCCTTTGACCATGATACACTTGTTCTTCGGAACCCGTTTGTTTCCAATGCATGATGATAGCATTACAATGGTGACCTAGTTGAAACACCACATGATGCATGCCTTGATCTTGATCTTGCTATGTGCTAGATGACATGCAAATAGTTAGTAGTGATACTTAGTGATGTATGTGTGACGTGAACCTCCGTGGTTGAAATCTTTGCATAAAACCCCGTCGGGTGCCATTCATGCCCGAGGGAGATGATGATTTGGGTAACCACTTGATGACGAAGTGGTGTACCGAGACAAGCGTGTGTTTTTCAAACGTATTGGTTTAAGTTGCGACCGTTATTCCAACCTTACATGCGCAACCACACTACCCTTATATGGGAAAGGGCATTATTGATTACCTAGGTCGATACTAGCATGGTGCCCGCATTACTAGTGACGGGGGTGACATGAGGTCACTCTCGGGACAGGGTCGTGCTTGGATAGGCGGCCGTGACTGTTTTCACAGGGCACCTGACACACCGCTGGTACCCCGTGTCAGTGGTATGTGATGAATATGGGAGCGAGTCTCCACAATTATTAAGATGTGAAATGTGGGCACGGGGGTTACTACCAATCGAGTGGACTCTATGTTAGTGTCGTCTAGGGAAAGATAGTGATCGGGTGCTTACCCCGGGTACTTGAGGTACCGCGGGTCGTGGATGACACGGAAGTTCCCCGGATCTTGTGGGTAAAGTGTGCAACCTCTGCAGAGTGTAAAACTATTCGAATAGCCGTGTCCACGGTCAAGGACAGTTGGGTAACCGCTCTTGGGCTACGTCCAATATTTGCTAAACCATGTGTGTGTATGTGAGTCAAGGTGGTGACTTGACTCGATGAGTTGAATCATATTCATGTTGATATCGGTAACCTGTTTTCAAGGTTACATGAACTCGTTGATGCATACACTTGATGGTAGAATATTTATTCTAGATCATTGCTAGATTGCTCATTATTGTTCAGTTTGCATTATTATTTTGAACCACATCATGGGTTGCTTGCGAGTACATTCAAAGTACTCATTGGCTTGCCACTGGTTATTTAATTGGCCAGGCATGGAGGAACAGGAATATGATGAAGAGTTCTTTGGAGACGATCTTGCGAACTAGGACGCTATCCCAGTCAGAATGCTTGTAGGGTTAAGGCAGATGGCATGGGTTCTACCTATCATCAAAGACTTCCGCTCTTTAAGTTATTTGCTATTCAGCCGCGAGGCTTTATCTATGTAAGACTTGGCCATAATGGCCATAATTTGTGTAAGACGGTATGTATGGATGTAAGACTCTTGTTATTCAGCTTCTGTGTGTTCAGTGAGCATTGATCTCTGGGATCACTGTACACATGCATTCGGTGATCTCGACTCTTAAGTCGGGGCCCCCACATGACTTGGCGTGTCATGCCAAATTTTAGGAAAGTTTTGGTGGATCAAAGTACTGCCCGAGTCTTGATCGTGTCCACATCAGTGTCCGTGTGCTATAGAGTCCCGCTTCGTCGTCGTTCTGCTGCCGTGTAGTTTTCCCGATGGAGGGCCCTTTGCCGCACCGTGTGTGCCGCTTGGCCTTGCTACTTGATGTAACATCAAACTATTTTCGGCTAGTATCAATAAAGCGGTTGTTTTCTGTACCAATATGTTGTGTGTTACCAGAAGACTTGATCTCTAGGTTGGCAATGCAAGGTAAACTGGTTGCTCTGAGTCGGGGTGCCACACGTAGCCTTTCTGACGACAAGGCTTGCTATAGGACAACTGAGAGCAAACCCAAGACCAGTTTGCAAGATATAAAGAAGACACTCAAGCCAGTGATCGGAAGGCAGAATATCAAGGCTGGAGTTGCGAGTAAGATACTTGCTGGCAAGCATACAACGGTCCAGCAAGCTCCGTGCCCAGCAAGATCTACCTGGCCACCGCTCCACCTCAATGACCAGCCTGTCATTTGTCATACACGTGTTGAGCGGGCAGATAGTTAGGTGAGCTTTGTTTGGGCACATATCAGCTTGGTGCCGGAAGACACAACTTTAATGACACCCATCCCAGAGGCGTGTCTAAAGCATAGGAGGTAGCTTGGCGAACAACACAGAAGGGGAGATAATTCTTGCCGGGGAACGTTACCAGCGTGGCACCTCAAGGCCCATTTAATGCGCTTGCCCTAACCCGTAATAGTTAGGTATTTGGCACTTTTTCCACTATTTACCTTATGGAAAGACCATTTTGCCACTGTAGTGACCCCTTAATCCATAAAAGGAGGCTCATAGCTACGTTTATAGATGTCGAAAGTCTGCCCATTTGCACACGTAGCAGCACTTCCCGCGCACCGTGCTGGCAAGAGCACTCCTTGTAACTAGGGCACATACACATCCAATACAACAAAGCAAGAGTAGGGTTTTACGCTTCACAGCGGTCCGAACCTGGGTAAATCTTTGTGTTGTTTGCTTGATCTGCTCTTTGTGCTGGTCGATCTCTCCAGTCGAACCGCAAAGGGGTCACCATGATCCCATAGATGTTCGTGGACATGACATCTTTGGCGCAGGAATAATACTGGAAAGTCCTCTGATAAGGACTCCGGCAAGTGCGCCTCTTCGGACTGTCGCGCTCCCATTGAGGATGTTCCTGAGAGCTCTACCAGCAAGAGTAAGAAATCCAAAGTAGCTCAGCTAGCAACCAAGAAGGTGTCTGCCAAAAAGGACATCACGAGAGGCGCTTTCACCATGAGCGCCAACCTCGACGACAAATAAGAAAGCACACCCAGTGGCTTCCTGCGGGCTAATGTCGATGTGTTTGCATGACAACCATCTCACATCCTTGGCGTTTCCAGGGAAGTAATTGAGCACCACCTTGTTGTTTGCCCTCATGTGCGGCATGTCAAGCAAAAGGTCAGGAAGCAAGCTCTAGAACGACACTAATTTATTATCGAGGAAATCAATAAGTTGGAAGCGCCAAGCCTGGTCAGGGAAGCGCTCCACCCAACTTGGTTGCCCAATCCAGTTGTAGTTCCCAAGGCGAATGGAAAATGGAGTCTTTGTATTCACTATGCTGATATCTATAAAGCTTCTCCCAAAGATCCTTTCCCCTTGACGCGCATCGACCAGATTGTGGACTCCACTACCAGCTGCGATTTGCTATCATTTCTTGATGCCTACTCAGGGTATCACCAGATTTTCATGTCAAATGTAGATGAAAAGAAAACCGCATTTATCACTCAATGTGGCGTGTATTGCTTTATACGTATGCCTTTCAGATTGAAAAGTGCTGGTTCAACTTTTGAAAGAGCAGTCCAAATTGGTTTCGAACCCCAGCTGCACAGAAATATGGAAGCACATATGGGATATTGTGGTCAAAATGAAGGACAAGGCAACACTTATATAAGATCTAGAAGAGACATTTGCAAATCCACGCAAGATCAATCTGAAGCTTAAACCTAAGAAGTGCATGTTTGGTGTTCCATCCGACAAGCTTCTCTGGTTCTTTGTCTCTCGACGTGGAATTTAAGCAAATCCCAACTAGATCAAGGCAATTGAGCAGATTGAAGCACCGAAGCGCGTCAAGGATGTGCGCAGTCTTGTTGGCTGTGTTGCTGCATTGAGCAGGTTCATTTCCAGATCTGGTTAGCGCGCCTTGCCGTTTAAAAAAAATAAAAAGACAGGCCCAACGAAATGGACTCGAAAAGCGAAGGCTGCGCTGCAAGATTTGAAGAAGTACATCCCCTCTGCACCAACACTAGTTGCGCCGACAAGAGCCCTTGCTACTGTACTTGGCAGCAGCAAATCAAGTGGTCAGTGATGCACTAGTGGCAGAGAGGGAAGGTGAAGGCGAAGAAGCAACAGATGCAAGCCAGTCAAGCGACACGTCAGAATCTTCTCTGGCCCGATAAATCAAGTGTAGATCAAGCAAATGCAACAGAGTAGCAAGTAGTGAATAATAAGTTAGTGCAGCACCCAGTTTATTTTATCAGCTCTCATCTCGAGGCGGCTAGATCAAGTTATTCTAGAGGGCAGTTGCTTTTTGGTCTTCTCATCGCCTCGGAAAGTTGTGCTGCTACTTCCAAGCACGCCAGATTACAGTCATCACTCGCTTTCCGATGCAAAGGATCTTTAGAAATCCAGATGCAACCGGTAGGACTGTGGAGTGGGCGTTGGAATTGTCAAGATTTGACCTCAAATTTGAAAGCACTACAACTATTCAGAGCAGATCCTTGGCGGAGTTCATTGCAGAATGGATGCCAACGCCAGTCGAAGAGATTCAAGAGACAACTCTCTAGGGCAAGGAAGCAACTCAAGAATGGATTATGTACTATGGTGGGGCTTTCTCACTGCAAGGCGCCGGTGCTGGAGTGTTGCTTGTCTCACCCACCAGAGAGCACCTCAAGTTTGTAATTCATATGCACTTTCCTAGGGAGAAAGCGACAGAAAACACTACTGGGTATGAAGGACTGCTTGCTGGTCTCAAGATCCCGGCAAACCTTGGAATTAGAAAGCTTGTCGTCATAGGCGACTCGCAACTTGTTGTGAAGCAAGTGAACAAAGATTATCAAAGCCCATTGATGGACTTGTATGTCAACGAAGTGACAAAATTGGAAGAGCCTTTGATGGATTGCAAACAGAGCACGTTCCACATGCGTAAAACAACATTGCTAATGATCTGTCAAAGCGTTCTTCCCTCAAGTTACCTGTGGAACCAGGAACTTTTGTGCTCCGTTTGACTCAACCATCCGTAACACCATCAACAGGGCAAAACAAGAGAAGAAAGTTGAGCTCCGGCAAGTAGTTTCCCACAGAGCTCGTAGCAATCGCCAACAAGGAACTCGCTTGAGACAACACCAAGCTTGTCAGTGAGCAGCAAGCTCCCGCAGGATCTTAGGTCCTTGCCATCGAGACAAGCGCTCCCGCAACAGAAGATATGCGTTTAGTCCTTGTTGTCGAGCCACAAGCTCCGGAATGTGCGTAGCAGATCGCCCAGTTCCTTCAAATGGGAGAACTTCCTGAAGAGCAAGAAGAAGTTGAAAGAGTAGCCCGTTATCAGTTCGTGGGTAACGATTTATACAAAAAGAGACCAAATGGGGGTGAAATTGTAGTGCATTTACTGGGAAGATGGACATAAGTTGTTGGTAGAGATACATGGAGGCATATGTGGCTCACCCATAGGATCAAGGGAACTTATTGGAAAAGCTTTTCGGCAATGATTCTATTTGCCCACTACTCTCCGGGATGCAACTGCACTAGTAACCAAGAGTGAAGCGTACCAGTTCCATTCAAAGAAAGCACATCAGCCAGTTCAAATTCTTCACACAATCCCTCTCTCCTGGCCCTTCTCGGTGTGGGGGCTTGATATATTGGGCCCCTTCCCCATGCTATCGAGGGCTTGGAGTACTTGTAGGTTACAATTGTCATGTTCACAAAGTGGCCAGAAGTGGAGCCAGTGAGAAAGGTGACAACACAATCAGCCGACAAGTTCTTCAAAGGACTAATTTGTTGTTTTGGAGTGTGTTGCGGTTTTTTGTCACATCCCTAGTCAGTGCTTGCATTAGGACTAGCTAGAGTGTGCATCATGTTTAATCAGAAACTTGAAATGGGGATGACAGAAACCCCAGCAACCCCCTTAACTCAAGTAGGGTTTAACAAATATTTTCCAATGTACCCAGAATGCCCTGCAAAAATGTTCATCATCTTTGCCTTGTTCTTAAACCTCTGACAAAAATGGTGCACAATGTTCTAGGACATGCTAAGGTCACTGGATTAAATCATATGGTATTTGCATTTGGGCATTTAAATGCGATAAAATATTTTAAATGCCCAAATAATCATAAACCAAAATGTTCTCTATTGTATATAGAACATACAGTGGACATGAGTAGTTTCATGATTCATAAAAATGTTCTAGCATTTTAATAAAGCAACACATTTGCAAAAAAACAGAAACAGAAAATAAATAGAAAAGAGAGAGAGAGAGAGAGAGAGAGAGAGAGAGAGAGAGAGAAGGCCAGAGGCCACTTACCTGGCCATCCCACCTGGCGGCCCAGCACTGTGCTGGCCCATGCCAGCCAACTACTTCGTCCCGCCAGGCAGGCAGGTGACGCCGGCGCACGGCCGCGCGCCACCACGGCAGCTGCTTGCCGCCTGGCGGCCGCTTCGCCGCCCCAGGGCGCTTGGACGACCTCCACGTCGTCGCCCAGACCGCCACGACCCCTCGCTTCCCCTCTACCTCTCTCCCTTGCCCTCTCCCGCCATGGCCGATGCGCTCGCGAGCACACCGCCGTCGTAGTCGTCGCCACCGTCTGATCCTCGCCCCCTCGACGAGTCAGCAAGCTCCGCCGCCATCCGCTACGCCGTCCCACCGAGCCACGAGACGCCGGGAGCCCTGCAACGCCGCCCATGCCATCTTCCCCAACTCCGGCCGCCCGAGATCGTTGGCTTTGCCCCGACGCCGTCCGGCCCTCTCCGAGCTCTCCATTCGACTCGTTGCACTTGCCGTGAGCCTCTGACCCTTCTCCCGCCCTCCGTTCTCCCCCTAGCACGCTGTAGCCACCGCGCCACTTTCACCCGACCGCGCCGCCGCCTGAGCTCGTCGCCGACGTGGCTCCGGCAACGCAACTGCCTTACCACCCTGTCCAGCGTGCTCACTGCATCGTGTAGGCCCTATAAGAGCTAGCCCCGCGCCCCCGTGGCCACCGCAGCAACGACCGTGAGCTCACCCGAGCTCTGGCCACCACCAACATCGTCGCCGGTGACGTTCCGGCCACCCCCAGGCCACGCCACGGCCACCACTCGATGCGGACGAGCGTCCTCATCACGCAGCACGTCTCCACCATGGATTTGGTCACCGGAGGACCAAATCCGAGGCGCTCCACCGCATCTGGCCTCGCCGACGTCGAGCCACCGGCGGGATTAGCCAGTTGACAAAGGATTTGACCTCCCCCTGTGTCACTGACAAGTGGGGCCAGCCCCTGACTAATTAGTCTTTAGGATTAATTAGCGTTAAACTATTTGTGTTAGTTAGTTTTGACCCACTGACATGTGGGCCCAACTCTGATAGTTATTAGTTAGGTTAAACTAACCTTAATTACTTAGCTCTGTTGGACTGACGTGTGGACCCCACACATTAGGTTTGACCTGGGCCGCGCCCTGTTGACTTGCTGATGTCAGCATGACCTACTGCTGACGCGGTAAAGCCTTTTCTGGAATTTAGATAAATCTAAATGATTTATCTATTTTCAGAAAATGCACTAAACTTCTAAAAAATCATATAAATTCAACCGTAGCTCCAAATGAAATAATCTATATATGAAAAATGATCAGAAAATCCAATCTATCCATTGGTACTGGTTTCATGCATGTTAAAGCAAGTTAACCTTGCTGTTCATATCAAAACTTGATAATGTTTTTTGAATAATAATAACTTGGGCATGAATTTGAATCTTTGATTGAAATAAGCACAAACCTTTTTGTTTATAGTTGCATTAGACAAAACACATTCATCTTGCCATGTCATGAACATGCATCATATTGTTGCATATTGTCATGTATTGATTGTGTTACCGGTGATCTCCATGGTAGGTTCTGCTCCCGAGGATACACCTGCGTATCCATCTAAAGAGCAGTACCCGTCAACCCATCTGTCAGACAAGCAACCCATTGATCATTCCGATACAAACCCATCTTCTCGCTTCTGCTCTCTTTTACTACATTAAGGCAACAACGTGTGAACTGCTATTTGCTGCGGTAGTTGAACCCCATTCATTTGCATGACCTGTCATTGCCACAGTAAATAGTTGAAACCCACTAGCATGTGTAGGAGTTGATTGAGCCATGATGATGTGTTTCCTACCATGCTATAAATGCTATGCCTACTATGCTTAGAGTTGTGTCAGGTCTGGTTCATCTGGGTGATGGATCAGAGTGAAATGATTATGTCTGATAATGAGAGTGAACTATGGAATATGTTTCGGTAAAGGTATCGATGAAAGGCCATGTAGGAGTACATGGTGGGTTGTTTCATTGGAACCGTCCATAAGAACTGAGATCTGTATGTGTGATTTAAGATCAGCTACTACCACACATTGGGCCCTAAAATATGAACCTGCTTGACTTATTGACTGCCCTTGTCATCTGAACAGGAGTTCCAACTAGTTTCTGGTGTTTGTAGTTTACTGGTGGTCGTGCGGCAGGTACGTGGCCCGGTGTACCGAGTCGCCCGTTTGGTGGCTCGGGAAAACCTGCACACATCGTTTGGGGCCGCGAGTGACACCCCGGCCGGATCTCCCCACGGATGGAACCCAAATAGGCGATAACCTAGACTAGAGACTTGAGTGGTCGGTTAGGTCGTGGTCTACACCCACGTTGGCTTACGCTTGAAGTCTACCGAGCACATGTCGTGTGCAGACGCAAAGTGGTGGAAACATGTGTGAAGAAGTACACCCCTGCAGGGTTACCAATCTATTCGAATAGCCGCTGTTCGCGGTTAAGGACAACTTAGTCGCTTATACAGTTCATAGAGAAGTTAATGGTTACTCCTAAAAGTCTCAAGACAAGTGTGAGTGCCGTGGATGGCCCTTCCGAAGGATGACGGGGGAGGATCCACGGTAGTTTATTGTTGTGGTGATTAGTGGCCTCGTGTGCGTTATCTCATCTTTGCAAACTACTGATAGTTGTATTATAGGTTAGCCAGGAGTCAAAGCTGGCTTGCTGCAATAATCTCCACTACCCTTGTTTATAATAATGCATGTATGATAGGTCCTGATGTAAGTCTTGCTGAGTACCTTTGTACTCTTGTTTGTTTAATAACTGTTGCAGAGGAGAACCCCGCCCCTTCTGATGGGTTCTACATAGACCTTGACGTCGACGAGTAGCTTGCTACCCAGGCGGCGATCTTGAACTTGTGAAGGGCCTTGTAGATAGTTAGGCTACACCAAGCCTTCCTTCTTTCCAAGTTGTCTGTACTCAGACAAGTTTAGCTTCCGCATGTGCTTGTATGCTTGTATGACTTGAGTGTTGGGTCATGTGACCCCTACCTATATGGATATGTTATGTATGGATCTTCGGAGCCTCTGAAATAAAGTACTTGAGTCATAGAGTTCTGTTGTGATGCAATGTTGTATTAGCACATATCGAGCATATTGTGTGTATGTTATTGAAATGCTTGGCATGTGTGGGATACGACACCTAGTTGTTTACCCTTGGTAGCATATATTACAGGGAAATGCCTCCTAGTGCTTCCACTGAGCCTTGGTAGCTTGCTACTACTCCGGAACACGCAGGCTAGCCGGCATGTGTCCTTCTTCGTTCCTGTGTCTGTCCCTTAAGGGAAATGTCACGCGTTGTTCCTTTAAGTCCATGTAGCTAGCTACGACTTGGGTTCATACGTTGATGACCAACACGTTCGTTGCTGGGTCATGTATGCCTGTCTCTGTAATTTAGTGCCACTTTTGGTTTATAACTAGCCATGTCAGCCCAGGTTCTCTATCATATGGATGCTAGCGACACTATCATATATGTGTGCCAAAATGCACAAACGGTACCAGGCCAGGTAAAGTGGCACCTGTGGGGATACTGTGCGTGAGGCCGTAAAGTGATATGATGTGTTACATGCTAGATCGGTGTGACTTAGGATCGGGGTCCTGACAGCGTTGGCATCAGAGCCGGACTGCCTGTAGGTTCTTCAAGCCAAACTGGTCAATGTTGAGTCTAGAAATTCTTAGTTATATGTAGGGGAATTGATTGTGAGATGGAACGTAAGGCTCTTTTTACTCCTTTACATTATGCCCTTATGATCTGGGTCAGGCTATTCTTTTCACGGGGGTTAAGGACTTGGCATCTCATCTTTACTAGGTTCACCTGTTACTAATGCGTAGACTCTTAGGATTGTTCGTATCAAGCCTCAGTTCAGTTTCTACTTTTCTAGTATGTTGATTAGTTGGATCCGGAACCTTGATATGATGTTGTTGAGTCACCATGCTATCATTTGTAAGATGTCTCAAAATCCTTTTTGAGCATTTACAGTTGTTATGCTGCCCGATTTCTTCTAGAAATTATAATGCCTTTGCATTATCTCGTGTTTTCAGATGTCTGACCGCACCCCTCATCAGGTGGTCCGTCTGACCCGATGCATCAATGTGCCAGGTCACACGGCCATGTTGGTCTGCGTGTTGACCGAGACTGGCTATCGTTGGTATCCCGAGTATACTGTAGAGGAGCAGTATCATGATTTCAACCAGAGCCAGTACTTCTGCATAGTCCGGATATATCCTTCATATCCCGGAGCTACCGACCCTATCCACTGGACGTATGAACTTTGGGTTACCATCGAGATGGCGATGCAAGACACTATGTTCTACTACATGCCAGCCTCACTTCCTGGAGAGGAGGGCTACTACACCGGTCTGTACACTGATGCCGCTCATGAGGAGCCGCTACTCCAAACTACCACACATATGCTGGAGGATAGGGAACGTGAGGTCCGTGCCCTCCGGATGGAGCTACACAACACTCGAGCCAACCACTGGGCCACTCTGACACGGCTTTCCCTTGCCGTGCAAGTCGGACATCTGGATATGCGGGATTTGTACCCTGCGGTCTCGTCTGCCAGACCGTATGGATTGGCGTGACGTTGGAGGCATCACACCTCAACGTGGGCGTCGTTTGCCACCAGTAGTGGGACTGAGGCCGCATCCGTGTACCTATGGTCCACCGTCTCCAAGTGCCCGAGAGTTTCCAGATCCTCATGTTCCACTTCCAGGCTATGGGGGTAATCTTTACGAAGATTACTAGGGAAATGTCTGAGCTAGACCGTGGCAGTAGTAGTATCGTAGTAGTTGTATTTCCACAGTCCTCCGTGTCTTGTGGAATATGACTTAGTGTGTACCGAGTTCCGGAGGCATAGATAAATAATATATAGGAGCTTGGAATGCCTCCGATGGGATGTTTCGTCTTTCAACGCAGTTGTACTTTAGCCTTGGCTTGTACTAAACTATGTATGGTGTGTATGACCAATGGTATATATATGGCAGTTTCTATATTACCATGTCGTACAGATGATAATCTTTGCATTCCGTGTCATCCATTACATTCTACACTCCTATGTCAAAGTTTTGCCATCCTTGTCTAAATCGTTGTTTTTTTCCTAGGATGGTCAACACTCACAGCACCCCTGCTGCTCAGGAGCAGGGTGAAGCCAGTGGGGCTAGGGATGAGAATCTGCCTCATCCACCCTTCTTGGCCGAAGTCATGTTGGAGGCAGAAAGGAACAAAAGAGAGACCAACCGACTGCTGGAACGCATAGAACAGAATACTGCCTTTCGCCAACGGAATGACGTGGTGTCTATTAATAACTTTATCAAGATGTGCCCACCAAAATTCCATCATTCCGCTGAGCCTCTTGATGCAGATGATTGGCTTCGTAGTATCTCCCATGAGCTGCAGTCTGCCCGCGTAGCCAAAGCTGATAAGGTTACCTACGCTGCCTACCATCTTGAGGGCCCTGCTAGCCTTTGGTGGAAAAACTATGAGGCTATGCGTCCCGCTAGCCAGATTACCACTTGGGCAGAGTCCAGCGAGGCTTTCTGTCGGTGTCCTGGGAACCAGGGTACCCAGACTTGCTTGTTTGCGGGCCACAGTGTGCTCCTGCCACGGCCTGGTACGGCCTAGCTGATCAATCAACTGCCCATGACCGTCGCGAGGAGGCTAGGCCTCGCGAGGAGAACAACATCAAGACCCCCTCAGGAGCGGCCTCAGCAAGGCGCTCCGGAGGGGCAGCGACATAAGCTGCGACGCACCGCGCAGTGGGTGCCAGCGCCCGCCAGCGGTGCAGTTGCCATTTCGGTGCAAAGCAGGCGCAGGTTCCCGAGGAGTGGGACAAAGGTTTCCCCTTTGGTGCAACAAGAACGAAGACCGCAAGGACGACAGGGAGGATGTCACTACCAAGCCCACCACTGCGTCACCGCCTGATCCTTTTGCAGGCGAAGACTGCTTTTGTCAGGGTAGGAACGTCCTTGTGTTCCTGCTCAAAAATGGCCGTTGTGGGATCCCTTCCCGCCTAAACATTTCAGGGGAAGAGGACCCTGGCAGCCTATATAAGTAGCTAGGATCCTCACTATGGAGGGGAAAGCCAAGGCAAGTCAAGACAAGGCGAAGTTGATCCATAAACTCGGCCGCCACGCAAAGGAGCAAGAACTCTTGCCTCCCGACCCTCCTGAGCTCACCTCTTGAGCTCAGGAACCACAATACTAGTTCATAATCTAGCCCTCCTGAGGCCAATCCACCAAAGCGGGAAGTAGTGTTTTACACCACACGGTGGCCTGAACCTGGGTAAACTCTTGCGTGCTTCACTTGTTGTTTTCTTGAATCTCTGCACTGGACGAGGGTGAGACGCTAGGTAGACGTGAGTGGGAGAGATCTTCGTTCACGCCCCTGTGTTCGAACTTCTTGGGTTTTGCGGAGCCCGTAATCCGACCTTTGGCGCGCCAGGTAGGGGGCGTGTCGAAATCTCGCCTCTTCGACGACCTCGCCTCCCCTTTCCTGTTCCGCGCCGCCACGATGACCGCGACCCGCCACATCTGCGTGGGGTCTAACGCTCTCCTCGTCGTCCGAGCGGTATCGGCAGACTGCGCCACCCATGGGCGCCCCTTCACCTTCCCCGACAACGTTCTTGCTAGTCGGGCCACCGGAGAGCGGCATTCTCGGCCACTCCCGCTCCCTGTGGCCACGCCGGTCGCGATCTTGGTGGCAGGACGGCTGCCCCGGTACCGGCCATCTGCGGGAGAGTGCGGCACTCAAACGGCCCGCGACGGCGGGCTACGGAGCATCGCAGGCGCGGAGTTGCCCTACCGCTGGGTCGCCTGGATCCTCGGAGGGTTCCAAGCGCCGGCATCGGCTCAGCACGTCAAGTCGCACTTTCGGCAGGTCGGGGCCGCCGCCCAGCCACAGGAGGCCTCGTGGGCACAGAGTGCGCAGGGGCACACCATCACCTTCAGCCCTAGCGACCTCGCCTCAGAAGCGGCCAGGACGAGCGTTCTCCCCACGGTGTGCATGCCCACCATCTGCGGGGTGGCCGTGATGAGGACCCTCATCGACGGAGGCGCCGGGCTCAACATCCTCTCCCCCGAGGCCTTCGGTCATCTGCCCTTGTCCTATAGGCAGCTCCTCCCCACCAAGCCCTTCTCAAGGGTTGCGGGCTCGGCCTTTCCGCTCAGCCAGATCCGCCTCCCGGTCACCTTCGGTACACCGGCTAACTACCGGACTGAGCTCATCGACTTCCACATCGCACCCATCCACCTGCCCTACAACACCGTCCTCGGCTTCCCAGCCTTGGTGAAGTTCATGGCGGTGACTTACCCGGGCTACAACACCATCAAGATACCCTGGAGCAACATCGTTATCACCGTCAAAGGGCACCCCAAGGCCGCCCTTCAGGTCCTCGGGCGCGCTTATAGGGTTGCTGCCACAGCTCACCCAGGAGCAAAGGGGGCTCCGGAGGCGCCGGAAGCCGCGCCTGCCAAGAAGAAGCAGCTCTTTTCTCAGGACCCCGCCGAGACGAATCAGGTGCCCGCTGATGAAGAAGGCTCAGGAGCTACCTTCACCATCGGTACGGGCATGGACCCTGAGCAAGAGGCAGCGCTGGTCAGCTTCCTCGGGGACAACAAGGACGTGTTCGCCTGGAAAGCCGCAGACTTGGTCGGGGTGCCTAGGCACGTCATCGAGCATCACCTCACGGTGTGCCCCAATGCGCGCCCTAACAAGCAAAAAGCACGCAGACAAGCCCCGGAGAAGCAGGCCTTCATCGTTCAGGAGGTTAGGAAGCTAGATGAAGCAGGCGTAGTACAGGAAGTACGACACCCGGAGTGGTTGGCCAACCCCGTCATAGTCCTGAAGAAAGGAGGCAAGGAGCGCATGTGCGTTGACTTTACGAGCCTCAACAAGTTCAGCCCTCAGGACCCATTCCCTCTTCGGCGCATCGACCAAATTTTTTTGATTCAACGACTGAGTGTGACCTGCTCTGCTTCCTCGACGCCTTCTCGGGCTACCACCAAATCAAGATGGCGGTGGAAGACGTGAAGAAGACGGCGTTCCTAACCCCATGCGGGGTCTACTACTACACTTGCAGCGCCTGACGCACATCACCCTCGGCTCTCAGCCCGGGAGGAATATGGAGGCCTACGTCGATGACACCGTGGTTAAAACTAGGGAGGCCAGGACTCTTGTCCAGGACCTAGAGAAAATGTTCGCCAACCCGCGCAAGGTGAAATTGTGCCTCAACCCGGAGAAGTGCGTGTTCGGTGTACCCTCCGGTAAGCTGCTAGGGTTCCTGGTTTCGCATCGGGGCATTGAAGCTAATCTGGAGAACATCAAGGCCATCGAAAGAATGAAGCCGCCCACGAACCTGAAGTAGATGCAGAAGCTCGCGGGGTGCGTAACGTCCCTAGGGTGCTTCATCTCTAAGCTTGGGGAACGCGCCCTCCCGTTCTTCAAGCTCATGAAGAAGAAGGGGCCCATTGAGTGGACTCCGGAGGCCGATCCCGCCTTCCGGGACCTCAAGCAATACCTCACCAGCTCGTCGATTATGGTAGCGCCGCGACCCCTGGAACCCATGACTCTCTACCTCTTCTCAATGCCTCATTCTACCGGAGCGGCACTACCTGTGGAGCGCGAGGAGAGGCCCCGAAGCTCAAGGCCACCGGGCGGCTCGGCATCTTTAGGGCCCACGCCACCCCCTGACGCAGTTCAAGAGGTAGATTCAACCACGGTCACTGACAGCCCCGCCACTCAGCAAGAGATGCCCAAGGTTCCTGAAGCGCCCATGGACCCTGCTGCGCCGACCCTGGCAGACTTTATGGCGGATTGGACTGACGCGACGGAGTGGGGAGCTAGCGAGGACCGCTAGCTGGCCCCCGGCGATGATGCCCCAGACTCATGGGTGGTATACTTCGACGACGCCTTCTCGCGCCTTGGCATGAGGGCTGGCGCTGTTGTCACATCCCTAGTCAGTGCATGCATTAGGACTAGCTAGAGTGTGCATCATGTTTACTTTTTGTAGAAACTTGAAATGGGAATGACAGAAACCCCAGCACCCATCTTCTAACAACTAGGGTTTAATAAAATCTTTTCCAATGTACCCAAAATGCCCTTAAAAAATGGTCATCATCTTTTCCTTGGTCTTAAACCTCTGACAAAAATGGTGCACAATTTTCTAGGACATCCAAAGGTCACTGGATTAATTCATATTGTATTTGCATTTGGGCATCTAAATGCTACAAAATATTTTAGGTGCCCAAATAATCATAAACTAAAATGTTCCATGATGTTCATATTATATACAGTGGGCATGAGTAGTTTTATGATTTATAAAAATGCTCTAGCATTTTTATTAATTCAACAAAGTTGAAAAAGAAACAAAACAGAAAATAAAATAGAAAAGAGAGAGAGAGAGAGAGAGAGAGAGAGAGAGAGGGCACATCCCACTTACCTGGACCAGCCGGCCCACCTGGCGGCCCAGCACTGTGCTGGCCCGAGCCAGCCAGCTGCTTCGGCAGCCAGGCAGGCAGGTAACGCCGGCGCACGGCCGCGCGCCACCGCGGCAGCTGCTTGCCGCCGCCTCGCCGCGGGAACGGTCTGGACGACCTCAACGTCGCGCCCTGAAGCCGCTGGACGCATCCATTCCCCCTGCCTCTATCCCTCGCCCTCCAGCGCCATGGCCGCAGCTCCCGCAAGCTCGCCGCCGTAACCACCGCAGCCACCGAGCTCCCCTCGCTGCCCCTCCATGTCTGGAAGCTCCGTCACCGTCTCCTACGTCTCCCCGATGAGCTACGCATCGCCGAAAGCCCCAACGCGCCGTCTCCGTCGACTTCTCCCCCGTTCGGCCGTCGAGATCGCCGGCGACCTCACCATCGCAGCAGTTCGTCCCCGACCTCGCCGTCAGTTCCAACGCGAACGCCGTGAGCTTGGCCACCTCCCCATCCTCTTCGTTCTCCCTCTCGAGCTCTGTAACGACAACACAAAGCTCACCCGCATGCGCCGCCGCGGAGCTCGTCGCCAACGAGACTCCGGCCACCCAATGGCTGCGCCACCCTGTCCATCAGCTTCACAACACCCCAGGAGCCTAGAGCACCTCTCCACGATCCTCGTCGTGCCCCTAGAGCCTGGCCCGAGCTCACCCGAGCTCCGGCAGCTGCCAAGGTCGTCGCCGGTGCCTTTTCCGGCGACCCCGAGGCCAACCACCACTAGATGCGGCACACTCCCCGCATCACATAGACGTGCTCTGTCGTTGATTTAGTCGCCGGAGCACAAATCCCGCACCGCACCGCCGCATCTGGCCTCGTCGGCGGCTAAAGGCCGGCCGGTTTGACCCTCTTTGACCACGGGTGGGCCCAATTTGACCCCCTGGGGTCAATGACAGGTGGGGCCCAGCCGGCTAATTAAGTTAGTATTAGCACTAATGTTTAATTAGTTAAGTTAATGACACTGACACGTGGGACCCACTATCAAGTTTGACCTGGACCTGGTCTGTTGACCTGCTGACATTAGCATTATGTCATGCTGACGCAGTAAAGGTTTTTCTGGAATTATTTGATTTAAAACAATTCAGGAAATTCCAGAAAATGCTTTAAACTTCTAAAAATCATATAAATTCAACAGTAGCTCAGATGGAAAAGTTTTATATATGAAAATTGATTAGAAAAATTCAATCTTTCCAATGGTACTAGTTACATGCATGTTTAAGCAAGTTAACCTTGCTGTTCATATCAAAACATGATAATGCACTTTAATAAATAATAGTTTGGGTATAAGTTTGAATCTTTGATTCAAATGAGCTCAAACCTTTCTGTTTATAGTTGCATTAGCCCAAAACACATTCATCTTGCCATGTCATGAGCATGCATCATATTGTTGCATTTGTTTGTATATTGATTGTATCGTCGGTGTTCTCCATGGTAGGTCCTGCTCTCGAGGATACATCTACGTATCCAACTAAAAAGCAGTACCCGACAACCAATCTGTCAGTTAAGCAACCCATTGATCATTCCGGTACAAACCCATCTTCTCGCTCCTGCTCTCTTTTACTGCATTAAGGCAACAACGTGTGAACTGCTACTTGCTGCAGTAGTTGAACCCTATTCCTTTGCATGACATGTCATTGCCACAGTAAATAGTTGAAACCCACTAGCATGTGTAGGAGTTGATTGAGCCATGTGATGTGTGTTCTACCATGCTATTTGTTTATGTTGCCTGCTATGCTTAGAGTTGTGTCAGGTCTGGTTCATCTGGGTGATGGATCAGAGTGAAATGATCATGTCTGGTAAAGAGAGTGAAGTGTGGAATATGCTTGGTAAAGGTATCGATGAAACGCCATGTAGGAGTACATGGTGGGTTGTTTCATTGGAACCGTCCATAGGACCTGAGATCTGTATGCGTGATTCAAGACTCAGCTACTACCACGCATTGGGCTCCGGGCGCTCCAAGCTCTCTCGAGTTATTAACTGCCCTTGTCCTCTGTCCAGGAGTTGCAACTAGTTTCTGGTGTTTGTCGTTTACTAGTGGTCGTGCACAGCGCTGACCGTCGGGGTGGGATGTGATGCGGCAGGTATGTGGCATGGTGTACCGGTCGCCCGTTGGGTGACTCAGGAACCCTGTACACATCGTTTGGGGCCGTGAGCGACACCCCAGCCGGATCTCCCCACGGATGGAACCCAAATAGGCGATAAGCCTGGACTAGGGACTTGTGTAGTTAGTCAGGTCGTGGCCGACACCCTCACTGGGCTTCCGTTTGAAGGTTGCCGAGTACATGTCGAGTAAACGGCGATAAGTGGTGGTAGCTTGTGTGAAGAAGTACACCCCTGCAGGGTCACCAATCTATTCGAATAGCCGTTGTTCGCGGTACGGACCACTTGGTTGCCTATACAGTTCATAGACAAGTTGATGGTTACTTCTAAAAGTATCAAGACAAGTGTGAGTGCCGTGGATGGCCCTTCCGTAGGATAAACAAAGAGGATCCACGGTAGTGTATTGTTGTGGTGAGTAGAGGACTCGTGTGTGTAGTCTCATCTTGCAATCTGCTGAGAGTTGTAGTATAGGTTAGCCAAGAGTCAAAGCTGGCTTGCTGCAATGAAGTCCACTACCCTTGTTGATAATGATGCATGTAGGATAGGTTCTGATGTAAGTCTTGTTGTGTACCTTTGTACTCATGTTTGCTTAATAACTGTTGCAGAGGAGAACCCTGCCACTTCTGATGGGTTTTACATAGACGTTGACGTCGACGAGTAGCTTGCTACCTAGACGGTGATCCTGAGCTTGTGAAGGGCCTTGTAGATAGTCAGGCTACACCAAGCCTGTTTTATTTCCAAGTTGCATGTACTCAGACATGTTAGCTTATGCATGTGCTTGTATGCTTGTATGACTTGAGTGTTGGGTCATGTGACCCCTATCTGTATGGATATGTTATGTATGGCCCTTCGGAGCCTCTTTAATAAAGTACTTTGAGTCATACAGTTCTGTTGTGATGCAATGTTGTATTTGCAAATATTGAGCATATTGTGTGTATGTTTGAAATGCTTGGTATGTGTGGGATCCGACACCTAGTTGTTTACCTTTGGTAGCCTATCTTACAGGGAAATGCCTCCTAGTGCTTCCACTGAGCCTTGGTAGCTTGCTACTGCTCCAGAACACGTAGGCTGGCCGGCATGTGTCCTTCTTCGTTCCTGTGTCTGTCCCTTAGGGAAATGTCGCGCGTTGTACCTTTAAGTCCATGTAGCTTGCTACGACTTGGGTTCATACGTTGATGACCGACACGTTCGTTTCTGGGTCATGGATGCCTGTCTCTGTAATTTAGTGCCACTTTTGGTTTATAACTAGCCATGTCGGCCCGGGTTCTCTGTCATATGGATGCTAGCGACACTATCATATACGTGTGCCAAAATGCGCAAACGGTCCTGGGCCAGGTAAGGTGGCACCCGTGGGGATACCGTACGTGAGGCCGCAAAGTGATATTATATGTTACAAGCTAGATCGGTGTGACTTAGGATCGGGGTCCTGACAGCGTTGGCATCCAAGCCGGACTGTTTGTAGGTTCTTCAAGCCAAACTGGTCGATGTTGAGTCTAGAAAATTCTTAGTTATGTGTTCGGGAATTGATTGTGGAAGGGAACGTAAGGCTCTTTTTACTTCTTTACCTTATGCCCTTCTGATCTGAGTCAGCCTATTCTTTCTACGGGGGTTTAGGACTAGGCCTCTCATCTTTACTAGGTTCACATGTTACTAATCCGTAGACTCTTAGGATTGTTGGTTTCAAGCCTCAGTTCAGTTTCTACCCTTGCAGTATATTGATTAGTTGGACCGGAACCTTGATATGATGTTGTTGGGTGGCTATGCTATCATTTGTATGATGTCTCAACATCTTTTTTTGAGCATTTACAGTTGTTATGCTGCCCGATTTCTTCTAGAAATTCTAATGCCTTTGCATTATTTCGTGTTTCAGATGTCTGACTGCACACCTCACCAGGTGGTCCGTTTGACCCGGTGCATTAATGTGCCAGGTAACAAGGCCATGTTGGTCCGTGTCTTGACTGAGACCGGCTACCATTGGTATCCTGAGTACACTGTGGAGGAGCAGAACCGGGATTTCAACCAGAGTCAGTATTTCTGCATAGTCCGGATATACCCTTCGTATCCCGGAGCTACCGACCCCATCCATTGGTCTTATGGACTCGGGGTTACCGTCGAGATGGTAGTGCAGGATGCCACTTACTTGATGATGACCATCATCCGAGCTAGGCATGCCCTGCTGCTGAACACTGAGTTTCACTACATGCCAGCCTCACTTCCGGGAGAGGAAGGCTACTACACTGGTCTGTATACTGATGCCGCTCATGAGGACCACTGCTTCAGGCTACTACTCAGATTTGCTGGAGGATAGGGACCGTGAGGTCCGTGCCCTCCAGATGGAGCATTATAACACTCGGGCCGCCCACTGGACTACCTTGACATGGCTTGCACCTGCCGTGCAGGCCGGATATCTGGATATGCGGGATTTGTACCCCGTGCGGACTCGTCTACCCGATCGTATGGATTGGCGTGACGTTGGGGGTACTACACCTACACGTGGGCGTCGGTTACCACCAGCAGTAGGACCGAGACCACATCCATGTCCCTATGGTCCACAGCCTTCGAATGCTCGAGAGTTTCTAGATCCACATGTTCCACTTCTAGGCTACGTGGGTAATCTTTACGAAGATTACTACGGGAATGTCTGAGTTAGACCGTGGGAGTAGTAGTATCGTAGTAGTTGTATATCCACAGTCCTGCATGTCTTGTGGAATATGACTTAGTGTGTACTGAGTTCCGGAGGCGTAGATGAATAATGTATAGGAGCTTCGAGTGCCTTTGATGAGATGTATCGTCTTTCACCGCAGTTATACCTTAGCCTTGGCTTGTATTAAACTATGTATGGTGTGTATGACCAATGGTGTATATATGGCAGTTTCTATATTACTATGTCGTACAGATGAACATCTCTGCATTCCGTGTCATCCATTACATTCTGCACTCCTATGTCAAAGTTTTGCCATCCTTGTCTAAACCGTTGTTTTGTTTTCCTAGGATGGTCAACACTCACAGCACTCCTCCTGCTCAGGAGCAGGGTGAGGCCAGTGGGGCTAGAGATGAGAATCTGCCCCAACCACCCTCCTTGGCTGAAGTAATGCTCAAGGCAGAAAGGAACAATAGAGAGACCAACCGTCTGCTGGAATGCATAAAGCAGAATACTGCCTTTCGCCAGAGGAATGACGTGGTGTCAATTAATGACTTTATCAAGATGTGCCCACCGAAGTTCCATCATTCCGCTGAACCTCTTGAAGCGGATGACTGGCTTCGCAGTATCACCCACAAGCTACACTCTTCTTGTGTGGCCGAAGCTGACAAGGTTACTTATGCCGCCTACCATCTTGAGGGCCCTGCTAGCCTCTGGTGGGAAAACTTTGAGGCTATGCGTCCTGCTGGCCAAATCACTACTTGGGCAGAGTTCAGTGAGGCATTCCGTGAACATCACATTCGGGAAGGTCTCATTGATCGCAAGTGGGAGGAATTCTGCAATTTCACCCAGGGCCGGCTAACCGTGGATGGCTATAGTCGTGAGTTTTGCAACTTGGCACGCTATGCTCCCGAGGAAGTGTCCACCGACGCCAAGAAGCAGGCGAGGTTCCGCAAGGGACTCATCCCTAAACTTCGCCAAGATCTACGTCTGCACGAGTGCACGTCCTTCTAGAAGATAGTGAACAAAGCCATCAGTGCTGAGACGGGCCAGACTGATTTTGAAGCCACACGCAAGCATCCTCGTGACTTTGGTTCCTCATCCGGCTCTGGCTCTCACAAGCGCCGTGTGCGCGTTCCAAACACAGCCCTGCCACCCAGGTTCACTCCGAGGCCATCCTATGAGGCGCCTCGCCCAACCCAGCAGTATGCACTGGCCAAGACTTATGGGGGACCACTTGCCAATTTTGCTCCACGCACTGGCACTGTGACATGCTTCAAGTGTGGAGAACCAGGGCACTACATGCGTGAGTGTCCTCAGAACTAGCCTGGAAGGTCCGTTGGCCGTGGTAAGCCAACAGGCAAGGTGAACTATGTCAAGCCAATCCCCACTGCACGTGGTCAGGTCAACTATGTCTCCGCTGAGGAAGCTTCTGAGGATCCTAACGTCGTCCTTGGTACGCTTCTTGTTAACCGCCATCCGACATCTGTTATTTTCGATACTGGAGCATCTCATTCGTTCATATCTGAGGGCTATGCTCGAATGCACAACATGACTTTTTGTGACATGCCCATTTCCAAGGTTATTCAAACTCCTGGTTCAAAATGGCAAACCTCTAGGGTAAGCCATGGAAATGAAATTCTTGTCGATAGACTTGTCTTTCTCGCTTCACTAATAGCTCTCAAGTCCTCGGACATAAACATCATCTTGGGTATGGACTGGATGACAGCTCATTACACCAAGATTGATTGCTACACTAGGACTGTTCAACTTACACACCCATCCGGCAAGACAAAAAATGTTTTGGCCCGAATGGCTGAGCGTCAGCTCTACTCTCTTAATGCCAGCCCTCTACCAGAACTCGAAGATATCCCGGTAGTCCGTGACTTTCCGGATGTCTTTCCAGAAGAACTGCCAGGTGTTCCACCTGACAGAGATGTCGAGTTCGTGATAGATCTTGTTCCAGGAACTGTCCCAATGTAGGATCGAAGAAGTATGTCTAGAGGGGGGGGGGGGTGATTAGACTACTTGACAATATAAAAAATCTGCCTTTTGATTATGCAAAGTTTTAGGCAGTTTCACAATTAAGATCAAATCAAGTATCACACTACACATGCAATTCTAAAGTATGGGCAGCGGAAAGTAAATTGCATATATAGTAAAGAGAGGTGGAGAAGATCAAACGCAGTTTGGTGACACGGAGATTTTTGTCGTGGTTCCGATAGGTGGTGCTATCGTACATCCACGTTGATGGAGACTTCAACCCACGGAGGGTAACGGCTGCGCGAGTCCACGGAGGGCTCCACCCACGAAGGGTCCACGAAGAAGCAACCTTGTCTATTCCATCATGGCCTACGCCCACGGAGGACTAGCCTTACTCGGGGTAGATCTTCACGAAGTAGGCGATCTCCTTGCCCTTACAAACTTCTTGGTTCAACTCCACATCTCAAAGACGGAGGCTCCCAAGCGACACCTAACCAATCTAGGAGGCACCACCCTCCAAAAGGTAATAGATGTTGTTGATGATGATGAACTCCTTGCTCTTGTGCTTCAAATGATAATCTCCCCAACACTCAACTCTCCTCACTGATATGGCTGTGGTGGAAGAAAGATTTGAGTGGAAAGCAACTTGGGAAGGCTAGAAATCAAGTTTCATATGGTAGGAATGGAATGACTTGATCTCAACACAAGGGTAGGTGGTTCACTTCTCAGAAAGTGTATGGTAGGAGTGGTAGACTTTCTGATGGCTCTCCTCACGAATGAAGAGGGGGTGGAGGGGTATATATAGCCTCCACACAAAATCCAACCGTTACACACACATTTGACCAATCTCGGTGAGACCGAAGTGAAAACTCGGTCAGACCGAAAGTTCAAATATAGTGAACGTTGGGATTTTCGGTGGGACCGAAAATACCATCTCGGTGGGACCGAAAGTGTAACTGATATGAACGTTGGAGTTTTCGGTGGGATCGAGAAAGAAAACTCGGTTAGACCGATTTGAGAAAAGACAGGAACATGCCAGAATCGGTTAGACCGAAAATGCAATATCGGTGAGACCGATTTGAGCCAAGACAGAAGCTTGCCCATTTCGGTGAGACCGATAATACAAACTCGGTTATTCCGAAATGATGTGAAATGGTTACAGAAGGTTGGCAGTTCAGTTTCGGTGAGACCGATCTCAAACTCGGTATGACCGATTTTTCTAGGGTTTGGAATATGGCAGAAGTGGTTCATCTCGGTGGGACTGAGTTGGAAGAATCGGTTTGTCCGAGATTACTTATGAGTGTGTATAGTAGTGAAAGGTGTTGATAGTTGAAGGAGACATATCACTAAGCACTTTGAGCAACCAGATCATCAACACAACCTCATCCCCTTTTAATAGTATTGGCTTTTCCTATGGACTCAATGTGATCTTTGATCACTAAACCAAAAATAGAGTCTTGAGCTTTTGCCAATGCTTGTCTTAGCATTTGAGGGGTCCACTTCTTCAGTCATCTTGCCATACCAAAGTGATTGGATTTCCTGAAACATACTTGATAAAAGCATTAGTCCAACCACAAAGTATGTTGTCATTAATTACCAAAACCACCCAGGGAGCAAATGTGCTTTCAATCTCCCCCTTTTTGGTAATTGATGGCAACACACTGAAATTATACTAAACAAGACATCAAAGCTTATTGAAAGAAAGACAGAATTATCATGAAAGCTTTGACAAGCATGTAGTACACAGGCTCCCCCTACAAGTGTGCAAGATTTTCATAGATTATGGTTTTGGACTACCACAAGCACACAAGAGAGATAAGCAAGATGTGCTACATGCAGCTTGGCTATATGCATCAGAGCAGAAGAAAAAAGGAAGTGAGTGATAATGCATATGTGCATGGTGATTTCTTGCAAACAAGTATTTACAAGCAAGTCACCATCATGCACATTCTGCAAGATGCATATACTTACCTTGAGGTTCCTTGGCATTGTACCTGAAGGGATAAACTTGAGAAAACAAGGTTAGATAACACAAGAGTATTCCTTCAACCAACTGCAAGAACATCAAGAGTACCAAGCCAGGGAGGACATGTATAGAGAGTGTCTCATATTGAGCACAGGCTTGAATCAGCAAACATGTCTCCAAAACTAAAAGATTTTCAATGAACCCTGAGAGATTTTGTTATGGAAAGCAAAATCAAAAGAATGATGCCAATTGTAATGTCCAATGTAAAACATGACAAAGCTTTGATGTGATTCTCCCCCCCTTAAGATAAGATTGCTTTTCTTCTTCCCCTAAGTCTTCTCTTCTCCCCTACTCCCCCTACTCCCCCTAAGTCCTCTCCCCCTTTGACATCAAGTGCCGAAAAGGACAGCAAACTAGGTAGGATAGGAAAGATAGAAAGAAAGAAAGAAGGAAAGAAGTGGGATCCTTAAGAATCACAACAGGGCAAATAAGAACATTCATAGAGAAACAATTGAATTTAAATTTGAGTCTTCTCCCCTTTAAGATTTAAAATTTGAGTGGAGCTGCAGAAGTTTATGTCCTGGAAGATAAATCGGTGACACCGAATTAGATGGATCGGTGGGTCCGAATCCTTTTCGGTTAAACCGAAAGTTTCAAATCGGTGACGCCGAGTTTATTCCAAGGAAATACAGAAATAATTCAGCTCACTTTGCGAGGAGTGTTCCAAAGGATTTGCAATGAATTTGTAAAAGATTTTCAAGGAATTGATCAGAGCCAGAAGGATATTCACAAAGAAACATAAGAAAAGAAATAAAAAGATTCCTAGATGAAGTTTTTTTTTTTCTTTTTTTTTAAGGAAAACTCAATGAGAGAACATAAGAGAAAACAGAAAAACTCCAAAAACATATGTACTTCATCTAGAAAAAGGTCGGCGGCAAAGTCACCAATGTTTGAGTATATTGACTTAGGAGTCAAATGAGGACATTTGATCATAGGTCATACTCATCGTTTAAGCTCAAAATGGGGTTGCCATTTTTCGATTAAGCATTTGATGTGATCACATCTTATGAAGCTGCTTGTACTCATGACTTTGAGCAAAGCTCCTCAAAGATGTGAAGAACATACCTTGGGTTTGTTGTTGCTTTACTCATGTAGGTAAGCTTGATGTAGGTGCTCATTGAATGTGAAGTTGGAGCGCCATTTCTACTTGTGTAGTTCATCTTCCTACATGGGTTAGGCAAGCAAGGAAATACTCAAGAATATCCAAGATGACAAGAGTGAAATACTAGATGTATAAGGTGTCAAAAAGGATATGTGGAATTTTGTTCCTTGCACTCAACATCCCAAAGGGCTAGATACTTGGTTAATGACAAGATTACTCATGATTTGAGTGTGTGGTAATCTTGTGGAATATAGATCATCCAAGTACCTGCAAGGAGTTAGATGCAATACAAGGAGGCAAATGTGTTCAAGACATATGATCATCATCATAAGAGAAATATCAAGGATTAGTCAAGAGGCTCATGCCTTGCATGCATCAATGGAGTTATCACTCCAAGTTTGAAGCATCAATGATGTTCAACTCACTCCTTAAGCGACAAAACACTTTCTCATCAAGAGGTTTTGTAAAGATATCAGCAAGTTGTTTGTCAGTGCGAACATGCTTAAGATTAATATCACCCTTGGCAATATGATCACGAATAAAATGGTGACGAACTTCAATATGCTTTGTTCGAGAATGTTGCACAGGATTGTGTCCAATCTTGATTGCACTCTCATTGTCACAAAGCAAGGGAACACGTCTCACATGTATCCCATAATCCTTAAGCGTTTGTGTCATCCATAGCAATTGAGCACAACACGAACCAGCAGCAATATATTCTGCTTCGGCAGTGGATAAAGATACCGAGTTTTGTTTCTTGGAGGACCAAGATACAAGGGATCGACCAAGGAATTGACACGTACCCGAAGTTGACTTTCTATCAACCTTGTCACCGGCATAGTCCGAGTCGGAATAGCCAACAAGATCGAAAGAAGCTCTCTTAGGATACCAAATGCCAAAGTTTGGTGTGTGTATCAAATATCTCACTATCCTTTTAACAGCTTTAAGATGACATTCTTTAGGGGCTGCTTGATATCGCGCACACATGCATACACTCAACATTATGTCAGGACGAGAAGCGCAAAGATATAGTAGAGAACCAATCATAGAACGGTAAACCCTTTGATCAACGGGTTCTCCATCTTTTGTCAAGTCATTATGTCCACTAGTAGGCATGGGGGTACTCATACCTTTGCTTTCTTGCATGTTGAACTTCTTGAGGAGATCCTTGGTGTACTTTGTTTGTGAGACAAAAGTACCCTCCTTAGATTGCTTGATTTGCAACCCAAGGAAGAATCTGAGTTCACTCATCATGGACATCTCATACTTCTCCGACATGAGCTGTCCAAACTTCTTGCTAAAATGGGGGTTAGTTGAACCAAAGATAATATCATCAACATATATTTGGCACACAAATAGTTCACCATTAACCCTTTTTGTGAACATCGTTGAGTCTATCTTTCCAATTTCAAACCCTTTTTCAAGAAGAAAGCTAGTTAAGCATTTGTACCAAGCTCTAGGTGCTTGTTTAAGACCATAAAGAGCTTTGTGCAACTTGTAAACATGATTAGGCTTTTTGGGATTCACAAAACCGAGAGGTTGTTTCACAAATACTTCCTCCTCAATTTCACCATTTAGGAAAGCACTTTTGATATCCATTTGATAGAGAGTAATATCATGGTGATTGGCATAAGCAAGAAGAATGCGAATGGACTCAAGTCTAGCAACGGGGGCATAGGTCTCACCATAGTCCATACCTTCGACTTGTGTGTAACCTTGAGCTACGAGACGAGCCTTGTTGCGGATGACTTGTCCATCTTCATCTTGCTTGTTCCGAAACACCCATTTGGTTCCAATGATGTTTTGATCATCGTTGGGCTTCTCTACCAAAGTCCATACTTTGTTCCTCTCGAAGTTGTGTAGTTCTTCGTGCATAGCGTTCACCCAATCCGGGTCTTTAAGTGCTTCTTCTACCTTCATAGGTTCAATACTAGAGATAAATGAGTAATGCTCACAAAAGTTAGCTAAGCGAGTTTTAGAGCGAGTAATTCTCCCGGAGTTGATGTCGTTCATCATTTGTTCCACGGGATGATTCTTCTTGACTCTTGCTCGAACTCGGGATAGCTTTTGTTGATGTTGTGGCTGAGCTTCCTCATCATCTTCATCTTCCTCTTCTTCTTCTTCATTGTTGTTGGTGTTGTCTTGAGGTGGTGGAGAAGGAGGTTGTGGTGGATCTTCTTGTTGCATTTCCTCATCTTGGTGAGTTCCACTTGTGGAGGCCTCCATGTTGCCTTGAGGTTCATCTAGCCGTGAGGTAGGGGGCTCCACATATGTAGATGAGGTACTCTCCTTCACTTCCATGGGACGGATCTTTCCAATAGATAAATCTTGGATAGCTTCTGATGGGTCCTTGTCTCCTACATCAATAGGCATTTTCTCTACTTGCGAGCCATTAGATTCATCAAACTTCACGTCTACCGTCTCTTCAACCTTTCGGGTGAAATTGTTGTAGACACGGTAGGTGTGGGAGTTTGATCCATAACCAAGAAGAAAGCCTTCATGAGATTTAGGAGCAAATTTAGACCGACGATGCTTATCAAGGATATAGCATTTTGAACCAAAGACACGAAAGTATCCCACTTGGGGTTTGTTACCGGTGAGAAGCTCGTATGATGTCTTGCCGAG
The DNA here is from genome assembly GCA_902687465.1 of Secale cereale. NCBI lineage: Eukaryota > Viridiplantae > Streptophyta > Magnoliopsida > Poales > Poaceae > Secale > Secale cereale. The sequence continues at coordinate 350,802,929 of LR738709.1, forward strand.
AAGCTTATGAAGATAAAGCCTGTTGATAGCATGACAAGCTGTCTCGACTGCTTCTCCCCAAAAGTGTTTCGGTGTCTTGTATTCATCAAGCATCATTCTTGCCATCTCAATGAGCGTTCGGTTCTTCCTCTCAACAACTCCATTTTGTTGAGGAGTGTACGTAGCCGAGAACTCATGTAGAATCCCTTCCTCATCGAGAAAAGAGTCTACATTGGCGTTCTTGAACTCCGTTCCATTGTCACTCCGAACTTTCTTGATCTTTACCTCAAATTGATTTTGGGCCTTTTTGGCAAAGGTCTTGAAGATCCTCTGAACCTGCGATTTATCATCAAGGAAAAATACCCACGTAAATCTGGAATAATCATCAACTATAACTAGACCAAAGGAGTTACCACCAAGGCTTTTGTTAGCATTGGGACCGAAGAGATCCATATGAAGAAGCTCAAGCGGTCTCCTAGTGGTCATGATGTTTTTCACGGGATGACTTCCACCAACTTGTTTTCCTGCTTGACAAGCACTACAAAGTCTATCTTTGTCAAAGAAAAGATCTTTAACACCAAGAATATGATCACCTTTGATCAGCTTGTCTAAATTACGCATACCAACATGTCCTAGCCTTCTATGCCATAACCAACCTTTAGAGGATTTAGCAATGAAACAAGCTCTAGGTTGTGCTTTCTTAGTGAAATCAACAATATATAGATCACCTCTACGGATACCAGTAAAGGCCATGTTTTGATTATCACGACGAAAGACTTGGCAATCTACTTTGGTGAATAGCACATTGAATCCAAAGTCAGCTAATCTAGACACGGAAAGTAAATTGTATCCAAGAGATTCTACAAGCATGACATTTTGAATAGATCTATCATGAGATATGGCCACCTTACCAAGGCCAAGTACCTTACCCTTGGAGTTGTCTCCAAAAGTTACATACTTGCGTGGACCATCGTTCTTTGCAAGCTCTCGAAACAAGTCTTTGTCTCCGGTCATGTGATCGGTGCATCCACTATCAAGAATCCACTCTTTTCCGCCGGACATGTAGTCTCTCATATTTGCCATAAGATTGAGACTCTTCATGACCTTGTCTAGCTCGGTGTCCGAATCGGAGTAATCATCATCATGCTCATGCTCATCATCATATTGACCCATAGATTGTTCATCATCAACACCTAGGTCAATTTGATAAGTACTTGCACTAGTTTGGTCAATGGAACAATAATCTTCGGAATGCAATGCAAGAGCATTTCTAATGATAATATTGATAAGACCGGGATCACCCTTCTTTTTCATAAGATCACGAAGCTCAAAGAAGCATTTATCAAAGTTGGGATCATTGGGGTGCAACTTATCAAATTCAATAGTCTTGTGTAGAATTTCATCAAGACTTCTCAACGAGTAGTCCGGATAAAGTTCTTCCAAGAATTTCCACATAGCATAGGCACACTCAAAGTTTGTAACAAGATTAAGCAAGTCATCAGGTAACCCTTTAATGATAAGATTAACAGTTCTAAGGTTACGAAGCAAATCAAGCTCTTCATCCATGGTAGGGTGCAAGGGATCAAATGGAGGCACATATGGGGTCTCAATATATTTGCACAAATTGTACATTTTAAAGATACTAAGCATTTCAGACCTCCAAGAGTTATAGAACCTTCCATCAAGAACAGGCACTCTATGGCTAACACTCCCATCCGTAGACACGTCCATCTTCCTCCAATGGTGTGTAAACCAAAGCAATGGAGACCAAAGCTCTGATACCAATTGTAGGATCGAAGAAGTATGTCTAGAGGGGGGGGGGGTGATTAGACTAATTGACAATATAAAAAATCTGCCTTTTGATTATGCAAAGTTTTAGGCAGTTTCACAATTAAGATCAAATCAAGTATCACACTACACATGCAATTCTAAAGTATGGGCAGCGGAAAGTAAATTGCATATATAGTAAAGAGAGGTGGAGAAGATCAAACGCAGTTTGGTGACACGGAGATTTTTGTCGTGGTTCCGATAGGTGGTGCTATCGTACATCCACGTTGATGGAGACTTCAACCCACGGAGGGTAACGGCTGCGCGAGTCCACGGAGGGCTCCACCCACGAAGGGTCCACGAAGAAGCAACCTTGTCTATTCCATCATGGCCTACGCCCACGGAGGACTAGCCTTACTCGGGGTAGATCTTCATGAAGTAGGCGATCTCCTTGCCCTTACAAACTTCTTGGTTCAACTCCACATCTCAAAGACGGAGGCTCCCAAGCGACACCTAACCAATCTAGGAGGCATCACCCTCCAAAAGGTAATAGATGTTGTTGATGATGATGAACTCCTTGCTCTTGTGCTTCAAATGATAATCTCCCCAACACTCAACTCTCCTCACTGATATGGCTGTGGTGGAAGAAAGTTTTGAGTGGAAAGCAACTTGGGAAGGCTAGAAATCAAGTTTCATATGGTAGGAATGGAATGACTTGATCTCAACACAAGGGTAGGTGGTTCACTTCTCAGAAAGTGTATGGTAGGAGTGGTAGACTTTCTGATGGCTCTCCTCACGAATGAAGAGGGGGTGGAGGGGTATATATAGCCTCCACACAAAATCCAACCGTTACACACACATTTGACCAATCTCGGTGCGACCGAAGTGAAAACTCGGTCAGACCGAAAGTTCAAATATAGTGAACGTTGGGATTTTCGGTGGGACCGAAAATACCATCTCGGTGAGACCGAAAGTGTAACTGATATGAACGTTGGAGTTTTCGGTGGGACCAAGAAAGAAAACTCGGTTAGACCGATTTGAGAAAAGACAGGAACATGCCAGAATCGGTTAGACCGAAAATGCAATATCGGTGAGACCGATTTGAGCCAAGACAGAAGCTTGCCCATTTCGGTGAGACCGATAATACAAACTCGGTTATTCCGAAATGATGTGAAATGGTTACAGAAGGTTGGCAGTTCAGTTTAGGTGAGACCGATCTCAAACTCGGTATGACCGATTTTTCTAGGGTTTGAAATATGGCAGAAGTGGTTCATCTCGGTGGGACTGAGTTGGAAGAATCGGTTTGTCCGAGATTACTTATGAGTGTGTATAGTAGTGAAAGGTGCTGATAGTTGAAGGAGACATATCACTAAGCACTTTGAGCAACCAGATCATCAACACAACCTCATCCCCTTTTAATAGTATTGGCTTTTCCTATGGACTCAATGTGATCTTTGATCACTAAACCAAAAATAGAGTCTTGAGCTTTTGCCAATGCTTGTCTTAGCATTTGAGGGGTCCACTTCTTCAGTCATCTTGCCATACCAAAGTGATTGGATTTCCTGAAACAAACTTGATAAAAGCATTAGTCCAACCACAAAGTATGTTGTCATTAATTACCAAAACCACCCAGGGAGCAAATGTGCTTTCACCCAATCTCTTGGAGACCCTATAAGATGGCACCCCTAGAACTAGCTGAGCTTAAGAAACAACTCCATGAGTCCTTGAAAAAGGGTTTCATCCGTCCTAGTTCTTCTCCTTGGGCTTATCCCGTCCTCTTGGTAAAAAAGAAGGATGGAATGGAACGGATGGTTGTAGATTATCGACCTGTCAATCTGGTCACCATAAAGAACAAGTATCTGCTCCCCAGCATCAACGACATGTATGATCAGCTCGCTGGATCCTCAGCCTTCTCCAAAATGGATTTGAGGTTGGGCTACCATCAAATCAAAATCAAGAACGGGGACATTCCCAAGACGGCCTTTGCTACTCGTAATGGCCAATACGAGTACACCATTATGTCCTTTGGGTTAACCCATGCCCCAGCCACATTCTCCTAGCTAATGAATTCTACATTCATGGAGTACTTGGACAAATTCATCGTGGTATACCTAGATGATATACTCATTTACCCCAAGAACAAGGAAGATCATGTCGAGCATCTAAGGCTGGTATTGACGAAACTTTGAGAGCACCGTCTTTATGCCAAATTCTGCAAATGTGAATTCTGGTTTCCAGAAGTGACCTATCTGGGTCATGTAATCTCTGGTAAGGGTATTGCTATCAATCCCGAGCGAGTTCAGGCCGTCCTTGATTGGACTCCACCTGAATCGGTCAAGCAAGTTAGGAGTTTCCATGGCTTAGCGAGCTATTGCCAACGCTTCGTCGATAATTTCTCCATGGTTGCTAAACCTCTAACTGAACTCCATAAGAAAGATAAAAAGTTCGAGTGGACCCACAGTGCGAGTCCAGCTTTCAGGAACTGAAAAGACGCCTGACATCTGCACCCGTACTGGTACCACCAGACTTTTCCAAGGACTTTATTATCTATTGCGACGCCTTGCGACAAGGACTAGGTTGCATACTCATGCAAGATCATCAAGTGGTTGCATATGCATCTGGAAAGTTGCGTCCACATGAGGATAACTATCCTACCCATGATCTAGTGCTGGCAGCTGTAGTCCACACACTCAAGACATGGCGACATTACCTTCTTGGTAATCGCTGTGAAATCGTCACGGATCACCAAAGTATGAAATACATCTTCACCCAACCAGATTTGAATCTCGGGCAAAGACGTTGGGTTGAGTTGCTCGCAGATTACGATATAGGAATCACTTACATCCATGGGAAGGCCAATGTCATGGCTGACGCACTAAGTCGTAAGTCTTATTGTAACAACCTGATGTTACAACAAGGCAACCACTTCTCCACAAGGAATTTCGTAAGCTTAACCTTCACATTTGCTCCTCGAGGATTCCTTTCCACCTTGGTGGCCATACCTTCTCTTGCGGATCAAATCATAGTTGCCCAGAAGCAAGATACGGGGATTTCCCGAATCAAGAGAAACATTCATAAAGGAGCTGCAGGTTGTTTCTCCATTGATAACAAAGGTGTTGTCATCTTCGAGAACCGTTTAGAGGTTCCCAAGAACCAACATCTACGGCAGCTGATCCTTAGGGAGGCTCATGAATCTCCTCTCATAATTCATCCCGGTAGTACTAAAATGTATGAGGACCTACGCCAGAGGTTCTGGTGGACTAGGATGAAGAGAGAAATCGCTCAGTTCATTGCTAACTGCGACGTTTGTCGTCGAGTTAAAGCGGAGCATCAACGGCCTACTGGCACCCTCCAACCGTTAGCTATTCCTGAATGGAAATGGGACAAGATCGGTATGGACTTCATTACCGGGTTTCCCAGGACCAGGAAAGGGAATAATGCTATCTTCGTCGTTATCGATCGCCTCTCCAAAGTAGCCCATTTCCTGCCTGTTCGGGAGAGTATAACCGCTAGCCAGCTAGCAGACTTGTATATCTCTCGAATAGTATCTCTTCATGGTGTGCCATTGGAGATTAACTCAGACCGTGGAAGTCTTTTCACCTCTCGATTTTGGGAAAGTTTCCAAAATGCTATGGGGACTCGTCTCTCCTTTAGCACCGCCTTTCATCCTCAGTCAAGTTGTCAAGTAGAACGAGTCAATCAAATTCTAGAAGATATGCTTTGAGCCTATGTCATCTCTTTCGGTATGGATTGGGAGAAGTGTCTTCCATTTGCGGAGTTCCTTATAACAATTGTTATCAAGCTAGCTTGGGCAAGGCTCCCTTCGAAGTTCTGTATGGACGAAGGTGTCGAACGCCTCTTAACTGGTCAAAAACCAGGGAAAGACAATTCTTTGGTCTGGATATGATCCAGGAAGCAGAAGAGCAAGTTCGCATCGTTCGTGAGAAATTGAAAACAGCCCAGTCTCGCCAGAAGAGCCAATATGATAGTAATCATAAGGCTGTGACTTATGAAGTCGGCGATAAGGCTTACATTCTGGGTACTCCTCTTAAGGGAACCCATCGCTTCGGTATCAAAGGCAAATTGTCTCCTTGTTACAATGGTCCTTTTCGCATTCTTGCCAAACAAGGAGAAGTTGCCTACCAATTGGAACTACCTCCGCACCTTTCCAGAGTTCATGATGTCTTCCATGTTTCTCAACTCAGGCGTTGCTTCTCGGATCCTATCCGCGGAGTGGACCACGAAACGCTTGATCTCCAGGAAAATCTCACATATCGAGAATACCCCGTCTGTATTCTTGATCAAACCGAGCGTACCACTCGATGTCATAATATCAAGTTTCTCAAGGTTCAATGGTCACACCATTCCGAGAATGAAGCTACTTGGGAAAGGGAGGATCGTCTTTGACTTGAGTACCCCACCCTTTTTCCGGAGGAACCTGATTCTCGGGACGAGATTCATTTGAGTGGGGGTGAATTGTCACATCCCTAGTCAGTGCATGTATTAGGACTAGCTAGAGTGTGCATCATGTTTACTTTTTGCAGAAACTAGAAATGGGAATGACAGAAACCCCAGCACCCCTCTTCTAACAACTAGGATTTAATAAAATATTTTCCAATGTACCCAAAATGCCCTTCAAAAATCTTCATCATCTTTGCCTTGGTCTTAAACCTCTAACAAAAATGGTGCACAATTTTCTAGGACATCCAAAGGTCACTGGATTAATTCATATTGTATTTGCATTTGGGCATTTAAATGCTATAAAATATTTTAGGTGCTCAAATAATCATAAACTAAAATGGTCCATGATGTTCATATTATATACAGTGGTCATGAGTAGTTTTATAATTTATAAAAATGCTATAGCATTTTTATTAATTCAACAAAATTGAAAAAGAAACAAAACAGAAAACAAAATAGAAAAGAGAGAGAGAGAGGGTACAACCCACTTACCTGGACCAGCCGGCCCACCTGGCGGCCCAGCACTGTGCTGGCCCGAGCCATCCAACTGCTTCACAGGCCAGGAAGGCAGGTGATGCCGGCGCACGGCCGCGCGCCACCGCGGCAGCTGCTGGCCGCCTGGCCGCCGCCTCGTCGCGGGAACGGTCTGGACGACCTCCACGTCGCGCCCCGAAGCCGCTGGACGCATCCATTCCCCCTGCCTCTCTCCCTCGCCCTCCCCGCGCCATGGCCGCAGCGCCCGCAAGCTCCCCGCCGTAACCACCGCAGCCACCGAGCTCCCCTCGCCGCCCCTCCGTGTCTGGAAGATCCGCCACAGTCTCCTACGTCTCCTCGACGAGCCAGGCATCGCCGGAAGCCCCAACGCGCCGTCTCCATCGATTTCTCCCCCGTTCGGTCGTCGAGATCGCTGGCGACCTCACCGTCGCAGCAGTTCATCCCCGACCTCATCGTCAGTTCCAACTTGACTGCCGTGAACTTGGCCACCTCCCCATCCTCTCCATTCTCTCTCTTGAGCTCTGTAACGACAGCACGAAGCTCACCCGCATGCACCGCCGCGGAGCTCGTCGCCGACGAGACTCCGGCCACCCAACGGCCGCGCCACCCTGTCCATCAGCTTCACCGCACCCCCAGGAGCTTAGAGCATCTCTCCACGAGCCTCGCCGTGCCCCCTAGCGACTAGCCTGAGCTCACACGAGCTATGGTAGCCGCCAAGGACGTCACCGGCGCCTTTTGCGGCGACCCCGAGGCCAACCACCACAACCACTAGATGCGGCACACTCCCCGCATCACATAGACGTGCTCCGCCGTTGATTTGGTCGCCGGAGCACAAATCCCGCACCGCACCGCCGCGTCTGGCCACGCCTGTGGCTAAACACCGGTCGGTTTGACCCTCTTTGAGCACGGGTGGGCCCAGTTTGACCCCCTAGGGTCAATGATAGGTGGGGCCCAGCCGGCTAATTAAGTTAGGATTAGCACTAATGTTTAATTAGTTAAGTTAATGACACTGACACGCGGGACCCACTATCAGGTTTGACCTGGACTTGGTCTGTTGACCTGCTGACGTCAGCATGATGTCATGCTAAAGCAGTAAAGGCTTTAAACTTCTAAAAATCATATAAATTCAACAGTAGCTCAGATGGAAAAGCTTTATATATGAAAATTGATCAGAAAAGTCCAATCTTTCCAATGGTACTGGTTTCATGCATGTTTAAGCAAGTTAACCTTGCTGTTTACATCAAAACATGATAATGCACTTTAATAAATAATAGTTTGGGTATAAGTTTGAATCTTTGATTCAAATGAGCTCAAACATTTCTGTTTATAGTTGCATTAGCCCAAAACACATTCATCTTGCCATGTCATGAGCATGCATCATATTGTTGCATTTGTTTGTATATTGATTGTATCGTCGGTGTTCTCCATGGTAGGTCCTACTCCCAAGTATACATGTGTGTATCCAACTGAAGAGCAGTACCTGTCAGGGATATTACTACCAGGTATAAACTGGCCAGGAGGGTCCGGTTTACGTTATCAAGATTGTATTATCAGAAGCCCAGCGGAGTATGTAGTAGGAGATTATAGCCCAAAGAGGCTCAGGGCCCATGTATTACGTCCCATGATTCATAAACCATCATACTATGTACTTGGGATGTAAGATAGAAAGAACAGAGACCGAGGCGGACACGTTTATGAGCCAGCCTCGGGACTCTGTAAACTGGACCGGGTGTCACCTCTTATATAAAGGGATGACCCGACGATGGTTTAGGACAAGAAACAATAGCCGAGACACAAGCAAAGCGGATTCGCTCCCTGGTCATCGAAGCCTAAGCAATACCACACCAAACTAGACGTAGGCTTTTACCTTCATCGAAGGCGCTGAACTAGTATAAAACCCCTGTGTCCTTCTTCCGCTTTAACCCCTTTAAGCTAACCCGAGCGATGGCCTCACGACTAAGTCCTTTTGCTAGGACATCAGCCGTGACATATCCACGATAGTTGGCGCCCACCGTGGGGCTATCGCACGATGGTTTCGAGTTCTTGAAGGGCAGCTTTTTGAAAGACTCAAGGGCTACACAATGGGCCGGATGACTACGAGTCGTCGCGGCCGGATCTACATCGACGATGCAGGCTGGGGCCCCGAGGCCGATTCAATTGAATACGGGTACCGGGTCCCCTTCGGCAGCATCCACATTTTCATCGGCAAGATCGGTGAACCGGGCCCTGAGACGGACACCTTCCCCGACATCATCGAGTCGGCTCAGCGTGCGAGACCAGCCCGGATTCAGCCCACCATGAAGCACGTCTTCGTTGGAGCAGTGCATGGCGTACAAGCCGAGGACGGATCGGACTCTGGCAGCGAGACTGTTGTTTATTTCGGCGATGAATCTTCGTCCGAAGAGACTGAATCTTTGTATCTGTTGCAGGACGCCGGTCTGAGGGTTGCTCCGACGGTGACAATATTCCGGACTCCCTCAATCCGCCAAACAGGGTTGATGTTTTCATGGCCGGACCACAATCCATGCAGCAGCCCTCAACAACAGAGGCGTTAACATCAGAGGCAATGGGAGCTAGAGCTGGAGATCCTCCCCCGTCGCCCTCTGACGCTCTATCCATCCTAGTCGACACTTTGACAGCGCTTGCAATAGCAGAAGTAGCCCAGGCCGACAAGGAGCAGCATGATGCAGAGATCGCTCAGGTGAAAAGCCGGATTGAGCAAGCCAAGTTGGATCTGGCTGCTAAGAAAGCTAGGATGGCTACAAGGCACGCAGAGCTGGACTCGCAAGCTTATCGGCTCAGGTTAGATCAGAATGCTTCACAAGAGGTAATGTGGAGAAGACAACGATCTCATTTGCCGCCGGTTTATGAGGCGAGGAATCTCTTTAGCACGCCAGGCGCAGGAACCAGTAACCTTCCACAGGTAAACCGGGGAGAAGCACCAGGGACAGGCGCGTCGATTCAGCCGCCAGCCGCAGAGCTAAATCGCCAAGTTGTGCTGACCCAGCATGTGCCCACCCCTCCCGGTCATTATTCTAACCCATTGGATAACATAGTTGCTGCCGCTACATGACTGGCCGCCCTTCCCATTGAAGGGACGTCCCCCATAGCAGTGGAGGCACGATGAGCCAAGGATTTGCTGGACACGGCGCTAACCCAGCAGAAAGCTTATTCCTATAGACGGGAGAGGATTCATTCAACCCCCCGCCCGAGCCGGAGTTATACGAGGCGCCTAGATGAACTGGCCGTATCCAGCAGCGCATGGAGATGACATTGGCAGAGGTAGGATAATCCGGCAGGAGAGGAAGCGCATGCGCAAGAGGTGGTGGATCAGGCCAGACATACTGCCCAATACGACGCCCGTCAAACGACGCCGGTTCATCCCACCGCCACAGTCGAGCCGGGGGTCATGTCTAGTTCCCTGGGCGTACAGTGTCTCATCCCCACTTTACGGAGCATGAAACTACCAAAGGATTTCAAAGGCCCGTGCAAGGTGCCCAACTACACGGCAGATCTTGCTCCAGAGGCATGGGTTGAGAGTTATGAGATGGCAATGGAGATGCTCAACGTGGACGAAGCGGCATGTGCTAAATACTTCACAATGATGCTCGAGGGCACGGCCCGGACATGGCTAAAGGGTTTGCCACCTAACTCCATCGGATCATGGGGTGAACTACGGCGCCGGTTTATCAATAATTTCAAGGACACGTGCAAGCAGCCGATGTCTATTGTCGATTTAGCTGCATGCGTTTAAGGAGAGCAAGACTCCACGAGCAGTTGGGTACGTCGAGTGTCCGAAATCTTGCACTCCTCAAATAGAATCAACCCAATTTCAACAATAGTAACTTTGGAAGGAAATTGCCAGTTTGAACCTTTGAGGCAGAAGTTGGGACGGCTCAAACGTGATTGCAATGACATGGGAACACTCATGGGCGCTTTGGTGAAATACGGAGATTTTGATAATACCAAATATCCAGACGCAGATGGAGACAAGTCAGGGAAGGCGAGCAAGAACGGTAAACCACCGCAGGCCAATCCGGCGGGTCAAGTGTACAATGGCAAGCGTAAAGTGGAGGGCAGCTCAGACTTTGTGGCCAATACCAACGCTTAGGACAATGGGCAGCGCCGCAAGGGCAGGCTGCCCCCACGCAACGGGAGACCACCTATTAATCTAGAGCGGCAGTTGAACGTGCTTTGCCCAAAGCACGATACAGCAGAAAACCCGGCTACGCATCTCTGGAAAGACTGCTTCATTATACAAGAATTTATGAAATAGACTAAGTATGATCACGGGCCCCCCGGCGAATCAGGCCCCGGTTTTGAAGGTCCGGGTTATCAAGGCGGCTGATCCGGTTCAGGATACCACGGCGGTAATGGTAACCATAATGGCAACAATCAGCATCAGCATAACCAGCAGCATAGTCAGGGCGGATACAACAACCAAGGGAATCAACAGCGTCAGCAGGAGCAGCAATCCGGATATCAGAATAATCCGAAGGAGCTGAGCAGTGGGCAGTATCACGGCTTCACCACGAGTTTATGCAAACGGGATGAAAAGGTTCTGAAAAGGGCAGTGCACTCTGTTGAACCGGAGATACCACGTTTTTTGTGTTGGTCTGAGCAACCCATTGCGTGGATCAGAGAAGATCACCCACCCCGGGTTGATAATCCAGGTCAGTTGGCTCTGGTGGTGGCACCACAGGTGGGTGGTTATAAGTTCACCAAAGTGCATATGGATGGAGGCACCAGCATCAACATCCTATATTATGAGAATTTTCGACGTATGGGATTGACAGATAAGAAGCTCTGACAATCCAACACAGTGTTCCACGGGGTGGTACCCGGTAAATCGGCCTATTCGGTTGGAAAAATCGATCTGGAGGTTACCTTTGGAGATGAGCATGATTCTAGGTCGGAGACTGTGACCTTTGAGGTAGTCAAGATCAGAAGCCCTTTTTTCCAGGAGTTTAAACCTTTCATTCTCTGGGTTTTTCTTTGATTTCAGAAACACTTTTTTTTTGAATTTATGGAGTTTTTGCCCTAGTGAAAACTTTTCAGATATGTTATTTGGACTTAATTGCCCTAGCCAAGTAAAACAATCTTTCTATCAGTGGGTTCATTTGCATTATTATTTTCTCCCTAAGCTTTATCAATTAAAGTGATTTTCATCAGTTTTAAAGCTCTGTTTGCACTACAACCATTTGATAGTTTTATTAAAAAATTCCACCAAAAATTGGGGATGTCATGTGAAGTCCCTACATCACTTTTATGCAAAAATCCTTTGATGTTCTTTGAAAAAGTTGAGAAAAACGTCCTCTTTTGCTCTCTGGTCCAGATTGGCACTTTCTACTACAGCCCTATGATAACTTGCTCTTTTGGCCATAAGCTTTTTCCTGCTTGTAGTCCTTCCTACAAAACTCTTAAGTCCAGGAGCTTGGAGCATTTGGATCATTTTTTGTCCATGCAATAATGCCTTCCAGTTTCCGTCCAGAGTTGATTTTCTCAAAAACTTACACTTGCAAGTTTTTAGTTTTGCCCAACCAACCTTGTCACCATCTCCTACACCTAAAGAGGCACTGGTTTGGAGTTTTTGGCCACCCCAAGAGTTGCCTAGATGCCCTTGGCATTCTGTCGAACACCTTGTGTGCATAGCTAGCTTTGGCATGATTATTTGTTTGCATTGCAGACTTAATCCACTAACTCAGCTGCCTTGTCCACTAGACTCCTAGATGCCTTTAACCTAGACTTGTTAAACCCCAGCCCAAACCAAGCCTCCTATCAAGCCCTAGCATTTGGCCGAGCAGGTGCCGTGCATGCCCGGAGCGCGAGCAGCGCACGCGTTTTGCACGTGCGTGCGCACGCGTCGCCGCGTCCCACTGCCGACTCCCCCACGCTTGTTCTGATCCTTTTCCACTCGCAGCCAACACGCCCGGCCCCTCCTTCAGTGCAGGACCACTCTGGCGCCCTACAGCGCCGCCGTCAGAGCCTTTTGGCGGCACGCCGGCGGCCACAGTGAGGCTCTGCCATGGACGGCGCCGCCCAAGCCACCCCAGTGCGCCAGCTGCCCCTGGAACAGCCCATTCTCATCGACTCGACCTGCCGGACCCCCGCCAGCCTTCGCCATGCGCACCCTAGCTACAGAACGGCGGTTCGCCGGCGTCCTTATCCACGGTCGCGGAACCGACCTAGTTGTGCTATAAATGGAGACCCCTAAGCTCTTCCAAACACGCAGGCAGCCTCGGGCCATCCCTCTAAAGCCCCCACGGCCAGCAATCGACGGAAGGAGGCTTTCTTCCCCGACTCCGATCAGTTCGGCCGCCGCCGTGCTCCAGTGCCGTGCGTCGCAAGCAGACCCTCCCCCGCTCATCTAGCACCACTGTCGGACTCCCCTTGCTAGTGCAGAACTGCCCATGCTCTCAAATGCGACCAGAAACCACCATAGCCCCGAACCCCAATCCATCAGAAGCTGCCCTCCGCCGCGGAGCTCACCGCCGGCGACTCCCTCCACCCCCGCCAACCTATTGACTACCAGGAGATCCTCTCCAGTCTTGCAGATCCATCCCCGCCCTCGGGACCCCTCAAGGAGTTGTGGCTCGTCGACGGCGATCGCCGGAGCCCCGCCCCGCGCAAAACAGAGGAGGAAGAAGACGCTAGGACTGGTCAAACCTGACCAGTGGGCCCAAGGGACCCACTGTCAGTGACCTCGCACCGGCCGCGCTGACTTAAGTGAAAGCGTAAAACGCCGAAGTACGTTTCCCCGTCTCGAAAGCGTATTCTCCTCAGAATTGTTTTATTTTCTGGTTTTATTTAAAAACAGAACTTTGACTGGCTACAACTTTTTAAATATAAGTCCAAATGACATGATTCTTTTTCTGTTGTTCCTCAAATTTGGTCTAGCTTATTTTCATATTTATTTGAAAATTTTCCAGACAACTTTTTGTGATGTTTTGAAGCTATGTATTGATTTCATATTCTTTCAAATAGGATTTTGAAGAGGGAGAAAACTTCCAAAAGTTCTGGAATGCACTTTACCTCCCCACTACTTGAAGGCAAGCATTTTTTAACCCTGGCCCAATACTTACGGGTGTTGTTGATACAACTACGACATCACCTCTATATGGATGCATTCATTTTCATATGTGATGATATGATCTTACCCATGAGTGCATGATGTGGACTCCTTGCTAGGAAGGATTTAATATGCATGACCGTGATCCCCCTCGTATGCCTTCCATTCCTAACAGAAGAAAGCCGTGAAAGTGTTGTCTGGTGTAGACAAGAGCTTGTCACTGGTTCCTCGTCGGGACGGTGGAATCCGGTACGGCTTGGTGAGGCATGACGGGTGGTGACTTCGACTGTTGTTACGAAATATATTGTGTATGCTATTCATACAAGTGATGCTTGAACCTCCTAAGTCGACCGTAGATCGAGTCTTGTTCCAGTAACCCCCATACTTGTTTCGTGCTATCACTTGTCCCTGCCACAGGCAGGGTACGGTTCAGTAAATTGTCGACCCCTATTCTATCACACACCGTACAGAGAGGCCATGGTGGAAGATACCGGCTGCATCCGGTAGGCATGCCACCTGGTCTGGGGGCATGGGTGTTTTCGGTTGGAGCCGAAGGGGGTAGCTTCCCCAGTTTGTGCGCATTATAAATTTTGTGATCCCATGCTAGTCGAGGATGCAGCCTCCCCACTTAGAGTTTGGCTTAACGGGTGTCGTGGGTGATTCCAGACACTGGTATGTTAGGCTGGTGTATGCGGTCAGGTGTGTCTTCAAATTAAAAGACCGTAGACGGAATTAGTCCCGATGGACTAAAGGAATCCGTTATTCGTGGGTAAAGAGTACACCCTCTGCAGAGAATAAATCTATTCGAATAGCCGTGTCCCTGGGTTAGGACTACTGTCTGGGACGGGTTAAGTGTCAGTTTTAGCGTCGGTCTTCGGAGGAGAAACTACTGAAATAGAACCTGGATCATAACTTGTGGCCTACGATGACTGTTACTATAATTATAATTATGGACTAACCCCTTATGTATTTGAATTATTGTGTATCCCTGGGATGGTTCTACCTTCTAGATATTCACTGTTATTTAGTTTATTTATAAGCCCTTTACGTGGTGTCGCTCAGACGCCCAACTGTGGCATGTTTGTCATTTCTTTTATTTATATGCCCTTTATGTGGTGTCGCTCAGACGCCCGACTGTGGCATGTTTGTTATTTCTGTTATTTATAAGCCCTTTACGTGGTGTCGCTCAGACGCCTGACTGTGGCATGCATGCTCTTTCTTTTATTACAAGCCCTTTATGTGGTGTCGCTCAGACGCCTGACTGTGGCATGATCGCTATTTATTTTATTTTTACTCCGCGATTGCATATTCATATTTACATGAATAACCTGCGTGCATCTTGGATTATCATTTAGTAGCCAACAATGTGACCATCGAATATTTCTGAGCATGAGTATCTTCTGTTATATTGCACCCGTGTTCATAATGTTTGCGACTACATTCAAAGTACTCACTGGCTTGTCCCTGGCTATTGTCTTGGCTAGATTTCTCGCATGGAGAGGAGCGTTGCGATGACTACCCCCGGAACCTACGCAAGGTGACAGCAGCCTCGCAAAGATAGGAGTTAACCTGGTCAGCTGTTCCCATGGGAAATGGAGTCCCACAAACACCGACGTGTTACAGACCGCTTCCGCCATCAGCCACTAGAAATCTTGTGTTGTACTTAAAGACCAGAATGGTCTTGTACTACATATTTTGTATTTTTGCTTGGATATTCTGTATCAAGTGGTGACTCATCAGCTAACAGTAATCCTGGGGCTGATGAGCACAAGGGCCACTTTTGGGGAAATTACTACCCCGAAAACCGGTCCTGACATTATTTGGGCGGCCGGTTTATGCCAAATTTATGGCTAGACCGTGTTATGTTTATCTACAGCTCAAGATGCCAGGCCACAAAGGAACTATTACGGTTCATGGGAGCCGCAAAATTGCCTTAGAGTGCGAGGAAGGAGATGCGGCTTATGCTGAGGCGGTTCGTGCTACAGAGGAGCTAAAATTCTTTAAGGACAATGTTGATCCGACGGATATGTCCCCGCTGAAGAAGCCAAACACAGAGCACGATCCGGCGTTGAAATTCAAATCGGCTGAGGAGACTAAGCAGGAGGACTTTGTTCCTGGTGTTTCATCCAAGCAGTTCACTATCAGCGCTAACCTAGATCCGAAATAGGAAAGCGCGCTCATCGAGTTCATCTGTGAGAACCGGGATATCTTTGCGTGGAAGCCGTCTGACATGCCAGGTATACCAAGGGAACTCGCTGAGCACGGTCTTAATATTGATCCTAAGTTTAAACCGGTCAAGCAGTATCTGCGCCGCTTCAATGAGGAGAGGCGCAAGGCTATAGGAGAAGAAGTGGCTAGGCTTTTGGCTGCAGGCTTTATAGTTGAGGTCTTTCATCCAGAATGGTTGGCCAATCCGGTGCTAGTACTGAAGAAAAATGGAACTTGGAGGATGTGTTTTGATTTCACAGACTTGAACAAGGCTTGCCCAACTGATCCTTTTGCTCTCCCCCGTATTGATCAAATTATTGATGTTACGGCAGGATGTGAGCGACTAAGTTTTTATGCATATTCAGGTTATCATCAGATCAAGATGGCAGTTAAGGACCAAGAGAAGATAGCCTTTATAACTCCCTTTGGAGCCTTCTGCTATGTATCTATGCCATTTGGGCTCAAGAGTGCCCAGGCGACCTACCAGCCTTGTGTGCAGAACTTCCTACAAGGGCAGATTGGGCGGAATGTCCATGCATATGTTGATGACATTGTGGTAAAATCTAGGAAGGAGGAGACACTGATAGAGGATGTGAAGGAAAACTTTGACAACCTCCGAGTTTATAAAATGATGCTCAATCCGGAGAAGTGCGTCTTTGGTGTTCCGTCGGGCAAGCTCCTGGGGTTCTTAGTGTCAAACAGAGGGATTGAAGCTAATCCGGAGAAGATCAAGGCGATCACATCCTTGGCTAAACCGGGGTGCATCAATGATGTCCAACGCGTGGCGGGCCGTATTGCAGCACTCAGCCAGTTTATTAGCCATTTGGGGGAGAAGGCAATCCCGCTTTATCAAATGATGAAGAAGACAGATAGATTTGTCTAGAGCGACGCTGCGGATGCTGCGTTCGAGGATTTGAAGAGGCAATTGGCAGAGCCGCCAATCCTTGCTGCCTCGGTTGACAATGAGCCGCTGGTATTATACGTGGCTGCCAATGCCCGTGTAGTAAGTGTGGCCATTGTGGTAGAACACAATGAGGCAGGCAAAGAATATCCGGTTCAACGGCCGGTTTACTACATCAGTGAGGTGCTCATTGAGTCAAAACAGAGATATCCACATTGGCTGAAACTGGTATATGGAGTGTTCATGGCAAACCGGAAGCTGAAGTACTATTTTCAGGGCCACCCAATCACAGTGGTCAGTTCAGCTCCATTAGGGGATATAATCCAGAACAGAGAAGCCACTGGTAGGGTTGCAAAGTGGGCCATTGAGCTTAGCCCGCACGGATTAAAATATGTTCCCCGTACTGCTATAAAATCCCAAGCGCTGGTGGATTTCATTAACGATAGGACAGAGTTGCAAGCACCTGAGGAGAAGCCGGATCATACATACTGGACCATTCACTTTGATGGTTCTAGGCAGTTGGAGGGCTCGGGGGCTAGAGTTGTGTTAACTTCCCCATGAGGTGATAAGTTCTGCTACATCCTCCGTTTAATGTTCCCTTGTACTAACAATGCTGCTGAGTATGAAGCTCTCCTCCACGGTCTGCGGATGGCCAAGGAGCTGAACTTGAGCCGGGTTAAGTGCTTTGGCGATTCAGATCTAGTGGCACAGCAAGTGTCTGCAAGTGGGACTCCAAGGGTCCGCTCATGGCAGCATACCGACGGGAAGTAGACGCTATTGCGGGATATTTCAAAGGATATCAGGTGGATCACATAGACCGGCGAAATAATGAAGCAGCCGACGCGTTAAGCCGGCTGGGTTCCCAGCGTAAACCGGTTCCACCTAACACTTTCTTGGATGAGTTGCATAATCCATCGGTGCAGGTACCTTCACAGGAGGATTTGGCTGTTCTTGATCCGGAGGCACAACTGGTTTCCGCACTTCATATCATTCTGGATTGGACGCTCCCTTACTTGGCGTATATGAACCGAGGGGAGTTACCAGAAGACGAAATCGAGGCCCGGCAGATAATCCGGCGGTCTAAATCCATGACTATTGTCAATGGAGAACTTCATCATCGTAGTGTTTCTGGAGCATTTCAGCGATGCGTATCATCAGAAGAAGGCTGTGAGATTCTCAGAGAGATTCATGAAGGCGATTGCGGTCATCATGCCGGTTCAAAATCTTTGGTAGCTAAAGCTTTTCGTCATGGGTTCTACTGGTTGATGGCTCACGCCGACGCAGAGGACTTGGTCAGAAAATGTGATGCTTGCTAGAAATTCTCACGGCGTGCTCATGTACCAGAGCAGAAGCTAAGGATGATCCCAATTACTTGGCCGTTTGTGACTTGGGGGCTTGATATGGTTGGACCCTTCAAGAGATCCCAAGATAAGAAAACCCACCTGTTGGTAGCAGTGGACAAGTTTACAAAGTGGGTTGAACCCGAGCCTGTCAGTAAGTGTGATGCAGCAACAGCGGTTCAGTTCATCAAAAAGGCGATTTTCCGGTTTGTCTTTCCATACAGCATTATAACTGATAATGGACCAACCTATCCTAGGGGGCTATGGAAGAGTTCTGTCCAAGAGAGCATATTCGCCTTGATGTATCATCAGTAGCTCACCCTCAGTCCAATGGCCAAGCAGAAAGAGCCAATCAAGAGATCTTGAGAGGCATCAAGCCCCGGCTTATGGTTCCTTTGCAAAGAACACCAGGTTGTTGGGTGGAGGAGTTGCCTTCTGTCTTATGGAGCATCAACACTACACCTAATAGATCCACATGATACACACCTTTCTTCATGGTATATGGGGCTGAAGCGGTCCTTCCTAGTGATATCCATCATGACTCACCACGGGTGGCAGCTTATGTTGAAGCGGATAATGAGCAAGCAAAACAAGACGCCTTGGACCGACTGGACGAGGAACGGGACACGACAGTAGCTCGATCGGCAATTTATCAACATGACCTGCGCCGGTACCACAGTCGCCGGGTTAAGACCAGGACGTTTCAGGAAGGAGATCTGGTGCTCTGGCTCATCCAGGACCAGACAGATATGCACAAGTTGTCCCCACCTTGGGAAGGACTCTTTGTGGTCAGTAAGAACCTGAACAACGGATCATACTACCTCATCGACGTTCGAGAACATAAGGAATCGCGCACGGCGGAAGAGGAGACCAAGCGGCCGTGGAACATCGCTCTTCTTCGACCTTACTATACTTGAGCCATCGGCTCCGCTTTATGTACAATGTATATATTATGATTAAATAAAATAAACCGGCGCCCCCGGTAAACCGGGGAATGAGCCATCTTTTTCAAGAGTATCACATGGGGGCTTCCGTGCAAGGAAGTTTGCCATGGCCTCTTAAACCAGCGTCCTTGATAAAATCAAGGAATCAGCCATCTTTTCTATTCAAACAAGAATCACGTGGGGGCTTCCGCGGGCAAGGAAGTTTCCCATGGCCTCTTGAACCAGCGGCGATATGAAGCCCATCATAAGAGCACAACTCTGGTTGCTTCGGCATTTTCCACATGATGATGAGGGGCAAAAGAGGGTTTGATGCCTAGCACAACTCAAACATATGCCCTGACGAGCAATGCTCACACATTACTTGGGGGCTCCTGATGCAAGTTCATCAGCGAGTTGAAAACTCTTGTAGTGAACACGGCTTGGAAGCCCGGTGTATACACCTAAAACCCCGGATTAACCTGCCTGCATCAAGTAAATCGCGCCGTCCAGGTAAATTTGGTATGACCCGTCGAACGTATCACAAGTCAATCCTTCGGGACCCTGAACTTGGTCACGTTAAATTGACGATCATCAAGTGATTACCTAAGCCAAAATCTTTAAGAGAATTTGAACATTGGGTAGTTGTTGACATTGATGATTTGGTTAAAGATTGCGGATCATCTTAACAGGCTTTGCTAAAATTGTTAATGACAGTAGCCTGGCAGCTCATAAAAAGCCTCGAATTTGGAGCCTGGCAGCTCGTAAAAAGCCTCGACTACATGGTCTTATTTGCCCAAAAACTTTATTTTTCATTTTTTATGTTTTCACAAATCTTTATCTTCATGGTCATTGGTTTTTTTAACCAAGTCCATTGATTCAAGACTGGACAACTACAAAGACGGCACCACATATGTATTTACAGAGTTATAGGCTAGGTCGTGATCACCGGCACTATTTTACAGTTAAACCGGCGTTCATTGTAACCCGGATCGGCCTTCATGATAAAACAACAAAGTGCCAAGTAAGTCATCAGCACTTACACCTCGGATTGTTCTTGCCGGATTAAGGTTTATGAATACACTTAATCACAGGTATGATACATGTTCATATTTTCATACACGGTTCAAGTTACTTAACTTAGATCATGTGTTTGGGTAGTATAACCCGTCCGGTGGTAAACCACCAGGATATTCTTAGCATTGTTTATGTAGATACAGGGAAATATAAACTGTTGACACATTGCAAGCGGGAGATAATTTAGGAGTTGCCGGATACAGTAATGCCATACAAGATAGAGTGGAGCAAAGACAGTATCTCAAACTATCCTATTACAAGGCACAGGCAGGCCCAAAAGAATTATCAGTTTTTGCACCAAGTATTCAACATAGAAATTTAAACCGAACCGACTTAAGGCTCTGCTTCGGCTCGCTGTGAAGACTGAGGGTCAGCTTGTTCCGGATCTTCATCGGCTTCTGGCAGCTGTTGGAAATCAGGAGTGCTCCAGTCAATCTTGGCAAGGGCGCGGAAATATACTTCATCATTTATGAGTTTTGACGGTTCAATGTCAGGAGCGAAGATATGCTTACGAACGGGTGGAATCAGATTTTCGATGTCATAAGACGGCCGCTCCACCCGCACATTCTCTAGATCGTAACCTGGATGATACTTTGTCAAGTCCGCCTCGTCAGCGAGCTTACTGGCAAGAGGGCGCATGTCTTTGGTCAAAGCGCGAAGATCTTCGGCGGAGAAGGCTAATCCGTCTTCCTTCATGCTAGGATAACAATTCATAGCCTCCGCCGGATCAAAATAAGGAACCCACGCCTTGGCACGGGTTAATGCCATGAGGGAACCAGCTCTTGTAGAAGATTTCTTCACTTCAACAATTCGGGTAGGCAAGATGGATAATTTCTCCAGAGTGCCTTGGATGGTGGTCGGCGCCTGTTTATTATGCGAAATTGCACCGATGGCCCTCTGAGCACCAGCATAAAGTTGCTCCACCAAGGTATAAGCGGCCTTCAGCTTCCTCCGTACATCATCCCCAAGATGAGTCACGCGCCTCCCTCTGTACAAGTGATGAGTTAAGCCGGAGCAGTATAAGATAGTAAGGATAAAGCGGATGAAAACAAGTACTTACCAAAGATGGCATATGTCATATCGTCTATATGCTGCCTTAACCCGGATAACTCCTCCGTCACCGGGTTAAGAGCAGCCTCCGCGTCCTTGGATCTTTTCTCTAAAGCAGCCTTCTGTACCACCCAAGTGGGCCGCTCCACTTCAAAATCTTTTTTGAGCTTCTCCATACTAGCTAAAGCAAGGGTAAGCTCCTCCTTGGCTTTAGTCGAAGCAGTCTCTGGAAAGGCCAGGTTATTCCGGAGCTCAGATGTCTCCGAAGCCTTCCGGTTCAAATCAGCCTATAGAAGACAAAAAATATCAGATATTCATGAAGAATAGTTCAATCAAAAGTCCCAAGCACATAACAAGTTATGTCCTCGACACTTGGGGGCTAATGTACAATTGAAGTGAAAGAAAGCGAGTTTTTTCAAACAAGTCCCAAGCACATAACAAGTTATGTCCTTGGCACTTGGGTGCTAATGTAAGGTCATTCTCAAACATAGAAGAAGTCCCGATTCACCCACAGTGGAGTAAACCGGCCCTTGGGGGCTACACGTGCAAATCAAGCTATTCCAGTTAAACCTACCAAAGTACCGGTTTACCCTAAAGGCTAAACCGGCACTTGGGGGCTACAATGGCCTAATAAGTGCAGTCACAAGATACAAGCAGAAATGAAAAGCAAAGGGAAATTTTTTACCTCATATTTTTCCTTCATCATATTTACCAAACAGGCCTCATGGTCGCGGCTAGTGTAGAGCCGGTATAGATACCCAGAGTGGAGCTCCTGGGCACTAAGCTGGGCATAACTCGACAGGTCAGTGCTCCACTTGCCTTTATATTTCTGAAGAATTTCCTACTTGGCAATGTGTCTGGCCAAGATAGCAGGTTCTGCAGGAGCAGTAAAACCTATGCCAGTAATCTCGACATCTTCTGTCGAGGCAGCAGTTGGCCTGGGTGGATCATCAGCGACAGCGGGATTTGTCTGCACCGGACTCACAGGAGCCAGACTAGCCTGAGGAGTACTAACCAGGATAGGGCTGGCCGGTTCAGCAGTGTTCTGCATGGCGTCACCCCCTGGAGCAGCAAGATCTTCATGATCCATTGGGGAAGGATCATCGTGCTGAACTTCAACATTTTCCTCTAGAGGATTGGCAGCTTCAGGATCTCCTGCCGGTTCAGCGGTGGTGTTTTCGGAAGCCGATTTATTCAACTTTGCCTTCTGGCTAGGCTTGGGCATACTGAAAGGATCTAAGGAACAATGAAAATCACAAATCAAAAGGAAAGATAAACCGGACATATCGAAAGATGACTTACCCAGGAACGGTCTTAAGCACCGGGACTTGGGTGGCAATTGACTCGCTGGAAGAAGACAGAGGGGTTTTCTAATAGTTTGGATCACACGGTTTAAGAGGTTTGCGAATAAGACCTTCTTTTGGATGAAGAATGGTTGGAGTAAGCAAAACCTCTGAGTGACGTCTTCGAGCTGGCGTGTGGGGTAATCTGGATGATTCATCCACATGACCACTATGGCATGTGGTCCGGCGAGCCTCATGCTGCTGCTTCTTAAAAAGAAAATTGGGATCCAATTGAGCATAAGGGTGAGAAAATGGATACTTCCAGGCTACCCGACGAATTTTGGGTGGCAACGGTTCTGAGCCAGAAGAGAGAGAGATTACCTCGACTTCATCTGCTTTACTCCCTTCCGCCGGATCCTGGGAAAGAACATTGTTACTATGAATGCAGACAAATGAAAGTTAAAGAGACGTATGAGCCAAGGAGTACCTCAGAAGCCGGATCATCTTCTTCGGCGTTTGAACTGGAAGCAGCGGCATGTCTTCTCTTGTGTTCCTTTACGGCCAAGCTCTTCTTGCGGGTTGGCTTTGCCGGTTTTTCCTGGGCCTTCTCCTTCCAAAAGGGGTCATTGGCCTATGTAGCGGATTAAAAACATGTTGAAGACAAGCAATACAAGCGGATTAAACAAAGATAAAGGGACAGAAGAATCTTACCGATGGCAGTTTATTGTTCACACAGAAAGGTGCTAAACCGGTTCGACTGCACTCCTCCAGAGGAATATTCAACATCTTTTTTGCAGACTCAGTAACTTCATTGTCGGGAAGCACTATATCTGTGTGACGCTGAGGGTCCTTCGGAGTACCAGTGTACTCGCACATTAAGCTTGAGCGCCGGCTTAACGGGAGAATGCTCCAAGAGAGCCAGCAGCGGACAAAGTCAACCCCGGTTAAACCGTTGGCAACAAAGGCCCTTAGTTTCGAGAGTTGGAGGCCATACCGGGCCCGGTCTTTGGCACTCAGACGTTGCGGGAACGGATGATCCGTAGTCAACCGATAAGAGCGATAACCCAACAGTGGATTATGTCCCTCTGGTGAAGTGTCCTTGCAGTAGAACCAGGTCTGATTCCACTCCTTGGGGTGGCTGTGAAGTGTGGCGTGAGGAAAGCTGACATCTTTCCTCTTCTGGATGCTCATACCGCCGAGTTCAGTATTGGGCCCATCATGGAATTCAGTCCGGCGATTCAGATGGAAGAAGTCCCGGAATAACTCTACGGATGGTTCCTCTTGCAGATAAGCTTTTGAGAAAACTTGGAAATTGCAGATGTTTGATATGGAATTGGGACCTATATCTTGTGGATGGAGTTGAAAATCTGCTAAAACGTCACGGAAGAACTTTGAACCGGGAGGGCTAAAGCCCCGGGCCAGATGATCGAAGAAGACGATGGTCTCTCCCTCCATAGGCTGAGGAGGACACTCTTTCCCAGGGGCCCGCCAGTGCAGAACCTCCTTCGGACCCAGAACGCCAATTGAAGCTGCCTTTTCTAAGTCGTCCTCGGTAATCCAGGATGGAACCCAGTTGCAGGCAACAAACTGTTTCGCCGCGGAAGTCGTCTTTTTCAAAAGGGGAATGCTGAAAAATACAATACAAGATCCGGTTTACGATCAACTAGATATAAACCGGCGTGTTCTGTGAAGGCATTGATCTAACTGACGGTTTAAACAGGGGACTAATGGTACCTACTAGTCCGTAATATTACTTGAGCGTATCAGTTACCGGATTATGGAATTGAAAGGAGCAAGGTAAACCACCAATTACACGCAGATAAGGTGCAGATCTAAATCTAAACCGGCAGCACAGGCATAAAAGGCGCAGGTTAAAATTGAACCAGTGACATAAGCAGACAAGTTACGGATCTAAAGTGTGAGAAACAACTTTCACATGAGCAGTAGTAAAATATGGATCTACAGCGCAGGAAAAAGTCAAACTAAATTCAAGTCATATTCATTAAAGGCAGCGAAGGTTTCTACAGATCCAATCTAAGCTAGCAGTATTGGAGGAACTAAGATTATAAAGGTGGAGCAGTGTGGGGACCCCGACTCGTAAGTCGTGATCACCGAATGCACGTGTACAGTGATCCCAGAGATCAATGCTCACTGAACACACAGAAGCTGAATAACAAGAGTCTTACATCCTTACATACCGTGTTACACAAATAGGACCATAATGGTCAAGCCTTGAGTATATCATCGCAGCGGAAAATCTTCAAAGACAACTGGGGCCCATGCCATCTGCCTTAACCCTACAGGCATTCTGACTGGGAAGCGTCCTAGCTCGCATGCTCGTCACCAAGAAATCTTCATCATAACCTGTGCTCTCATGCCTGGCCAATAAAATAACCAGTGGCAAGCCAATGAGTACATTGAATGTACTCGCAAACAACCCAAGTGTGATAACAGAATATTTTATGCAAGGCTCTACTACTAAATTGGTAATTTTGCGGAAAGCTAGTTTTTCATGTGCAAGTATGATCAACATATAACAAGGATATGCATGTGTCTGTAACAAGTATCAGGAGGTCACAGACATCATTTTCAAGGAAGAGTTGCAATCAACTCATGCTCAAGCTCATTGTGACTTCCTCACAATCACATCAACAATATCACTGAACCATGTTGACTTCATCAATATCACCGAACCATGTTGTTTCCTCACACACACACCAGGTTTCGCAAACATTGGACGTAGCCCAAGAGCGGTTACCCAACTGACCATGACCGTGGAAACGGCTATTCGAATAGTTTGACACTCTGCAGAGGTTGCACACTTTACCCACTAGAACCGGGGAACTTCCGTGCCATCCACGACCCGCGATACCTCAAGTACCCGGGGTAAGCACCCGATCACTATCTTTCCCTAGGTGACACTAATATGGAGTCCACTCGATTGGTAACAGCCCCAGTGCCAAACATTTCACATCTGAAGGTTTGTGGAGTGTCGCTCCGAATTCATCACATATCACAAGCACGGGGTACCAACGGTGTGTCCGGTGCCCTGTAAAGACAGTCATGGCCGCCTATCCAAGCGCGACCCCGTCCCAAGAGTGACCTCATGTCACCCCCGTCACTAGTAATGCGGGCACCATGCTAGTATCGACCTAGGTAATCAATAATGCCCTTTCCCATATAAGGGTAGAGTGGTTGCGCATGTAAGGTTGGAATAACGGTCGCAACTTAAACCAATCCGTTTTTCAAAACAACACACACCCTTTCCTCGGTACACCACTTCGTCATCAAGTGGTTACCAACCTCACCATCTCCCTCGGGCATAAATGGCACCCGACGGGGTTTTCGAAAAGTCTTTTGAAAGTATCCTGCCTCCGTCACCATGCATATACCCGTCCCATTTGCGTAGCCACTATTATAGCAACCTAACTACTCCCACCCACATAACCCTCATAGGAAGGTAGGGTCACGTTTGATGCAAGTATCAATAATAAGCAACAAGGGTAGCAACCAAAGTGGTTTCCACCTCGACATGATTCCGATGCATTGAATAATAAGGCTTTATGAGACATGCATAAAAAGGTTTCTTGAACATGGTCAAAGGGCTGCTTGCCTTATTCTTCAGAGTCTTCAAATCTTCTGGTCCATCTCCGAATACTCCGTTTATTACGCCAACTAATGATGGAAACAATCATAATAAGCAACACAATCAAGGCAAAAATTAAAGTGCTCTAAAAATAGGAGTTGGACTTTTCTAGGATACCTCTGGTCATATTAGAGATGACCAAGGTGGTTTCATAGGTATTGGATCAATGGGTGATTTGGAACATTCCAATATGATGGAACCAAAGGGTTTATGGATTTGGAAGAAGTATACAGAGATATTTTCTAGAATGATGAGCAAAGGTACCCATCATCAAGTCATGATTTTAGAAGCATCTAGGAGTTGGTTTCACTGGATTTGGAATTAAAATGAATTTCCTAGGATTTTGTAAAGCTGATAAATAGGAAGAAATGGCTCAATAATTGGTGGGGTACAGAAACTATTATTAAAAATGTTCTAAAACTAAGTTTGGACATGACAACCATCTAGGAACTTGAATCACTGCATTTGGATCAAGATTGAGCTCTCTGTGATTTTCTAAAGTTAATCACAGAAAGTGGAAAATGGGCATTTGATAAATATTTGTATAGGAAAAGTTTCTGGAATAATGTGCATGTTGCACCATGTGATAGGGCATGATTTTAGAAGCTACCAGAAATTTGAATCATGCCATTTGGAGTTCATATGAATATTTGGGGCATTTTTGAAGTTGGCAGAATAAAGAAAAAGGGAAAGAAATAGGGGTTATACCCTTTATGCTGCAGACTGGGCGGAGGATAGATGGTGGGCCGGCCCAGCTGCACGGCCGCGAGCGCCCAGGTGCAACGTCGATAGCGCCTTCAAGGGAATACGTCTCCGTTTGCCAGAAACGGACTTCACGGAGTACGTCTCCACTTAAACAGTGGGGCCAGGCCGCTGGGTCACTTACAGCCTAGGCCCACCGGGCTCTTTCCCTCCCTCATGGCTCCTTCTTCTTCCTCCCGACGGAGACAGAGGAGGGCGCCGGCCTGCTCGCCGCCGGCGCTGCTCAGCCTGCCGGCGTCGAACTGCGGTGGGGTCAGGGCCGCGGGCCTAGCCGCATCCGCATGGGGGGGTTGCAGGGAGGCGCGGCGAGCTCCCTGCGTCCATGGAGGCCGACGGGTCCTGCGCTCGGTGGTCCCCCGTGCCGGCGACTGCGGCCGTCTCCGACGGCATCCGGCGTACCGGCGGGTTCGTGAGGCCGAGCCACGCCCATCCCTGGCCTCCAAGCTGGCCGGGAGGAGCAGGAGCGACGGCGGCCGAGGCATCAGCGGCGGCTTCGGGTCGAGACGGGGCGGCACCAGAGGATGCTCGGGGAAGGAAGGGGGGAAGTGGGAGGTAGCTCCATGGCCCTGGGGTGCTCCTCCGGGCGGCTAACAGAGAAGGGGGAGGAGAGAACGGCCGTGGTGCCCGATGCCGAGCGGTGGCTGGCGGCGGCACTTCGGCCGTGGAGAGAGGAAGAGCGCCGGAGAGGGAGAGGGGGCGTGTCTAGGAGGTGCACGGGGAAGAGGGGGACCCAGCAGAGGCAAGAGGTGCTCGGGGGGAGACCTTTTATAGCTGCGGCCGCGGTGCCCCGTGGGCGCGGTCCAGGGCGCGCACGGCGAGCTCGTGGAGAGAGAGGAGGAGGGCCGGGGAGGATAGGGCCGACCGTCCTGCCGTGTCCCAGACGTCGAGGCAACCTCGGGGACATGCTGGAGAGGCCCGAGGCTGTCGGGGCATTGGGATGGGGGGCGGCTACAGTGCTCCAGAGCACTGTAGCGCGCTCCAGAGCGCGAGCTTTGCATGCCCTGGCATGCACACGGTGCCATTGGCGTGTCCTTTTGTGTCCAGCATGTAGAGGGAGTAGTAAACTATTGAGGGGTGGTCTTGGATGCTCTGGGAGCCACTGGAGTGAGGAGGGAGGTGAAGGAGGAGAAGAAGGTGGCTGTCCACAAGGGTAAAAATGGGGGTTTTACCCTCCAATAATTGAGATAAGGCAGAGGAGAGTTACTGGAGGTAGAATAGGACTAGGGGAAGCTGTGGTAAGAACTTGAGGCCATGGAGAAAAGTAAAAAGGGTTCAACCACTAGTTTTGGTAATTGGACAGAAGGTGTTTGATCAGGGTTTGATCAAGCAAATGACATCCACTTGGCATGGGACTTAACAGGATCAAATGTCACATATATTTAGGCCCCTACACCAAAATTGAGCTCATTTGGGCAAAGTGGCCAATGTAACTTTAGTGAACCCTAGAAATGAACAGAAATTGTTTCACCATGTTTGAGTCAAGCAAATCATCTCCCCTTGATGCACCACTTGGTGTAGCATCATCATTTGGGGTTATGAACATGCCCACAAAGTTTGAAGCTCCAGATAAAAAGTTGACAATGTAAAGTTGTTCAAATTTGCATTTGAACAGAAGTGGTTTTGGGGTGATCTGATCAAGTTGCTCTATTCCAAATCTTGTGCCATTGGGTCTAGATGCCTTATTAGGCCATTCTAGCATGTGCACAAAATTTGAGGGCATTTGGACACGTTTGGCAATGTAGAGTTGCTCAAACTTCAAATATGGACAGAATGGTTTTGAAGGGGTTTGGGGAGGTTTTCTTGATCTTCAAGGCATGAGGCTTTGCAAGATCATCAAATATGTCATATATGACATGATAGAATTTCCCTGGAATTGTTGGAGAATATTTCCTTTGTAAATATTTCAAAAGCTTGAAATATCCAGAAAGGGTTTTGGAAGGATTTGTCCAATATTTTGAACATGACCATGTGTTGAAACTCTTATATATGGACAATATATGTCCTATGAGTCTCCCTGAATTTTGGCAATTATTTTTGAAATGTTTAAATAAATTTTCCGTAATAAAGACCATTTCTGGCCTTAAGAAAAAGCTTTTAAATAAAATATAAAAATAGCTTTTAAAATTATACTTTTGTGGTTTCTGGGAGTCCTATATCTAATAGGATTCAAATAAACTTTTGGAAAGATTTTTCACACCCTAAATAAGGTACTTGCAGTGCAAACCTCAATTCAGGGGTTTTTGGAAAACTAATTTTAGAAAATACCATTTGGCCAAAATATTTTTATAAGAAAATTCTATACTGGTCTATACACATGGCATGATCATTGGAAAAAGGTTTTGGGTCAAGGAGATGAAGTATAAGAGTTGGAGAATTTATTTGATTTTTTTTAGAGCACTAGCAAACAGCAGACAAAAGTCAAATCAAGCAAAGTCAAAAGCACTCAAAAGTTTTTGCAAATCCACATTTTTGACATGAAAATAAGCTTAAGCAATGTGACATGAAAATCAGGGTGTGACAGACCTACCCCCCTTACAAGAATCTCGTCCCCGAGATTCCTAGACTAGGCGTGGAAAGAAAGGCGGAGTCTTGGATACGGGGTAGTCTTCACTTCTTCTTGTTGGTTCTGCTTCCGAGCGGTGCTCCTTGGAATCTTGATGTGCTTGATGGTATGGCTTCTTGCTTGATGTCGTCCTCGATGGAGGTTGCTGAGGGGTCTCTTGCATAGGTTAGGTTGGGTTAGCTGTCAAAGGCTCGGTGATCGATGTCCTGGCGGGCATCGGGCTAGCTAGGAGGTAAGAAGTACTTCCAGAGTGGGGGCTCGTGGAATATTTGGTGCAAGGAGGGTATCTCAGGTGGTAGATCTAGCTGGGGAGCCGCCTACCACATGACTTGCAGTGATCTCAAGGGTCCAATGAACCTTAGTGCGAGCTTCCCCTTGACGTGGAAACGCTTGGTTCCCTTCAGAGGGGTTACCCGCAGGTACACGTGGTCCCTGACATGGAAACTCATGTTCCGACGGTGAGTGTCAGCATAGCACTTCTGCCTTGACTTGGCTGCCTTCAAACGTTCTCTGACTAGTTGGACTTGCTCTTCCGCTGCGCAGAGAATATCCGGTCCAAAGACTAGCCCTTCTCCAGTCTCTGACCAGTTGAGGGTTGTGCGACATCTGAGTCCGTACAACACCTCAAATGGGGCCATCTGAAGGCTCGACTGGTAACTGTTGTTATAGGAGAACTCGGCAAAAAGGGAGACAATCCTCCCACTTGGCTCCATATGCAAAGACACAGGCTCGGAGTCGTGACTTCGAGAATCTGATTGACTCGCTCAGTCTGACCTCCGGTCTGTGGGTGGAAAGCCGTGCTGAAAGATACTTGGTTCCCAAGGTTTCTTGGAACTTCTTCCAGAACCTGGAGGTAAACTGAGTTCCTCGATCTGACACAATCTCCTTGGGGACGCCGTGAAGACTTACGATTCGGTTGATGTAGAGAGCTGCCAGCCGGTTGCCATCATAAGTGGTCTTGACAGGAATGAAGTAGACCACCTTGGTCAGATGATCGACTATGACCCAGATAGAGCCATGTCCTCCTATCCGACCTTGGTAATGCAGTGACGAAGTCCATTCCGACTTTATCCCACTTCCACTCAGGAACTTGGAGTGGTTGAAGCAATCCAGCAGGTCGCTGATATTCAGCTTGCCCTTTTTGGCACACATCACACTTTGCAACATAGGTTGCAAATCTCTCTTTCCATCTCGTGCCACCAGAATCGTGCCTTCAAGTCTTGATGCAACTGGGTGTGAGCGTTCCTTCTTGACAGGGCAGTCTTCAAAGGTCTTCCATCCAGCTGTCCGTCTCTTCTTGTCTTCGGGCAGGCAAGTAGGCCATCAAATGATGATGTTACCCATCTCGTCCAATAGCTTTATGAGGTCTAAGGGGCACGCAAGGTAAGCTGGGGTATTGGTGGTGGTCTCGGAGGAGTATTGCAGAGGCCTTCCTGAATCTGAGTCAAGGCCCATGGTCAGAATCTGACCAGGTGGTGGCTTGGTGGGGCTTAAGGGTTTCAAGGATTCTAGTGAGTGAATGAACTTATATCATCTTATCCTTAAGCACAGTTTCTGAGATGCCAATAGCTCTATCTAGTACTCCGAACGGAAAAGCGGCCTCTCGCATGGACCAACTTTAATCACCACTCATTGCCATACATATCCTTATGACTCTCAAGAGACGGTCTCACAAAATTATACTTGTCTAAGATCCCCAAATCCATATGTACGTCTACCTCTAAAATCCAAAGATAGATCATACATGCTGCTGAGCTTATATTAAACTCCATAATCCAAGCACTCAACCTAGTCTTGCAAGGCTCACGATAATGCATCTCTAATCTAAGGAAACACGTCATATGCCACTCCAAGATTTGTTTCCTTCCTATAGATCAACTCCAATAGCCCGGTAATTACCGTCAATCACCACATAATCCAACAATCCTACAAATCCGATGTCTACGGTGATCCACAAGATCTCAAGTCTCCATAATACCCAAATACTTGGAAGGACTATGCATCACGATAGTATGTCCACCAAATTCCCATCATCCGGGTCAGGTAAACTCCAAGATCACGATTATATAGATCCCTAAATCAATTCCGACCAATAATCAAATCTCCTAGGTTATCGTCCACCGAGAAGCATGATATCATAATCAGGATCATAGGCCTAAATCCAATCTTACTCCGAATCATGCAGACATATACAACATCTATTCCAACCAGAATCACCTACATAAATCAAAATCTCATGTCTAACGGGTACTCCTACATGCTTTCCCAAAGTCATGATCTCACCAATATGAAAACCTCACAATCCATCAAGGTCTTAGATAGTTCCTTGAAGTCACTGATATAAACCACCAAGTCATCTGTCCAATATCCTTGAACTGGTCTATCTATGGCATCGTCAGACCTCGTGCTATATCAGGATGAAAATGTGCTCACTCATCGTGTCCACTAGCTCCTTTACAACCCAGTGTTGTGCAAGGTTACAAAGGCTTAACAGGTTCTCACGCTTCACCATGGGTTAGGCACATGGTTAAGGATTCGTGTTGGAGTGTCTCGGGAAGTCTCAAAGGGTCTAGGAATGGGGTTACTGGTCTGGAGGGTTAAACATAACACTACGGGGTTGCAATTGGTCACGAAGGTTGTAGCAGAAGTCTTCAGTGCCAGTTGGCTGTCGAGGTAGGATCCTTGGTGCATCTTGTCTTGCGGGTTTTCAGTTGGGGAGAGGGAGAATAAAGAGGAGAAGCAGCATAGAGGAGGGAAATGCCTAAAGGGGGTTCTATAGTGCAGGTGCAACAAACAGGTGCAAAAAGGCCGAAACAAAAGAAACAAGGCAAGGAAGGTGATATAGCCATGCACTTGTTGCCTGGGGCAAAAGTGCGACTTATATCAAAACACAAGCAAATAAAAGCAAACAACACACAATCATGGTTCTATTCGAACCATCATATGGACTCGACTGCGCATAGGGGGTACACGACTCATCCTACCCTAGGGGTTCTCGGACTCTGTGTCGTGACTTGTGCCTCGTGCAGTCTTCTGAGCTTCCTCGGATGTTGCTATGCCCCTTGTAGTTGCTTGATGAACGATCCGGGCTGAGTCTGAAGAATCTTCAACAACTTCTCGCCTGATGAGGTGATGGGGTGAAGGTGTCTCCTTGTAGCTGGCGTTGGCTTGGTCTTCTCTTGTCTCTTTAATCATGACGATCCCTTGTGCCTTCTGGGGCGTCGAGGGTACTAGGTAGGCAATCCATATGTGATGATAATAACAAGGCATAATAGAGGTCCAACATGTCGGTTCCGTTGATGAAAACATCGACACCAAGAGCGGGGGGGAAGGGGGGACGAAGAGAACCGTTTTCCTGCTCACTATAGTGAGGCGGACCAAATGGCATGGTTCTCGTCCACCGGTGGTTGTCGACACAACAACGGTAGTGACATGATTACTCTATTAGCGGTGTATATCATGATTTTGCATAACCTATACCCTGGTCATCATAGGCCAACGTTGCATCTTCTTGGGACACTGTCAAGGGTACCACCAGCTTCTGGGTCTTCATGTCCTCATCCATCGAGGATGTAACTTCTGTTGGTACCGTCTTGTCGTGGTGTCTCCAATCTTGTGTGCAAAAGTGGTGGGTGAGTGTTTGGCAAGGTGCACTCCACGAGGATTACAGAAAATCCAGTGGTCTGGGCATAGGGGTTTTAGCAACCAAGGTTTTGAAGGGGAAGAGATCGAGCATAGCCTAGTTTTCGAAGAACTGAGAAGGGAAGAGAAGTATAGATAGTTTTGAAAACTACTAATAGTTTTGAAAATAGTTTTACCCTAACTAACGACCATGCTAACTAAGGCTTCCTACAGTCAGGATGGCTCTGATACCAGCTCTGTGGGGACCCCGACTCGTAAGTCGTGATAAACGAATGCACATGTACAGTGATCCCAGAGATCAATGCTCACTGAACACACAGAAGCTGAATAACAAGAGTCTTACATCCTTACATACCGTGTTACACAAATAGGACCATAATGGTCAAGCCTTGAGTATATCATCGCAGCGGAAAATCTTCAAAGACAACTGGGACCCATGCCATCTGCCTTAACCCTACAGGCATTCTGACTGGGAAGCGTCCTAGCTCGCATGCTCGTCACCAAGAAATCTTCATCATAACCTGTGCTCTCATGCCTGGCCAATAAAATAACCAGTGGCAAGCCAATGAGTACATTGAATGTACTCGCAAACAACCCAAGTGTGATAACAGAATATTTTATGCAAGGCTCTACTACTAAATTGGTAATTTTGCGGAAAGCTAGTTTTTCATGTGCAAGTATGATCAACATATAACAAGGATATGCATGTGTCTGTAACAAGTATCAGGAGGTCACAGACATCATTTTCAAGGAAGAGTTGCAATCAACTCATGCTCAAGCTCATTGTGACTTCCTCACAATCACATCAACAATATCACTGAACCATGTTGACTTCATCAATATCACCGAACCATGTTGTTTCCTCACACACACACCAGGTTTCGCAAACATTGGACATAGCCCAAGAGCGGTTACCCAACTGTCCATGACCGTGGACACGGCTATTCGAATAGTTTGACACTCTGCAGAGGTTGTACACTTTACCCACTAGATCCGGGGAACTTCCGTGCCATCCACGACCCGCGGTACCTCAAGTACCCGGGGTAAGCACCCGATCACTATCTTTCCCTAGGTGACACTAATATGGAGTCCACTCGATTGGTAACAGCCCCAGTGCCAAACATTTCACATCTCAAGGTTTGTGGAGTCTCGCTCCGAATTCATCACATATCACAAGCACGGGGTACCAACGGTGTGTCCGGTGCCCTGTAAAGACAGTCATGGCCGCCTATCCAAGCGCGACCCCATCCCAAGAGTGACCTCATGTCACCCCCGTCACTAGTAATGCGGGCACCATGCTAGTATCGACCTAGGTAATCAATAATGCCCTTTCCCATATAAGGGTAGAGTGGTTGTGCATGTAAGGTTGGAATAACGGTCGCAACTTAAATCAATCCGTTTTTCAAAACAACACACACCCTTTCCTCGGTACA
The DNA here is from genome assembly GCA_902687465.1 of Secale cereale. Taxonomy (NCBI): domain Eukaryota; kingdom Viridiplantae; phylum Streptophyta; class Magnoliopsida; order Poales; family Poaceae; genus Secale; species Secale cereale. The sequence goes on from LR738709.1 coordinate 350,837,525, forward strand.
CCACTTCGTCATCAAGTGGTTACCAACCTCACCATCTCCCTCGGGCATAAATGGCACCCGACGGGGTTTTCGAAAAGTCTTTTGAAAGTATCCTGCCTCCGTCACCATGCATATACCCGTCCCATTTGCGTAGCCACTATTATAGCAACCTAACTACTTCCACCCACATAACCCTCATAGGAAGGTAGGGTCACGTTTGATGCAAGTATCAATAATAAGCAACAAGGGTAGCAACCAAAGTGGTTTCCACCTCGACATGATTCCGATGCATTGAATAATAAGGCTTTATGAGACATGCATAAAAAGGTTTCTTGAACATGGTCAAAGGGCTGCTTGCCTTATTCTTCAGAGTCTTCAAATCTTCTGGTCCATCTCCGAATACTCCGTTTATTACGCCAACTAATGATGGAAACAATCATAATAAGCAACACAATCAAGGCAAAAATTAAAGTGCTCTAAAAATAGGAGTTGGACTTTTCTAGGATACCTCTGGTCATATTAGAGATGACCAAGGTGGTTTCATAGGTATTGGATCAATGGGTGATTTGGAACATTCCAATATGATGGAACCAAAGGGTTTATGGATTTGGAAGAAGTATACAGAGATATTTTCTAGAATGATGAGCAAAGGTACCCATCATCAAGTCATGATTTTAGAAGCATCTAGGAGTTGGTTTCACTGGATTTGGAATTAAAATGAATTTCCTAGGATTTTGTAAAGCTGATAAATAGGAAGAAATGGCTCAATAATTGGTGGGGTACAGAAACTATTATTAAAAATGTTCTAAAACTAAGTTTGGACATGACAACCATCTAGGAACTTGAATCACTGCATTTGGATCAAGATTGAGCTCTCTGTGATTTTCTAAAGTTAATCACAGAAAGTGGAAAATGGGCATTTGATAAATATTTGTATAGGAAAATTTTCTGGAATAATGTGCATGTTGCACCGTGTGATAGGGCATGATTTTAGAAGCTACCAGAAATTTGAATCATGCCATTTGGAGTTCATATGAATATTTGGGGCATTTTTGAAGTTGGCAGAATAAATAAAAAGGGAAAGAAATAGGGGTTATACCCTTTATGCTGCAGACTGGGCGGAGGATAGATGGTGGGCCGGCCCAGCTGCACGGCCGCGAGTGCAACGTCGATAGCGCCTTCAAGGGAATACGTCTCCGTTTGCCAGAAACGGACTTCACGGAGTACGTCTCCACTTAAACAGTGGGGCCAGGCCGCTGGGTCACTTACAGCCTGGGCCCACCGGGCTCTTTCCCTCCCTCATGGCTCCTTCTTCTTCCTCCCGACGGAGACAGAGGAGGGCGCCGGCCTGCTCGCCGCCGGCGCTGCTCAGCCTGCCGGCGTCGAACTGCGGTGGGGTCAGGGCCGCGGGCCTAGCCGCATCCGCATGGGGGGGTTGCAGGGAGGCGCGGCGAGCTCCCTGCGTCCGTGGAGGCCGACGGGTCCTGCGCTCGGTGGTCCCCCGTGCCGGCGATTGCGGCCGTCTCCGACGGCGTCCGGCGTACCGGCGGGTTCGTGAGGCCGAGCCGCGCCCATCCCTGGCCTCCAAGCTGGCCGGGAGGAGCAGGAGCGACGGCGGCCGAGGCATCAGCGGCGGCTTCGGGTCGAGACGGGGCGGCGCCAGAGGATGCTCGGGGAAGGAAGGGGGGAAGTGGGAGGTAGCTCCATGGCCCTGGGGTGCTCCTCCGGGCGGCTAACAGAGAAGGGGGAGGAGAGAACGGCCGTGGTGCCCGATGCCGAGCGGTGGCTGGCGGCGGCACTTCGGCCGTGGAGAGAGGAAGAGCGCCGGAGAGGGAGAGGGGGCGTGTCTAGGAGGTGCACGGGGAAGAGGGGGACCCAGCAGAGGCAAGAGGTGCTTGGGGGGAGACCTTTTATAGCTGCGGCCACGGTGCCCCGTGGGTGCGGTCCAGGGCGCGCACGGCGAGCTCGTGGAGAGAGAGGAGGAGGGCCGGGGAGGATAGGGCCGACCGTCCTGCCGTGTCCCAGACGTCGAGGCCACCTTGGGGACATGCTGGAGAGGCCCGAGGCTGTCGGGGCATTGGGATGGGGGGCGGCCACAGTGCTCCAGAGCACTGTAGCGCGCTCCAGAGCGCGAGCTTTGCATGCCCTGGCATGCACACGGTGCCATTGGCGTGTCCTTTTGTGTCCAGCATGTAGAGGGAGTAGTAAACTATTGAGGGGTGGTCTTGGATGCTCTGGGAGCCACTGGAGTGAGGAGGGAGGTGAAGGAGGAGAAGAAGGTGGCTGTCCACAAGGGTAAAAATGGGGGTTTTACCCTACAATAATTGAGATAAGGCAGAGGAGAGTTACTGGAGGTAGAATAGGACTAGGGGAAGCTGTGGTAAGAACTTGAGGCCATGGAGAAAAGTAAAAAGGGTTCAACCACTAGTTTTGGTAATTGGACAGAAGGTGTTTGATCAGGGTTTGATCAAGCAAATGACATCCACTTGGCATGGGACTTAACAGGATCAAATGTCACATATATTTAGGCCCCTACACCAAAATTGAGCTCATTTGGGCAAAGTGGCCAATGTAACTTTAGTGAACCCTAGAAATGAACAGAAATGGTTTCACCATGTTTGAGTCAAGCAAATCATCTCCCCTTGATGCACCACTTGGTGTAGCATCATCATTTGGGGTTATGAACATGCCCACAAAGTTTGAGGCTCCAGATAAAAAGTTGACAATGTAAAGTTGTTCAAATTTGCATTTGAGCAGAAGTGGTTTTGGGGTGATCTGATCAAGTTGCTCTATTCCAAATCTTGTGCCATTGGGTCTAGATGCCTTATTAGGCCATTCTAGCATGTGCACAAAATTTGAGGGCATTTGGACAAGTTTGGCAATGTAGAGTTGCTCAAACTTCAAATATGGACAGAATGGTTTTGAAGGGGTTTGGGGAGGTTTTCTTGATCTTCAAGGCATTAGGCTTTGCAAGATCATCAAATATGTCATATATGACATGATAGAATTTCCCTGGAATTGTTGGAGAATATTTCCTTTGTAAATATTTCAAAAGCTTGAAATGTCCAGAAAGGGTTTTGGAAGGATTTGTCCAATATTTTGAACATGACCATGTGTTGAAACTCTTATATATGGACAATATATGTCCTATGAGTCTCCCAGAATTTTGGCAATTATTTTTGAAATGTTTAAATAATTTTTCCCTAATAAAGACCATTTCTGGCCTTAAGAAAAAGCTTTTAAATAAAATATAAAAATAGCTTTTAAAATTATACTTTTGTGGTTTCTGGGAGTCCTATATCTAATAGGATTCAAATAAACTTTTGGAAAGATTTTTCACACCCTAAATAAGGTACTTGCAGTGCAAACCTCAATTCAGGGGCATTTGGAAAATTAATTTTAGAAAATACCATTTGGCCAAAATATTTTTATAAGAAAATTCTATACTGGTCTATACACATGGCATGATCATTGGAAAAAGGTTTTGGGTCAAGGAGATGAAGTATAAGAGTTGGAGAATTTATTTGATTTTTTTAGAGCACTAGCAAACAGCAGACAAAAGTCAAATCAAGCAAAGTCAAAAGCACTCAAAAGTTTTTGCAAATCCACATTTTTGACATGAAAATAAGCTTAAGCAATGTGACATGAAAATCAGGGTGTGACAAGCAGAGTCCTGCGCACGAGAGTTGACCTAAAAGTTTTACATCTATAGCTAAAGAACTGCCTACGGTGATGAACTGCGAAGAACAATGGTTCGTGGGCGAGCTACCGAGAAACCCTAGAACTAAGATCTATGGGGAAGAAGAAGTAATGCACCTGAGAAAGAGAAAGGACAGCGACGAAACTCTGGACGCGCTCAGGTTGGTGCAGCGGCCGGGCTTGGTGAAGACGACGAGCTCGAAGGACGGCGGCGGAGCTTGAGCACTGGAGGACAGAGGAAGACGAAGCAGAGGGGATAAAGAGATGGCCCTCGGTCTTATTTATAGGCGAGGAGTTCAAACGGCAAGCGCGGGAATCGAGGAGACCAAAAATCAGATATGGATAGAGCTGTCGCCTCGATCTTCGGAATGATAATAAATAAGGGTAACAAACAGGTACATGCGTTAAATGCGCGGATGATGTCATGATAGTTTAAAGTGACCCAAGAAGATGACGTCATGCCGGTTTAGTAAATATACGGAAGCTGTAGAAAGGGAAATCTGCACAAGACTTTAAAGACTGACATGAATAAGTTCAAATCAATCTGGGGCCTAATGTCAGGGATATTACTACCTGGTATAAACCGGCCAGGATGGTCCGGTTTACGTTATCAATATTTTATTATCAGAAGCCTAGTAGAGTATTTAGTAGGAGATCATAACCCAAAGAGGCTCAGGGCCCATGTATTACGGCCCATGATTCATAAACCATCATACTATGTACTTGAGATGTAAGATAGAAAGAACAGAGACCGAGGCGGACACGTTTATGAGCCGGCCTCGGGACTCTGTAAACCGGACCGGGCGTCACCTCTTATATAAAGGGACGACCTGGCGACGGTTCAGGACAAGAAACAACAGCCCCAGACACAAGCAAAGCAGATTCGCTCCCTGGTCATCGAAGCCTAAACAATACCACACCAAACTAGACGTAGGCTTTTACATTCATCGTAGGGGCCGAACTAGTATAAAACCCCTGTGTCCTTCTTCCGCTCTAACCCCTTTAAGTTAACCCGAGTGATGGCCTCATGACTAAGTCCTTTTGCTAGGACATCTGCCATGACATATCCACGACAGTACCCGACAACCAATCTTTCAGGCAAGCAACCCATTGATCATTCTGATACAAACCCATATTCTCGCTCATGTTCTCTTTCACTGCATTAAGGCAACAGCGTGTGAACTTATACTTGCTGCGGTAGTTGAACCCTATTCCTTTGCATGATCTGTCATTGCCACAGTAAATTGTTGAAAACCACTAGCATGTGTAGGAGTTGATTGAGCCATGTGATGTGTGTTCTACCATGTTATTTGTTTATGTTGCCTGCTATGCTTAGAGTTGTGTCAGGTCTGGTTCATCTGGGTGATGGATCAGAGTGAAATTATCATGTCTGGTAAAGAGAGTGAAGTGTGGAATATGCTTGGTAAACGCATCGTTGAAAGGCCATGTAGGAGTACATGGTGGGTTGTTTGATTGGAACCGTCCATAGGACCTGAGATCTGTATGTGTGATTCAAGACTCAGCTACTACCACACATTGGGCTCCGGGAGCTCCAAGATCTCTTGACTTATTAACTACCCTTGTCCTCTGTCCGGAAGTTGCAACTAGTTTCTGGTGTTTGTAGTTTACTGGTGGTAGTGCACAACGCTGACCCTTGGGGTGGGCTGTGATGCGGCAGGTACGTGGCACGGTGTACTGGTCGACCGTTTGGTGACTCGGGAACACTGTACACATCGTTTGGGGCCGTGAGCGACACCCCAGACGGATCTCCCCATGGATGGAACCCAAATAGGTGATAAACCTGGACTAGGGACTTGTGTAGTTAGTCAGGTCATGGCCGACACCCTCGCTGGGCTTCTGCTCGAAGGTTGCCGAGTACATGTCGAGTAAACGGCGATAAGTGGTGGAAGCGTGTGTGAAGAAGTACACCCCTGCAGGGTTACCAATCTATTCGAATAGCCATTGTTCGCGGTACGGACCACTTGGTAGCCTATATATTTCATAGACAAGTTGATGGTTACTTCTAAAACTCTCAAGACAAGTGTGAGTGCCGTGGATGGCCCTTCCGTAGGATGACGGAAGAGGATCGACGCTAGTGTATTGTTGTGGTGAGTAGAGGACTCGTGTGCGTAGTCTCATCTTGCAATCTGCTGCGAGTTGTAGTATAGGTTAGCCAAGAGTCAAAGTTGGCTTGCTGCAATGAACTCCACTACCCTTGTTGATAACGATGCATGTATGATAGGTTCTGATGTAAGTCTTGTTGAGTACCTTTGTACTCATGTTTGCTTAATAACTGTTGCGGAGGAGAACCCTGCCCCTTTTGATGGGTTTTACATAGACGTTGACGTCGACGAGTAGCTTGCTACCCAGACGGTGATCCTGAGCATGTGAAGGGCCTTGTAGATAGTCAGGCAACACCAAGCCTGTTTTATTTCCATGTTGTTTGTACTCAAACATGTTAGATTCCGCTTCTGCTTGTATGCTTGTATGACTTGAGTGTTGGGTCATGTGACCCTTATCTGTATGGATATGTTATGTATATGGCTCTTCGGAGCCTCTTAAATAAAGTACTTTGAGTCATAGAGTTCTGTTGTGATGCAATGTTGTATTTGCACATATTGAGCATATTGTGTGTATGTTTGAAATGCTTGTTATGTGTGGGATCCGACACCTAGTTGTTTACCTTTGGCTGCCTATCTTACATGGAAATGCCTCCTAGTGCTTCCACTGAGCCTTGGTAGCTTGCTACTGCTCCGGAACACGTAGGTTGGCCGGCATGTGTCCTTCTTCGTTCCTGTGTCTGTCCCTTAGGGGGTGTCACGCGGTGTACCTTTAAGTCCATGTAGCTTGCTACGACTTGGGTTCATACGTTGATGACCGACACGTTCGTTGCAGGGTCATGTATGCCTGTCTCTGTAATTTAGTGCCGCTTTTGGTTTATAACTAGCCTTGTCGGCCCGGGTTCTCTGTCATATGGATGCTAGCGACACTATCATATACGTGTGCCAAATGCGCAAACGGTCCCGGGCCAGGTAAGGTGGCACCCGTGGGGATACCGTGCATGAGGCCGCAAAGTGATATGATATGTTACAAGCTAGATCGGTGTGACTTAGGATCGGCGTCCTGACAGCCGTGTTGGTATCTCCCACTCAGGACAAGTTGTACTACACTCTGCAGCTTTGCTTCCAGCAAGGCGAGAAGGTCTCCAACAACATCGCAGAGTTCGAGGGCCTAATTGCTGGGCTCAAGGCCGCCGCTGCGCTGGGGGACATGCGTCTCACCATCAGGGGTGATTCGCAACTCCTCGTCAACTTCTCCAACAAGAAATACAAGCCCAAGGACGAGTACATGGAGGCATATCTGGAGGAGGTGCGCAAGATGGAGAATCGATTCCAAGGACTGGAGGTGCAGCACGTACCGAGAGGCACCAATAAGGAACCGGATGACATCGCCAAACGAGCCTCCAGGCGAGAGCCTCAGAGGCCGGGTGTGTTCGAGGAGCGACTACTCAAACCGTCGGTAGCACCGCCGGTTCATGAGCCGGCATCCCCTTAGCAGGGGTTACCTACGGTGCCCCGTCCCGCGGACCGCCCTCCGGAGCCCGCCTGCTGCTCGCCGCGGAGCCCGAGGAGGGTTGCTAAACCCAAAAGCTCAAGATGTACCTACAACACCACACCCTGCCGGACAAGGAGGAAGACGCAGAGCGCGTGGTCCGACAGGCATCAGCTTACTCCATCCGAGACGGTGAACTCTATAGGAGGCGCCCCAGCGATGTCTCGCTAAAATGCATCTCGAGGAAGCAAGCGCGCGAGCTGTTGGCTGACATCCATGGTGGAGACTGTGGTCATCACTCGTCGTCTCGCACCCTCGTAGGCAAGGCCTTCCGCAGCGGCTTCTACTGGCCCACGGCGCTCAACGACGCCATGGAGCTTGTGCGGGCTTGCGAGGCGTGCCAGTTTCATGCCAAGAAGATCCACCAACTGGCACAAGGCCTCCAGACGATTTCGCTCTCCTGGCCCTTCGCGGTCTGGGGATTGGACATCCCGGGTCCATTTCCCTGGCCAGCGGGGGGCTACCGCTTCCTGTATGTTGCCATCGACAAATTCACCAAGCGGGCGGAGGTGGAGCCCATTCGCGCGATCCCAGCCGGGTCGGTTGTTAAGTTCATCCAGGGCCTCGCGAGGCGATTCGGGGTCCCCAGCCGCATCATCACGGATAATGGTTCGTAGTTCACAAGCAATCTCTTCAGGTCACATTATGCTAAGCTTGGAACACAGATCTGCTATGCTTCAGTGGCTCACCCCAGGAGCAACGGTCAGGCCGAATGCACCAACGCAGAAGTCTTGCGTGGCCTCAAGACGCGCAACTTTAAGAAGAAGCTTGAGGCTTGCCGCAGGGGCTGGATCGATGAGCTCAAGTCTGTGATGTGGTCAACCCGAACCACTGCCACCTAACCCATGGGGGAAACTCCTTTCTTTCTTGTCAATGGGGTAGAGGCGGTCCTCCCTCACGAGGTCAAGCATCGCTCCCCACGGGTCTTGGCGTTCAATGAGGAATGCCAGGATGCCGCCTGGCAGATTGACCATGTGCTCGGCGAGGAGGGCCGCCGCCGAGCTGCCCTCATGGCGGCGCGATATCAGCAGGCGCTGCGGCGGTACCACTGCCGCGGCGTCCACGCAAGAACACTTGAAGTTGGTGACTTGGTCCTGAGGCGGGTCCTCTCCAGGGAGGGATTACACAAGCTCTCACCCATGTGGGAGGGCCCGTTCAGAATTTTCCGTGTCTCTAGGCCCGGCGCTGCGCGCCTGGAGACGCAGGATGGGATACCTTGTAATGCCCAGGATGGGACTATACCTCCTATGTGTCGAGGCACGACTTAAAGGTATAAGCCCATTCTGGAATGATCTCAAGTTCGGTATCTTTGCACATCTCATGTAAAAAATGGGGATGGAAAACAAAGAGATAGTTGGCTTACACTCGCCATGTCACACAATTCATTACATAGCAAATCATCATTCAAATAACATCACAACCCGTCTATGGGTGAAGATCCAAATGAAAGATACCAAACATACATAAAGCCACAGGTCCGAATCGCCCCTAGTAGAAACCACTACTGATCATCTAGATAGTGCACATAGTAACGGCTACGTTCCTCATCGTACTCCCAGTATAGCTCGGTGCTGTCACCTGAGTAGCTAACCATGGTACCTGCATCTGGTGTGGTGTAGAATCTGTGAGCCACGGAGGACTCAGCAATCCCGTTCCCGGGTAACAGAACTATCTAAGCCTTGGGTGTGGAACAAGGCTGAAGAAAGAATAAAAGGCTGCAGCTGCACTAGCACTAGCTTACGTAAATAAGAGCGAGAAGAGAAGTGCCACCAGCGATAAGGTGATCACGAAGAGATCCTGACTAAGCATGTAAAACATAACCCCACCGTGTTCACTTCCCGAACCCCTTTCGGAAAATGACCGTCACGGTACTCACGCTGGTAGTGTGTTCTGACCATGGTGTCAAGTTTTCTACAACCGGATATTAACAAATTCCCAACTACCAGATAACCGCGGGCACGGCTTTCAAAAGTTCAAAACCCTACAGGGGTGTTCCAACTTGGCCCATGACAAGCCCACGATCCGCGGAGTCGCAACTCCAAGGTGGGAAGGCCCGAGTATCCTCGGAATCCCGTGCTCAAGATATTTCGACTAAGGTAAGGCTAATCCAGCAAATCCTCCCGGCGTGCCGACACCATGATAGTAGCCGCGCGTATCTCGTCTCAGGCCACGACCGGATGGGCGATACTACAGGTTTTTACCTAACCTCGGGTTTCCCCAAGGTGGCCCTGCAGGTCCCCCAGTTTGGACCAACACTCATGTGGAGCACTGGCCCGGGTTGTTGATTAAGAAGAGGGTTAATTACTCCCTATGCAAGTTTTTTAGTTGTTTAGGGAAATAGTACCAATGTTGGGACTTGCTGGAAATGACTTAACGCTAAGCGGTTTATCGAGGGGGTCCCATAACCCCAACCGTGTGAGGAACGCAAAATCAAGGAACATAACACCGTTTATACGGTTCCTAGGGCGGCATGAGTGGAACAAATCACCAAGCAAAAGGCTTAGCCTTCCACCCATTAACAATATATAGATGATTTCATTAAAGAGTTTATATAGTGTGATATCCCAACAAGCTTCAACATGAAGGAAGAATCTTCAAATCTTCTCCTGCAACTAGCAATGCTATAAGAGGGGCTGAGCTAAGCCTACGTAGCCAATCAAAGGTTTGCATAGGTAGGCTGGTTAGACAGATTCATGGTTACAATAGGAGGCTGACAGGAAAACATGGGCATCGAGGCAATAAGCTAAAGAGCGAGACTTCTAGCAATAGGCAAAGATAGTAATGATATCTGGGTCAGGTCATCTTGCTTGTCGAGTCGTCGATGGGATCGTAAGAGGGCTCCTCATTCTCAACCTCGGTAGTAACCTTGTTCTCGTACACGGTCTCGGCTTCCGGCCCTACTCAACACGAGAACACGAGGCACGAAATCAAACAAGATGCAATGCGCAAACTACAGGATGCATGGCTGATGCACTAAGGAAGCACTGCTGGTGCACTTAGGATACACAACAAGACAACACAGGAAACACAGAGAAACAGCACAAGAAACATGACAACATACTCAAGCAAGTAGGATGCAAGACAAGTCTATTTAGGATACAAAACATGGCAAGGTAGGAAGCACAGAGAAACAACACAAGCAACAGCAGGTTTAAATGAGGCCGGAACTACTTAAGACAAATCGGGTAATTCCTCATATGCATAGTTTGAAATTAGTCCAGATCTGAACAAGCCTTAAGTTAAAGTTGATAAACAGCAAGTTAACATGCACCAAGACAATCTAAACGAAATTCTAGTCAAGTTTCATATAAAGTTTGTTTAAAACGGAGCTACGGTCTAGAAGATAAGATCAAAACAAGATAAACATGGCAACGGTGCAAGATGCACCCAAACATCAAGCAAACATACTACAAACATGTTAGCAATATGATATTATGAATATACATGCAAAATCACACAAGTTTCATATAAGAGTTGCTCAAAACGGAGCAACGGGCTAAAAGATACACCCGAAACAAGAAAACAATGCAAAGCTGAAATTAACAGCCACATAGCAACTTTGGAGCAATAAATATATACTCTACGGCACTCAAACATGGTGATAAGAAGCATGGACATGAAGTAGACATATCCTACAGCAAACAACTCCATTGGAGCATCTCCATAGGAGGCATGGATCAATAGCAAGAAGCTACAACATTTTGAACATGACAATAAAAACCTGACAGTAATATTTTATAGCAACTTGGGAGCAAGAATTAAATATGCTACAGCAACCCAAATAAGCATGTGAGGGCATGGATGGATAGACAACAATATATACAACAAGGAATCATCAATGGTCACCCCAAAACTAACATGGATTTGCCTAGGACAACAAGCAAACATAGCATCAGGATATTACAGATTCCACACTTAGTACATTTCACTAAGTGTTAAAACAACAACATTATCATGGCATGTTTGTGAGCATGTTTAAGTCACCTCAAAGCATAACATGGCAAGTGGTTTGCACCAAAGCAAAGAACTCATGATGGGGAATCCAAAACATATAAGCATGCAACATGGGGACAACCACATCAATAGCAACGAGCTCCTCAACTAGGCATCTCGTAACAAGTTTAAAAACCTAACAGCCACATGCACTTTTGCAATGGAGATAAACATGGCAATATGAATTCTATCATGCATCCTATAGCAACCAACATGTAGAGCATCTCATGATGAAGATGTGGACATATCATTTGCTTCATTTGGATAAACATGCATCAAGATATCACATTTCAAACATGGCATGAAAATAACTAATAGCAGTAGTTTATAACATATAGCACACTTCTCATGAAGATTAAGACATTTAGATGGACTCAAACATGCATGGCACAATGGAACAAAACATAGTACATGTCACCACGATCATTTTGACATATTATATGCACAAATCGGACAAGCACAGTAAAAGTTATCATGATTACAAAAATGCATCAGACAACAAACTAAAAGGACTTAGCAGTAGCAGGGATCAACCTCCAGTCAACGCGGGCGCGGGTCTGGTCAAACGGGCGGCCGGGTTGCAGTGCGGGTCCGCGGATCAAACGGGTCGGAGCGGGTACCGGGGCCCGCTAGGGTTCCAGCGAACTGGATCACGGCTCGAGCCCTCGATCGGGGCGGCGGCGCTAGCTGGATCGATAGATCCCGTCGGTGGCCGGAGCTTGACGGCGGCGCGAGGGGGCCGGCGAGCCTGGCGGCGAGGGGGAGCTGCCACGTGGCACGGTGGGGGCAAGTCGGACACGTCCGGCGGCGTACGGACGTGTCCTGCGCGGCGTGGAGGAGTAGAGCTAGGATTTTGGACGCAAAAAATGGAGGGGTGGACGTTTTTATAGGCACAAGGAGCTAGGAGACTCCAAATGGGGAGCGGTTTTCGGCCACGCGATCACAATTCAACGGCCGAGATGATGGGAAGGTATGTGCTGGGTTGTTGGGCAGTTGTGGAGGGGTTCTTGGGCCTCAAAGAGGAGGTACTTTTAGCCCACGAGGTTAACTGTTGGAGTATCAAACGAACTCCAAACGCGACAAAACTTGACAGGCGGCCTACACGTACCAAAACAACATCGCACGACAAGTCTCACGCCATTACGGAAACGTTACACGGCCTAACACGAAAGAAGGACTCGGGGAAGCCACGGGCACGTGTGAGAGCGTCGGAACTCGAAACGGACAACGGGAAGGGACGAGTGGGACCAGATGCAAATGACAACACGAATGCAATGCAATGCACATGACAACATGACATGGATGAATGCACACACGCACACGAAAAAACGACGAAAACCCGAAAAGACGAAGAACCCGGAATGGAACTAATGAAGCCAAAGTTTATATATTGCCATATAGGGAAAGTGTTACATCCGGGGCATTACATACCTATCCACAATTCCTGGAATGTTGAACACCTCAGGAGGTTCTATCCGTAATCAAGGCTCCGTGCCCGTGAAGGTCTCCGCCCGTGACACTCTCACGTAATAATGAGTTGGGGTTGTACATGCCTCAAAGTCTCCTTTGCGTTGCCTACGGGCCCTCAGACAGGGCTCCCACCCACGCCACAGTGGCAGTCCTTAACTCCGTGCTGGGAAGAAGACGTAGTGTAGGGGTCGGACGCAACCTTTTTACTTTTTTGGCTTGGTGTTTGGCTGTCAGCCTTTTCTATTTCCTTGGCTATGAGCCCTTCCTCTACCCCGTGCTATGAAGTTCTCGTGTTTCTCGGGTTTCTTGCATTTGGTTGAATGTCTTGTTTGGGATCTTTCTCGCCAACTTTAAATTCTGTTTGTTGAGAAAGGGCTGCGCCGCCCGCTCTTCTTCGTGTGCCTCGCGCATGGGGGCTGGGGCACGGTCGGTCACCGGCCTTCGTCTGCCACGACCCCGTGACCTCGCCTAGCCAAGCCTACTTAGGCTCTGGCATTGGGCTTCTCAGTCCGTGCAATCTACCCTACCGAGCCGGCTCAGGCTTTGGTGCTTTAACCCGCACTCAGCACTCTCAGCAGCCCTCAGCGGCTCACCCATGCTCGGGGGCTGCACGAGCTCTCTAGATTCGGCCGTCCTCACGACCCGATGGGGCTCACGACACCAAAGAGTCAGGAGCACTCCGCCTCAAGACGTCGCGAGGCATAAAAGCTAAGTAATCTCACCAAGACCAAAAACATGACAGCAAGTTCTCGCTTCATACATATATCACAGTCCATTACACGTCTTCTCGAGGCAACTTCAAATTTTTACACAGGAAGGACATGAAGGAAAAAGAAGGAGAAAAAGCAGAGGCCGCTCCCGCTCAATCGGAGTCTCCCAGTTCCTCTGGCTTCACCGAGCCACAGCGGCGCGGCAACCGTCTCCCCTTGCCGGGCCGGGCTCGGCGGCGCGGTGGCTCATCGCTGCCGCCGCTGCTGGAGGAGCTGCTGCTGCCACAGAGGGGGGACCCACGGCACCCCCCGGGACTAAGATTGTCTCCGGAGGAGGAGCTACTCCACCGGACACTGTCCCCGTCGTCATCTTCGTCATCGGCCTCGGGACAGCACCCAAGGCGCCTCCCTTCCTCCGAGAAGACCCTTACAAACAGCGTGGAGGCGCCATCGTACCTGAAGTGGAGCGTACACCTCCCCTGTAATTGGCGCGCGCGAGCGAACGATTGCCAGCCATGCTCCAAGAACATGTGACCCGAGGGAGCCACATCAACGTCCACCCAGGAGGCACCACTGCAGCAATCGGCAGCCGGCAACCAGACGCCGCTGGGGCCTCCGGCCGGTAGCACGTTGCCGAACGAGCGGGGAAGTCGGAGCCACGAGCCACCAGGCTTCTCCGCCCACACCACGAACTCCGACTGCATGTCGAAGGAGTGGAGCTGCGAGCGCGGGGGACGCGCGACTGCCATGCGTCGTCTCGTGCCTCCTCTCCCGCCACGGCCGGGACCACCTTCACCATGGGAAGACGTACCACGCCTCTCACTAGCGGCCGCGGCAGGACCCGGAAGGCCGTGCCCGCTTCCCGGAGGAGTCGCTGCGGGCGCGGCCGCACGCTTGCGGAGACGCCCGCGGCCCCTCTTCGGCGGCAACAGGGCTAGATCCTTCGGGGCCTTTCCTTTCTCCGCGGCGGACGGCTTCCTCGGCGATGCCATGGAGATCTCGCAGCAAGAGGGAGAGCGAGGAACAAGAAAGGAGGAAGACGACACTGGCTTGAAGATGGCTTGGGTGCTCCCTCCTAGTCCCATTTATAGGGCAGTGGAGCCCAACCACCAGCCACTAGCGTCGCAGCCATAACAGCCCCATCATCTGCGTCGGGGAGTTGTCAAGTCACATGATTACCAAGACTATGTGGGGAGCGGCGTCGCCATGTCCCATCCAACCATCACACGCCAGCCTGGCCCGCAGCCTTTGGGGCCCGCGGCACTTCGTCCTCGACTAAGGCTTCGCCTCGAAGCCAACTCCGCATGTGCCTTGGGCCCAGGGGCTACTTTCGGCGTCCTGGGAACCAGGGTACCAAGGCTTGCCTATTTGAGGCCGCAACGCGCTCCTGCCACGGCCTGGTACGGCCCAGCTGATCAGCCAGCAACCCAAGACCCTCGCGAGGAAACCAACATCAATACCCCCTCAGGAGCGGCCTCGGCAAGGCGCTCTGGAGGGGCGGAGAATCCAAGGCCAAGCCTGCCTCAGGAGGAGGCAACGACGTAAGCAGTGACGCACCGCACGAGCGAGTGCCAGCGCCCGCCAGCAGCGTAGTTTCCATTTTGGTGAAAAGGAGGCAGCGCAGGCGCAGGTTCCCGAGGAGCGAGACAAAGGTTTGCCCTTTGGTGCAACAATACCGAAGACCGCAAGGACGACAGGGAGGATGTCACCACCGAGCGCACCACCGCGTCACCGCCTGATCCTTTTGCAGGCGAAGACTTCTTTTGTCAGGGTAGGAACGTCCTTGTGTTCCCGCTCAAAAATGGCCATTGTGGGATCCCTTCCCGCCTAAACATTTCGGGGAAGAGGACCCTGGCCGCCTAAATAAGTAGCTAGGATCCTCACTATGGAGGGGAGAGCCAAGTCAAGCTAAGACAAGGCAAAGTAGATCCATAAACTCTGCCGCCGCGCAATGGAGCAAGAACTCTTGCCTCCGGACCCTCCTGAGCTCACCTCCTGAGCTCAGGAACCACAATACTAGTTCATACTCTAGCCCTCCCGAGGCCAATCCACCAAAGCAGGAAGTAGGGTTTTACACCACAAGGTGGCCTGAACCTGGGTAAACTCTTGCGTGCTTCACTTGTTGTTTGCTTGAATCTCTTCACTGGACCAGGGCGAGACGCTAGGTAGACGTGAGTGGGAGAGATCTTCGTTCACACCCCTGTGTTCGAACTTCTTGGGTTTTGTGGAGCCCGTAATCCGACACTTTCCGTGAACACCATATTCTGGAGGGTCTTATGGATCGCAAGCGGGAGGAATTCTGCAATTTCACCCAGGGCAGGCTAATCGTGGATGCCTATAGCCATGAGTTTGGAAATTTGGCACGCTATGCTCCCGAAGAAGTGTCCACCGACGCCAAGAAGCAGGCGAGGTTCCGCAAGGGACTTAGCCCCGAACTTTGCCGTGATCTCCATCTGCACGAGTGCACTTCCTTCCAGAAGCTAGTGAACAAAGCCATCAGTGCTGTGACAGGTCAGACTGATAATGAAGCCACATGCAAGCATCCCCGTGACTTGGTTCCTCATCCGGTTCTGGCTCTCACAAGCGCCGAGTGTGGGTTCCTAATACAGCTCTGCCACCCAGGTTCACTCCGAGGCCATCCTATGAGGCGCCACACCCAACCCAGCTGTATGCACCGCCCAAGACGCGTGGAGCACCATCTGCCAATACTGCCCCACGCACTAGCACTGTGACATGCTTCAAGTGCGGAGAACCAGGCCACTACATGCGTGAGTGTCCTTAGAACCAGCCAGGAAGGTCCATTGGCCGTGGTAAGCCAACAGGAAAGGTGAACTATGTCAAGCCAATCACCACTGCACGTGGTCATATCAACTATGTCTCTGCTGAGGAAGCTTATGAGGATCCTAATGTCATCCTTGGTACGATCCTTGTTAACTGCCATCTGGCATCTGTTCTTTTCGATATTGGAGCATCTCATTCGTTCATATCTGAGAGCTATGCTCGAATGCACCACATGACATTTTGTGACATGCCCACCACCATGGAAATTCAAACTCCTAGCTCTAGATGGCAAACCTTTAGAGTAAGCCATGGGAATGAAATTCTTGTCGATAGACTTGTTTTTCTTGCATCCCTAATAGCTCTCAAGTCCTCGGACATAAACATCATCTTGGGTATGGACTGGATGACGGCTCATTATGCCAAGATTGATTGCTACACTAGGACTGTTCAACTTACACACCCATCCGGCAAGACAGTCAATGTTTTGGCCCGGATGTCTGAGCGTCGGCTCTACTCTCTTAATGCCAGCCATCTACCAGAACTCGAAGATATCCCAATAGTCTGTGACTTTCCGGATGTCTTTCCAGAAGAACTGCCAGATGTTCCACATGACAGAGATTTAGAGTTCGTGATAGATCTTGTTCCAGGAAATGTCCCAATCTCTAGAAGACCCTATAAGATAGCACCTTTAGAACTAGCTGAACTTAAGAAACAACTCGATGAGTCCTTGAAAAAGGGTTTCATCCGTCCTAGTTCTTCTCCTTGGACTTGTCCCGTCCTCTTCGTCAAGAAGAAGGATGGAACGGATTGGATGGTTGTAGATTATCGAACTATCAATCTGGTCACCATAAAGAACAAGTATCCGCTCCCCAGGATCAACGACCTGTATGATCAGCTCGCTGGATCCTCGGTCTTTTCCAAAATGGATTTGAGGTTAGGCTACCATCAAATCAAAATCAAGAACGGGAACATTCCCAAGACGGCCTTTGTTACTCGTTATGGCCAATACGAGTACACCGTCATGTCCTTCGGGTTAACCAATGCTCCACCCACTTTCTCTCGGCTAACAAATTCTATATTCATGGTGTAATTGGATAAATTCATCGTAGTATACCTCGATGATATACTCATTTACTCCAAGAACAAGGAAGATCATGCTGAGCATTTAAGGCTCTTATTGACGAAACTTCGAGAGCACTGCCTTTATGCCAAATTCTCCAAGTGTGAATTCTGGTTGCCAGAAGTGACCTATCTAGGTCATGTAATCTGTGGTAAGGGTATTGCTGTCAATCCCGAGCGAGTTCAGGCCGTCCTTGATTGGACTCCACCTAAATTGTCAAGCAAGTAAGGAGTTTCCTTGGCTTAGCGAGCTATTGCCGACTCTTCGTCGAGAATTTCTCCAAGGTTGCTAAACCTCTAACTGAACTCCCCAAGAAAGATAAAAAGTTCGAATGGACCCCAGAGTGCGAGTTCAGCTTTCAGGAAGTGAAAAGACGCCTGACATCTGCTCCCATACTAGTACCACCGGATTTATCCAAGGACTTTATTATCTATTGTGATGCCTCGTGACAAGGGCTAGGTTGCATACTGATGCAAGATCGTCAAGTGATTGCCTACGCATCTCGGCAATTGCGTCCACATGAGGATAACTATCCTACACATGATCTACAGCTTGCAGCTGTAGTCCATGCTCTCAAAACATGGTGACACTACCTTCTTGGTACTCGCTGTGAAATCTTCACTGATCACCAAAGTCTGAAATACATCTTCACCCAACCGGATTTGAATCTTAGGCAAAGACGTTGGGCTGAGTTGCTCACAGATTACGACTTAGGAATCACTTACACCCCTGGGAAGGCCAACGTCATGGCCGACGCACTAAGTCGTAAATCTTATTGTAACAATCTGATGTTACAACAAGGGCAACCACTTCTCCACAAGGAATTTCGTAAGCTTCACCTTCACATTGTTCCTCGAGGATTCCTTTCCACCCTCGTGGCAAAGCCTACCCTTATGGATCAAATCATAGCTGCCCAGAAGGGTGATAAGGGTATATCCCAACTCCAAGAGAGCATTGCTAGCAGAGCTTCTAAAAGTTTCTCTATGGATGATCGAGGTGTTGTCTACTTCAAAAATCGCTTGGTGGTTCCCAAGAATCAAAAACTAAGGCAGTTGATCCTTAAGGAGGCTAATGAATCACCTCCCACGATTCATCCCGGTAGTACCAAAATGTATTAGGACCTACGCCAGAGGTTCTGCTGGACTAGGATGAAGAGAGAAATCGCTCAGTTCATTGCTAACTGTGACGTTTGCCGTCGAGTTAAAGCAGAGCATCAACGGCCTGCTGGCACCCTTCAACCTTTAGCTATTCCAAAATGGAAATGGGATAAGATTAGTATGGACTTCATTACCGGATTTCCCAGGACCAGGTAAGGGAATAATGCTATCTTCGTCGTCATCGACCGCCTCTCCAAAGTAGCCCATTTCCTCCCTGTTCGAGAGAGTATAACTGCTATTCAGCTAGCAGACTTGCATATCTCTAGGATAGTATCTCTTCATGGTGTCCCATTAGAGATTAACTCAGACTGTGGAAGTCTTTTCACCTCTCGATTTTGGGAAAGTTTCCAAAATGCTATGGGGACTCGTCTCTCTTTTAGCACTGCCTTTCATCCTCAGTCACGTGGTCAAGTAGAACGAGTCAATCAAATAATGTAGGATATGCTCCGAGCCTCTGTCATCTCATTCGGTATGGATTGGGAGAAGTGTCTTTCATTCTCCGAATTCGCTTATAACAATAGCTATCTAGCTAGTCTGAGCAAGGCTCCCTTCGAAGTTCTGTATGGACGAAGGTGTCGAACGCCTCTTAACTAGTCAGAAACCATGGAAAGACAATTCTTTGGTCCTGACATGATCCAGGGAGCGAAAGATCAACTTCGCATCATTCGTGAGAAATTGAAAACAGCCCAATCTTTCCAGAAGAGCCAATATGATCGCCATCATAAGGCTGTGACTTACGAAGTCGACGATAAGGCTTACCTTCGGGTTACTCCTGATAAATGAACCCATCTCTTTGGTATCAAAGGCAAATTGGCTCCTCGTTACATCGGTCCTTTTTGCATTCTTGCCAAACGAGGAGAAGTTGCCTACCAACTGGAACTACCTCTGCATCTTTCCAGAGTTCATGATGTCTTCCACGTCTCCCAACTCAGGCGTTGCTTCTCGAATCCTATCCGCGGAGTGGACCATGAAATGCTTGATCTCCAGGATAATCTCACATATCGAGAATACCCCGTTCGTATTCTTGATCAAACCAAGCGTACCACTCGACGTCATAATATCAAGTTTCTCTAGGTTCAATGGTCACACCATTCCTAGAACGAAGCTACTTGGGAAAGGGAGGATCGTCTTCGACTTGAGTACCCCACCCTTTTGCTGGAGGAACCTGAATCTCGGGACGAGATTCTTTTGAGTGGGGGTGAGTTGTCACATCCATAGTAAGTGCTAGCATTAAGACTAGCTAGAGTGTGCATCATGTTTAAACTTTTCCAGAAACTTGAAATGGGGATGACAGAAACCCCAGCAACCCCTTAACTCAAGTAGGGTTTAATTAAATTCATTCCAATGTACCCAAAATGCCCTTCAAAAATGTTCATCATCTTTGCCTTAGTCTTAAACCTCTGACAAAAATGGTGCACAATTTTCTAGGACATCCTAAGGTCACTGGATTAAATCATATGGTATTTGCATTTGGGCATTTAAATGCAATAAAATATTTTAAAAGCCCAAATAATCATAAACCAAAAAGTTCTTTGTTGTATATGTAACATACAGTGGACATGAGTAGTTTTATGATTAGTAAAAATGTTCTAGCATTTTTAATAATGCAAGACGTTTGCAGAAAAAACAGAAACAGAAAATAAATAGAAAAGAGAGAGAGAGAGAGAGAGAGAGAGAGAGAGAGAGAGAGAGAGAGAGAGAGAGAGAGAAAAGGCGAGAGGCCACTTACATGGCCAGCCCACCTGGCGGCCCAGCACTGTACTGGCCCATGCCAGCCAGCTGCAACGTCCCACCAGGCAGGCAGGTGACGCCGGCGTACGGCCACGCGCCACCGCGGCAGCTGCTTGGCGCCTGGCCGCCGCTTCGCCGCCCAAGGGCGCATGGACGACCTCCACGTCGTCACCCAGACCACCACGACGCCTCACTTCCCCCTGCCTCTCTCCCTCGCCCTCTCCCGCCATGGCCGACGCGCTCGATGCACACCGCCGTCGTAGTCATCGCCACCGTCTGTCCCTCGCCCCCTCGACGTGTCAGCAAGCTCCGCCACCATCAGCTACGCCGTCCCGCCGAGCCACGCGACGCCGGGAGCCCTGCAACGCCGCCCACACCATGATCCCCAACTCTGGCCGCCCAAGATCGCCGGCTTTGCCCCAACGCCGTTCGGCCCGCCCCGATATCTCCGTTCGACTTGACGCACTCGCCGTGAGCCTCTGACCCTTCTCCCGCCCTCCGTTCTCCCCCTAGCACACCGTAGCATCCGCGCCCCTTTCACCCGACCACGCTGCCGCCTGAGCTCATCGCCAACGTGGCTCCGGCCATGCAACGGCCTCACCACCCTGTCCAGCGTGCTCACCGCACCGCGTAGACCCTATAAGAGCTAGCCCCGTGCCCCCACGGCCACCTCAGCAACGACCGCGAGCTCACCCTAGCTCCGGCCGCCGTCGACGTCGTCACCGGCGACGTTCCGTCCACCCCCAGGCCACACCACGGCCACCACTCGAAGCTGACGAGCGTCCGCATCATGCAACACGTCTCCGCCGTCGATTTGGTCACCGGAGGACCAAATTCGAAGCGCTCCGCCGCGTCTGGCCTCGCCGGCGTCGAGCCGCCTGCGGGATTAGCCAGTTGACCAGGGATTTGACCTCCCCCTGTTTCACTAACAAGTGGGGCCAGCCGCTGACTAATTAGTCTTTAGGATAAATTAGCGTTAAACTATTTATGTTAGTTAGTTTTGACCCACTGACGTGTGGGCCCAACTCTATTAGTTATTAGTTAGGTTAAACTAACCTTAATTAGTTATATGTGTTAGACTGACGTGTGGACCCCACACATCAGGTTTGACCTGGACCGCGCCATGTTGACTTGCTGATGTCAGCATGACCTAGTGCTGACGCAGTAAAGCCTTTTCTGAAATTTAGATATATCTAAATGATTTATCTATTTTCAGAAAATGTCCTAAACTTCTAAAAATCATATAAATTCAACCGTAGCTCCAAATGAAATAATTTATATATGAAAAATGATCAGAAAATCCGATCTATCCATTGGTACCGGTTTCATGCATGTTAAAGCAAGTTAACCTTGCTGTTCATATCAAAACATGATAATGCACTTTGAATAATAATAACTTGGGCATGAATTTGAATCTTTGATTCAAATAAGCTCAAACCTTTCTGTTTATGGTTGCATTAGCTCAAAACCCATTCATCTTGCAATGTCATGAGTGTCGGGGATATACCCCGCGGTATAAATCGCCGGATGTATGACCCGGCTGGAGTTTGGCAATTCACAGGCGACCCGCTTTGACCTGGCGGTTTACGATTCATTGGTAATCCGGCAGGCGGTTCAGAGGAGCGACAAGACTCGGTGGCCCAATGGGCGGTTCATGAAAGGCCGGCTCATGCTATGGTGGGCCGGTGTATGAAGAAAGCATAAGGAATATTGAGGGATCGAAGAAGGTGAGAGTGTCTAGAGGGGGGGGGGTGATTAGACTACTCGACAAGATAAAAATTCTGTCTTTTATCAAGGACAGATTTTGACAGTTTTTGCATAGCACACAAGTCAAGTAGCATACTACACATGCAATTCTAGAGTATGGGCAGCAGAAAGTAAATTGCACATATAGTAAAGGGAAGTGGAGAAGATCAAACGCAATTTGGAGACGCAATGATTTTTCCCGTGGTTCCGATAGGTAGTGCTATCGTACATCCACGTTGATGGAGACTTCAACCCACGGAGGGTAACGGCTGCGCGAGTCCACGGAGGGCTCCACCCACGAAGGGTCCACGAAGAAGCAACCTTGTCTATTCCATCATGGCCTTCGCCCACGGAGGGCTAGCCTTACTCGGGGTAGATCTTCACGAAGTAGGCGATCTCCTTGCCCTTACAAACTTCTTGGTTCAACTCCACATCTCGATGACGGAGGCTCCCAAGCGACACCTAACCAATCTAGGAGGCACCACCCTCCAAAAGGTAATAGATGTTGTTGATGATGATGAACTCCTTGCTCTTGTGCTTCAAATGATAATCTCCCCAACACTCAACTCTCCTCACTGATATGGCTGTGGTGGAAGAAGGGATTGAGTGGAAAGCAACTTGGGAAGGCTAGAAATCAAGTTTCATATGGTAGGAATGGAATAACTTGATCTCAACACAAGGGTAGGTAGTTCTCTTCTCAGAAAGTGTAAGGTAAGAGTGGTGGTACTTTCTGATGGCTCTCTCCACGAATGAAGAGGGGGTGGAGGGGTATATATAGCCTCCACACAAAATCCAACCGTTACACACATAATTGAGCAATCTCGGTGAGACCGAAGTGGAAACTCGGTCAGACCGAAAGTTCAAATATAGTGAACGTTGGGGTTTTCGGTGGGACCGAAAATACCATCTCGGTTTGTCCGAAAGTGTAAATAATATGAACGTTGGAGTTTTCGGTGGGACCAAGAAAGAAAACTCGGTTAGACCGATTTGAGAAAGGACAGGAACATGCCAGTTTCGGTGGGACCGATAATGCAATCTCGGTGAGACCGATTTGAGCCAAGACAGAAGCTGGCCAATTTTGGTGAGACCGATAATGCAATCTCTGTTTTTCCGATTTGAGGATAGAAGGTTACAGAAGCTTGGCAGTCCATGTTTCGGTGAGACCGATCTCAAACTCGGAATGACCGATTTTTCTAGGGTTTAGAATATGGCTGAAGTGGTGCATCTCGGTGGGACTGAGTTGGAAGAATCGGTTTGTCCGAGATTACTTATGAGTGTGTATAGTAGTGAAAGTTGCTGATAGTTGAAGGAGATATATCACTAAGCACTTGAGCAACCAGATCATCAACACAACCTCATCCCCTTTTAATAGTATTGGCTTTTCCTATGGACTCAATGTGATCTTGGATCACTAAACCAAAAATGGAGTCTTGAGCTTTTGCCAATGCTTGCCTTAGCATTTTGAGGGGTCCACTTCTTCAGTCATCTTGCCATACCAATGTGATTGGATTTCCTGAAACATACTTGATAAAAGCATTAGTCCAACCACAAAGTATGTTGTCATTAATTACCAAAACCACCCAGGGAGCAAATGTGCTTTCAAATATTCTCCTATAAAGGAAGCAAGACTAGGACTCATTGTAATAGAGTAATCCTAATCCTACTAGGACTAGTCATGTAACCCGCCCCTTCATCATATGTAAGGAGGGGCAGGGCTCCCCAAAGGGAGGGAAGAAGAAACAATTTCTAGGGCTAGACACACTACACCACAACACTGATGCGAGGACAGAAAAAATGCCGGGAGAAGTAACTTAGGATGGCAGGCAAACTGCCGGGAATGATTTTCTCCCGGCAGATAGAACTGCCACGAGAATGGCTGCCGGGGATTATAATTACCGGCAGATAGAGATCTCCCGGCAGTTTGTATGCCGTAATGTTCCAATTTCACCCGGCAGTTTCTATTCTCCCGGCAGACTTGTTCTCCCGGCAGTTAATAGTTTTCCCGGCAGATGATATGCCAGTGGTACCATATACCCCGATCTATATCATTATTACACTTTAGTATTGTATTTCTTCATTTATTTAACATTTAGATACACACTGCCAAGGCATCCATTGAAATAAACCATAAGGAATTTGCACAGGTACTTTACATTCATATTATAAATTTTGTTTGTCAAACATTTACAAGGTTACAATATATGCAATTCACTGATTACGTGTGAAAACTTACATCATAATTTAGCATATGTAGTTTCAAGACATCTAAGTTGTACAACATGAAACAAACACCAAGAGTAAAGCTTGTAAGGTCTTCTAGATGAGCTCAGAGCATATGGTTACGACAAGGTATCTTAACCCGTCTTCAGCAACATTTCCAACCTGGACAGGAAGAGAAGAATTGAAAAATACATGTATAATAAAACATTATCTGCATTGCATTGATTTACAACACTCAAAAGAGTCTATTGAGTGCACCATTCCTGTTTTATAAGAAAAATCCGCCTACAGCATGAGGAGAATTTATATTCAAAATTCCTTCCAAGGCATCAAGTGAATATTCAGTTTAATAGGAAAATAAAAAAAATGTAAGCAGTTTCATGTCACAAAGATGGTGTTATGTTGAAGTGGTTTACAACATTCTTACTAGTCTTTTGGGCTCCCAGTCACACGTGCCAATGTTTTTTTCCATTGGACTAGCACTTTCTGCAAGAAATAGAACAAGTTAGATGTCACAAAGATGGTGTTGTTTCCAGTCTTACATGGTCAATCAGTTGGCAAACATATATGCAGAACACCTATTTAATCACAAATTGAGTGGTACGAGACACATGCAACAAAATAGATGTGTAGCTGACATGACACCTATTTCTACAAGTATGATTTTAGACTTCCAGTGTGTATCTATAGCATGATTCCTGTTGAGTACAAAATACTGAACGATAATGCCAGGTCTAACCACTTTACACATGAAAAGGTACATTTGTCCTAAACAATGCAAGCCGGCCATAAGTTAATTAGATTTATGAAAGATGATGCAGGACCATAGAGATAATCAAGGATGTGATGCCATTTTGCTTGTCTTAAGCAAAAAAGAGTATTAGAGCAAGGAAAACAAGTATTCGACTATGCGTAGGAATACAAGTGAAGGAAGCACCGATGCTATTCATAAATGGTTTTATAACTGGCAGACCAAAAGACTGTTTCAAGTACCGGCCCAACAATAACAAAAGATTAAGCTTTATAATACACAGGACATGCAAAACCTTAGTTCCTGGACATGTGTACACTGGACATGTAAAAGGTTCCACTAATTGTATGCATAAAAAGGCTAAGCACATTCAGGACAAGCATAGTCTGTATGTTTACTACAGTTTCATTTGCATGAAGCATATAGGAAACAAAATTCTAAATAAAGTTTGAATGTTCTGAAATAACAACAAGCATGTATCCGAGAGCTAAATACTAAATACAAGACTTAACTACCAAGATAAACTGCCCCCCGTACCTCACCCACGCTAATATGCAATGGTATTATGTAAAGAAGAGCAACTGTTACTAAAACACATAGATTAATTGAAGGGCAATATTACATAGCAATGCAAGTAAAAATTAGAATTCCAGGTAGAATAAGCATAATATCCCCTTTAAATATCAATCACAGAATGGATGTCAGTTCCATTATTACTTTTGTGAAGCAAATCAGCCAGTCCTTTCTATATGAGAACAATCTCATTCTGATACCCACAAATTCACAAAAGCACCCAAAGATATGACTTACTATATTTTCTCCCAATATAAACAATTCATCTCCAGCAATACCCCAACCTGCGATAGCTACAACAAAGACAATGTTTTTTAGAAGCAAATCCTAGTGATAAGAAAGTTAAATACATGAGGTAAGCACATACCATCATATTCAACTTTAATGTAACATGCTCTGACATTTACTGTAACATCGATCTGAAATACGTATAGGTATATACAAAATGTCAATACGTCAGGTAAGCATATGCCCTTTTTTTGAATGCAGAAGTGATAACTAGTATAGAAAATATAAGTGGAACTGTGGATTGTTTGGCATTTATTTTCAAGTAAAAAGCAATACCTATTCAGGTCAGAATAGAATATAAAGATTATTTTTCCAACATGTGAAAGGAATAACTTTAAAGAATTTTCATCGCTGCTATTATATACCTTTAAAGCAGTTAATTTTGTAGAGCAATTTTGAATATCAAATCAGCACTCTTGTCTACAATTTAGTTCTTGCAGATGCTAGCACAAGAAACATTCTAAAGTTGTATACAGTCAGCCATTAGTAAGTAAACTTTCTCAAGTTGTGAAACACTTGCCTTCAGTTGTGCAATGTCTGAACCTGAATAAACAAAGACCCATCCATTTCGCTAAAACTGGGTGGATACAAGCACATAACATTTAACAAATCATAAGCACATATACATGCCTATTAAGATAAGAAAATGAAATACGAGAGTACGTGTACACTAACCTTGCCGATAGTCTTTGCAAATCATGAGCATTATGAATTCCAAACAAACCTACAATTGCAAGAACCAATCTCCAATCCTTTCACTGGTAGCACCTGCATCAATTTAGTGGCAAAATAAAAATAAGCAGCAATAAGAAAGACTTGGAGCCAAGTAGTTACTCGGTGGAAGGGAGGGAAAATGTACAACAAGGAGAAGATAAAGCGACAGCATCTTGTGAGTTCTCATCAAGCAGAAAAGGAGATCTTCGCCACCTTTGTATGGAAAAAACACCCTCCATGATAGATTTGAGATCTTAGCAACCTTTGTATGGAAGAAACACCCTCCATGTTGTACTAGCATAGTGTGGAGCAGACACCGCGCTCGTCGTCAGGATGGTGGGAGACGTGGTGGGGAGCATGGCGACATTGACCTCGACGCACCGGCCCGGTCGACCAGTCCTTGTGGCGATGTCGAAGGGAGCGAAACCAGAGGCGTGTGGAGGGAGGCGAGGTTGACCTCTACGCACCGGCGTCATCGATATGGGTGGGGGTCGCACAGGCCAGCGGAGGGGGGCGGTGGTGGAGGGTGCATTCGAGGGTAGACCGGCAGAGGGGTCGGTGGTGGAGGGTCCGGTCGAGGGCAGAGGGGGTGTCGGCGGCGGTGACGGTGGAGGAGGAGGAGGGCTCTCGAGGGTTCGATTTGGGGAGGAACTGGTTGGGGGCGGCGGCTAGGTCTTCTGAGCAAAAAAAATAGTCTATCTCGCCTCCAAGCGTTTGGGCCCAATTGTTGTTTTCCGTCTAGCGACATGGACATCCCGGCAGATAGTGGGCCAGGGCCTAATTGTGCCGGCAGATTTGATGCCGAGAAACGTGGACAACATTTCCGGCAGTGCACATGCCCTTGGTAGTCAACTTCTCCCGGCAGTTTTTCCACCCCTAAGTATTTCTGCTGGCAGTAACTAGATTCCCGGCAGATATTTTGCCCTTATTCTACTATTTCTCCCGGCAATTAATTGCCCCCAATTCAGTGTTGTGGTGTAGTGACACAAAGAGCCGGTTTATCCGGCGACTCCAGGAGGGTCATAATGAGATCTAGCCTCAAACAGCATGTAGGGCTATTACCGGATGATGTTTCCCGGGGCCCGAAGCTGTCTAAATCCTTGTCTTGTGTTGCGTCTCTCGATTCCGCTCAACCCCTCTCAAGCTACCGCATAGATGCGTTGGCCTCACGACTAAGTCCTCACCTAGGACTTCTGCCGTGACAATTCCACGATAGTTGGCGCCCACCGTGGGGCCTGCGTATTATGGTGATGAGTTCTTGAAGGGATCTCTTCTAGAGATCGAGAAGCTCGCGATTGGCTAGCTGAAGATTACTTTGTTCGGAAGGATCTGCATCAGTTTTTGAGTTCATCAATTCAGATTTACGATCTCGGAGATTCAAAGTTCTACTGAGATCCGGGTTGCGCTTTGTCCACCGCTGTCGTATAGTTGATTCAATTACTCCCGCGTCGCCGAGACCAACAAGAAATCTCCCGAGCCGCCGTATACCGGGTCAGGTCAACCTGTATCAAGCACCCGAGCGAGTTGCACAAAAGGAAAATCCAATGATGCGTTGCGGACTCGGTGTCTAGATCAAGGTATTAAAGTGGGGAAAAGTACTGTTAGGAAACGATAAAACTATTACTACTACTTTGCTCAAGCTTGGGAAATACCTCCCTTACGTGGAGATAGATGGATTCCTAATATGAGATGTTAGTGCTACAAGCCACGAGCCCACGACCCGGAAGCGCAAACAGCGATGACCCGGTCTCGCCGCGCTACTTTCCTTCGCCAGCGTTGCTTCTGGGCCGCCGTCGTCGAGTCCCCGCCTGCGAGTCGCCACCTCGGGCCGGCCCTGTCGCCTCCAAGCTGCACGCCCAAACCGGGTTGCCGTTCCGGCCGGCGCCGGTGCGCCCTGCCGCCTCGCTGCCTCTACTCAACTCTGCTCTCGCAACCTCCAGGTCGCCACGCCCCGATGGCCGCTTCAGCCACTTCAAGCCGCCGCTGGCCGGAGCTGCTGTCGTTCGCCTCTACAGAGTCGCCAGACCCTTTGCAATCTCCACTTGTCCTTTGACTCGCCGTCAAGATTCCTACCCAACATTCCAAGCTGCGACGACCCAGAAGGCTAGCACAGATTATCCAGTGAAGATGTGATCTTTTGCAGCAGGGGCGTTGACTATTCCCAAAGTACAATGGTACACCATACAGCTGATTATATACCATCAGAAAATCCATCTTCGTGGTTGCGCGGCCCTACAAAGGCATACATTATCTATCAAATCACTCATGCCCAAGGTACGATCCGGTCCTCGTGCGCCGGCATTGGAGGCGACGTGTATATCTGCACCACCCGTGCCAGGTGTTTAATGAACCCCGAGAATGATCCGGAGGGTTTCTACCTGAACCGCCGGAACCATATTGAGTCGCTGGCCTGCCTGAGCCGCCTCTGACATGATGAACGGATCATCCGTTGTCCGAACAAATTAGGTGATATCCATCTAAATTTATCTTATTAAACACTTATTGTTTTTTGTCAAAGAACAATTACTCTGCCCTATAATATTTTAACACAGGACAATTTTTTATGCCATCATACTGCGGATACGGAGTACATGCACTAGCATTCGTCCATGCCACGCTGCTCGACGCACATGCGTGCAAGCCGATGTTCCCGCGGTCCAGTCTGCATCAACTCGTTAGGACCGCGCGAATCGCCCAATAAATCGCGCACAGGCCGCCGTCCCCCACAGTCCGGTCTACATCAACATACGGCCAACTCGCCCGTCCGCCCCCGTGGCCGGTTCACCGGACTGCACCTGCTTACAATGCCACGGACGACTTGCTCATATGCCCTCGTGGCGGTTCACGCGTCCGCACCGGTTTACAATGTGGAGGACAACTTGTTCGTCTGCGCCGGCTTATAACACAGAGGCCGACTCATGTGTCTGTGCTGCCTCTGATGCTGCGGTCTGGCCTACTATCAGGACCCCGATCCTAAGTCACACAGGTCTAGCCTGTAACACATCACATCACTTTGCGGCCTCATGCACGGTATCCCCACGGGTGCCACCTTACCTGGCCTGGGACCGTTTGCGCATTTTGGCACACGTATATGATAGTGTCGCTAGCATCCATATGACAGAGAACCAGGGCCGACATGACTAGTTATAAACCAAAAGTGGCACTAAATTACAGAGACATGCATACATGACCCAGCAACGAACGTGTCAGTCATCAATGTATGAACCCAAGTCGTAGCCAGCTACAAGGACTTGGAAGAACGTGTGACATTTCCCCTAAGGGACAGACACAGGAACGAAGAAGGACACATGCCGGCCAGCCTAAGTGTTCCGGAGCAGTAGCAAGCTACCAAGGCTCAGTGGAAACACTAGGAGACATTTCCCTGTAAGATAGGCTACCAAGCGTAAACAACTAGGTGTCGGATCCCACACATAGCAATACACATTACACGTACGCATAACATGCAAGTATGTGCTGTACAACATGGCATCACAACATAACTCAACAACTCATATAGATAAAGGCCCAGAAGAGCCATCATAACTTTTATTACAAACAGAAGTCACATGACCCAACATACAGACCATACAGGAAACGGAAGTATAACATGTCTGAGTACAGACAACTACAAATGAAAAAGGCTGAGAAGCCTGACTATCTATAAACCCTCCCAAGGGTACATGATCGTAGCTGAGGTAACAAGCTAAACGTCGAAGTCCACGCGGAACTACTAGTGAGACTCAAGTCTCTCTGCAAAAACATAAATTGAGCAAACGTGAGTACAAAGGTACTCAACAAGACTTACATCAGAAATAGCTACATATGCATCAGTATCAACAAAGGGGTGGTGGACTTTGACTGTAGCAAGCCAGCTTTGACTCGGTGGCTATCTTGAACTACGACTGCAAGTAACTCTTTTGAGGTGGCGCACACGAGTCCACATATTCACCAATCAATACACCACTATGGATCCGCTCCCGTCTCCCTACGAGAAGGCCATCCATAGCACTCACGCTTATCTTGCGCGTTTTAGAGTATCCACTTTCACTTGTCTATGAACTATACAGGTAACTCAGAAGTCCATTTCCGCGGACACAGCTATCCGAATAGATCATATATAACCCTGCAGGGGTGTACTTCTTCACACACGCTCTCGCCACTTACCTCCATGTACAAGTCATGTATCTCGGCAACCTTCAAGCAGAAGCCTGGCGAGGGTGTCGGCCAAGACCTGACTAACCACACAAGTCTCTAGTCCAGGTTTATCGCCTATTCGGGAGATCCGGCTAGGGTGTCGCGGCCCCAAACGATGTGTACAGGGTTCCCGAGCCACCAAATGGGCGACCAGTACACCGTGCCACGTAACTGCCGCGTCACAGCCCATCCCGAGGGTCAGTGCTGCGCACGACCTCTAGTAAACTAAAAACACCAGAAACTAGTTGCAACTCCTGGACAGAGGACAAGGGCGATTAATAAGTCGAGAGAATCAATTAAGGATCCCAATGTGTGGTAGTAGCTATTTCATGGATCACAAACACAGAACTCAGTTCCTGAGGACGGCTGCAATGAGAAAACCCACCATGTACTCCTACATGGCCTCACATCGCTACCTTTACCAAATCGTGTTCACACACTTAGCTCTCAATAGTAGGACATGTTCACCACATTCCAATTCATCCCCGATTAATCAGACCTGACACAACTCTAAGCAATAGCAGGCATAACCAGAAAGCATGAATGAGTAGGCACAACATGGCTCAAACAACTCCTACTCATGCTAGTGGGTCTCAACTATTTATTGTGGCAATGACAGGTCATGTAGTGGAAAGGGGTTCAACTACCGCAACAGGTAACAGTTGAAGCGTTGTTGTCCTAATGCAGCAAAAGAGAGCAAGAGCGAGAGAGTGGGATTGTATCGGAATGCTCAATGGGGTTTTGCTTGCCTGGCACTTCTGAAGATAGCACTGTGTCTTCATCAGTGTCATCGATCGCATCGTCGGAACAACGTCTACTGAGAGGGGACAAACACCGGCAACAGATAAAGAACACAATCAATGCAATGCGACAATATGATGCATGATCATGACATGGCAATATGCGGTTGATTGGGATAATGCAACTAGCAACCATATTAAATGAAGTTGGTTTGAACCAAAGGTTCAAATTCAAACTCCATATGTGATTATTTAATTGTCATTTAATTGATTTGACCTGATCAGCAGGTTTAACTTGTTCAAACATGCATTAAAATGCCATAAACAGATTCCTTGAATGTCACACCCTGCATTTTGTAACATGTTATTTGCATCAATGAAGCATAAAAATTTGGACCAGCAATTTTTTTTGGCATCATTTGGTTTTTATTTGGAATTGAGTTTTTCTTCCTATGCTTTTCATGTGCTCATTAAAGTCAACTATTACCTCTTGTAGAATTCATCTCCATACCCAAAACTTATGTCCAATGATTATGCCAAGTGTTATATAGCAGTATAGTATTTTCTTATAATAATTGGGCCAAAATGTATTTTATAAATTTAGTATTCCAAAGACCCCTGAATTGAGGTTTGCACTGCAAGTACTTGATTTAGGGTGAGAAAATTATTTCAAAAAGTATATTTGAGACCTAGTAGTCATAGGACTCCCAGAAACCACAAAATTATAATTTTAAAAGTTATTTTCCTATTTTATTTAAAAGCTTTTTCTTAAGGCCAGAAATGGTCTTTAATAGGGAAAAATTATTTAAGTATTTCAAAAATATTTTCCATAATTCAGGGAGACTCATAGGACATATATTGTCCATATATAAGAGTTTCAACACTTAGTCATGTTCAAAATAATGGGCTAATCCCTCCAAAACCCTTTCTGGATATTTCAAGCTTTTGAAATATTTACAAAGGAAATATTCTCCAAAAATTCCAGGGAAATTCTATCATGTCATATATGACATATTTGATGATCTTGCCAAGTCCATGCCTTGGGAAGCAAGAAAAACATCCTCAAAACCCTCAAAAACCATTCTGTCCATATTTGAAGTTTGAGCAACTTTACATTGCCAAACTTGTCCAAATGCTCTCAAACTTGGTGCACATGCTAGAATGGCCTAATAAGGCATCTAGACCAAATGGCACAAGATTTGGAGTAGAGCAACTTGATCATAATACCCCAAAACCCTTTCTGTTCAAATGCAAATTTGAACAACTTTACATTACCAACTTTTTATCTGGTGTTTCAAATTTTGTGGCCATGATCAATACCCCAAATGATGAAACTACACCAAGTGGTGCATCAAGGGGAGATGCTTAGCTTGACTCAAACAAGATGAAGCCATTTCTGTTGATTTCTAGGGTTTACCAAAGTTACATTGGCTAGTTTCTTCAAATGAGCCCAAATTTGGTGAGACACCCTATTTCCATACGAAATTCAAACCTGTTAAGTGTCATTGTAAGTGGAGATCATTTGCTTGACCAAAACTTGATCAAACACCTTCTGCTATTTTACCAAAACTACCATCTTGACCCCTTTTACTATTTACCTTGGTCTCAAATTTCTACCACAGCTTCATCTAGTTACTATCTACCTCCAGTAACTCCCCCATATCCACAGCTCCATGATTGAGGGGTGAAAACCCTAGTTCACCTTGTTGGACGGCCATTTTCTACTAAGTTACCAGCTTCCCTTCTCTTTCACAGCATCTCCAGAGCATCCAAAGCCTCATCCGTGTTGCTTGCATCACCCTAGACCCCCCAGAGGGCCAATGGCATGCCATGGCATGCAATAAGGCCGCTCCACAGCGCGCTACAGTGCGCCCCCGCACTGTAGCTTCGCCCAATCGCCTGCCCCCGACAGCCTCGAGCTCTCCCCTTGCGCCAGTCGATGCCCCTCGACGTCCTCGACCTCCCCCGGCGCTGTCCCCCTCCTCCTCCGCCCTCCAGAGGCCGTCTTCACACGCGCGCTGGCCGCCCGCAGCCTCCACTTGTCGGCCTCACACGCGCGTGCTGACTGGAAGCTTCCCCGCTCCTCCTCTCCCCTCTACTAGGCGTAGAGCTCGTCCACGAACCTCCCCGACTCCAACTCAGGCACCAGAACGGCCTCTGGCCTCGTATGCGACCACGCCGGCGCACGAGTCCACGGTGGATCGTGGGCTCGGCTATATAAGCACCCCTGATCCCTCTACTCTGCACCAACAGCCTCCCCTCACCCCCAGCAACACTCCAGCACCACTCACTCATCCCCGAAGAGCCTCAGTGCTCGGGATCTCGCAGTACGAGCCCTCTCAGCTCCTCCTTTTTCTCGATTTGGAACCACCGCACCCCACTGATACTTTCCCCTCGCTTTTCCCTCTCTATAGCTGTCGGAATCGGCCGGAGCAGCGACCTCCCGAAGCTCCTCCGCCGTCCCACCTCGCCACCGGCGAACCAGACCTCCCCGGCAAGCCGCACCACCACCACTACCTCCGCGACTCGCTGCTGAGTCCATCCCTGCCCTCCGCTTGCCCCGCCGTGCCCGAAATCGTCGCCGGTGAGCTTGCCGTCGCCGTGGCCGAGAGGTTAAAGATGACAGGCGGGCCCCATCTGTCATCCTCACCGCTCCCTCTCTCCCCTCGCAGTCACTGACCGCCGAGCCCCGCCCATCATGTTTAAATTCCTGACGTGCGCGCGCTGGCCCCTGTGCGGCTGGGCTGTTAGCCCTGGGCCGTGCACTGTGGCCGTCCTGGCCCAGTTGCACAGGGCCTTTTCTTCTTTTTCTTTTCTATAAAGTTTCAATTAATTTTACAGAAATGAATATTTGTCCAAATAAATTAATTCCAACTCCTAAAATCTTGTAATATTCCAATCTATTTAATGGTGTCACTTTCACACATATCCATGAAACTTTTCTGTTCTGTTCAAATTTAAATTCAAATTTGAGCAATAAAACTCCTGTTCTAAAATCCTGAGATTCCATTCTGTCACTCCAAAACTCCAACTGTGAATTTTTTCCATCTTAGTTTTCCCTCTAGTATTTAACAAAAATAAGTTGACATTTTTCTGAGCACTTTGATTTTTCTGTTTTCATTGTGGTCTTATTTTTCCGTTGTTATTATGCGACGTATAGATACCGTATTTGACGAAGTTGCTGAAGAAGAAGGTGGAGAAGGAATTGAAGACTTTTAGGACCAAGCCAATCCAGGCAAGTAGCCCTTTAACCATGATACACTTGTTCTTCGGAAACCGTTTGTTTTCGATGCATGATGATAGAGTTACGGTGGTGACCTAGTTTGAAACCACCACATGATGCATGTTTACTCATGATCTTGCTATGTGCTAGATGTCATGCAAATGGTTAGTAGTGATGCTTAGTGATGCATGTATTACATGAACCTTCGTCGTTGAAACCTTTTCATAAACCCCATCGGGTGCCCCTAATGCCCGAGGGTGATGTTGATGTTAGGTCATCACTTGAGGAAGAAGTGATGTGCCGGTAAAGATCTTGTGCATGGGTGAAATAATGGATTAGATTTATGTGTGACTACCGTCCCAACCAATCATGTGCAACCACTCTACCCCTTATGGGACGAGGCTTTATTGGTTACTTAGGTCGATACTAGCATGGTGCCTGCATTACTAGTGACGGGAAGACTTGAGGTCTTTCCCGGGACGGGGACGTGCTTGGATAGACGACCATGACAGTTTTTACAGGGCACCGGACACACCGTTGGTCATTTCGGGTACGCGTGACATTGAAATTAGGGCAAGTCCCATGATCTATTGTTTGTACCCGAGGGCCGAGTATCAACGAGTGGACCCTATGTTAGTGTCGTCTAATGAAAGATAATGATCGGGTGCTTCCCCCGAGTACTTGAGGTACTGCGGGATCGTGGGTGACACGAAAGCTTCCCGGATCTTGTGGGTAAAGTGCGCAACCTCTGCAGAGTGTAAAAGAATTCGAATAGCCGTGTCCACGGTCATGGACAGTTGGGTGGTGCTACTTAAACTATGTCCAGAATTTTCCGTATCAGTGAAAGTTGTGTGTGTGATGAGTCAAGTTGGTGACTTGACTCGTCGAGTTGAATCATATCCATGTTGATATCGGTAACCTGTCTTCGAGGTTACGTGAGTTTATTGATGCATATACTTGATGGTAGAATAT
Organism: Secale cereale; assembly: GCA_902687465.1. Lineage (NCBI taxonomy): Eukaryota > Viridiplantae > Streptophyta > Magnoliopsida > Poales > Poaceae > Secale > Secale cereale. Next base: position 350,873,198 of record LR738709.1, read on the forward strand.
TTGTTCTAGCTCATAGCTAGATTGCTCATTGTTGTTCAATTACATTGTTACTTTGAACCAAATCATGGGTTGCTTGCGAGTACATTCAAAGTACTCATTGGCTTGCCACTGGTTATTTAATTGGCCAGGCATGGAGGAACGGGAATATGAAGAAGATTTCTTTGGAGACGAACATGCGAACTAGGACGCTATCCCAGTCAGAATGCCTGTAGGGTTAAGGCAGATGGCATGGGTTCTACTTATCATCGAAGACTTCCGCTATTTGATTTATTTGCTATTCAGCCCTTGAGGCTTTATCTATGTAAGACTTGGTCATAATGGCCTTAACTTGTGTAAGACGGTATGTATGGATGTAAGACTCTTGTTATTCAGCTTCTGTGTGTTCAGTGAGCATTGATCTCTGGGATCACTGTACACGTGCATTCGGTGATCTCGACTTCTAAGTCAGGGTCCCCACATTGAATTTTTCTGATCATTTTTCATATATAAATTATTTTCATTGGAGTTATAGATTATTTTGTGTGATTTTTAGAAGTTTTGGCTATTTTCCGAAATAAATAAATCATTTAAGATTTATTTTAAATTCCAGAATACATTACTGCGTCAGCATGACGTCTGTGTGCCGTCAGCAAGTCAACAGGGCGGCCAGGGTCAAACCTGACGTGTGGGGTCCACACGTCAGTGACACAACTAGCTAACATGGTTAATTAGTTTTAAACTAACACTAACTAAACTGTAAGTGGGGCCTGGGCCCACCAGTCAGCGACTCAGCTAGACTAATTAAACGTAGTTAATACTAACCAAGGTTAAGCGAATTAGATTTAAGCCTAAACTAGGTCAATTAGCCGTGCGGGGCCCGCATGTCATAGACCTAGGGGGGGTCAAACCTCGGTTCAAGGACCCAAACAGGTTGGCGGCTTACCGTCGGCGACAACGAGCACGGCGAAGGGTCTCGGGATTTGCCTACGGTCCACCAAATCGACCGCCGTTTGGTCCTACGCGTAGTTGGGGCTCGCGCGCATATGGTAGGGCAAGCGGGAGGAGCTGGGGTGGCCGCAGCTCATCGGAATCAAGCTCGCGGCGGTGGCCGGCGCACGGTGGGTTGTGGGTTCAGCGTTGTGGTGCACTAGGGGAGGAGATGGTGCGTGAGTTTGGCTCCTGGGAGCACGGTGAGCACGTTGGGATGCACATCTACGAGCTGTAGAAACTATGGCCACGGCGGCGCCATGGCTGGCGGGGCGGAGCTCTCGGGCGCGGTGGCTAGGCTAGCTAGGGGAGGCAAACAAGCTTGGGGAGAGAGGGGAAAGACGGCGAGGCTCACTTGGAGGTCGGAGCGCAGCTCAGTGGGCTCGGGGTCGACCTGGAAGCGACGAATTCGTCGATGGCGTCCGGCGGCCATGCGGAGAAGACGAGCTCGAGGACGAGGCTTCAGGGCGTCCGGGGTCCTGTGGTTCGGCGTAGAGGTGCGCGGCAGCGAGGCGGAGCTCGTGGGATAGCTAGTTGGGCATGGGGAGATCAGTGGACGCGGCGAGTGGCGATGGTGGCAACGGCTCCGTTCGGGTTGCTGTGAGAGAGAGAGAGAGAGAGAGCAGAGGAGGGGAAAGAGGTCCAGGGAGAGAGGGAAGAGTTCGAGGGGGTCAGGGGGTGTGCGTGGCGTCATCCAGAGCATCCAGAGCGACGTCGAGTAGGCGGCGGAAGCAGGAGGTGGCCGAGGCGCGTGGCCGCGCGCAAGGGGCACATGCCCGGCATCCATCTGTCCCTAGGAAGGGGACGACTGGCACAGCCAGATGGACTGGGCCGTGCTGTGCCGGACCAATGGGCGCCAGGTCAGTTCTCTCTCTCTACTAAAATTTGTTCTGCTTTTCTATTTTTGTTATTTTGTTTTGATTTAGTTTATAGCCCAAATCATTTTAATAAATCCTAAAAATAATTGTGGGCATTAAATGAATTATTAAAGAGGCCCTTAACTATTTTTAGAATTGTTGGAGCATTTAAAGATATTAAAAGTATTTAAATGCCCCAATTCAAATACAATATGGGTTATTCAAAAATCCATAATGGTCCTTGAAATATGTGCAACATTTTTGGCAGAGGTTTTTAACCAATCCAAAAATGATGAACTTTTCCAAAGGGCATTTTGGGTTAATTAAAAAAGATTTTAATTTGAACCTAGTTGAGTTCACTTGGTGCTAGGGTTTCAACAACCCCATTTCAAGTTTCTGAGAAGTTTAAACATGTTGCAACAAGCAAGTGCTATCCTAGGGCAAGGTAAAGCTAGGGATGTGACAACTCACCCCCACTAGACAAGAATCTCGTCCCGAGATTTAGGAAGTGAGGTAAGAAGACAGAGGGACACAAGCTAACACAATCTTCATGATCCAACTGTCCTTCATATGACTGTTGATTGCTTGCCTCATGTTGATCCTGGCATCCTTGCTTTCGAGATCAAAAGAAACTCTACAAAATCGATCTCCGGAAAGATCGAGCAATTCAAGATCAACTGATGCAGTGGGACGTTGAAACATCCTTTGAGCCGAGACACGGGACACACATCCAAAGGGGTGGAGTGAAGCAAACGATGAATGTTCACCTAGTGGCAATAATTCCACACCTAAGAAGATGGTGATCGATACCACCAGACGGAGCACCTTAGAGAAGGTGACTCATAGAATTATTCCCTTAAGTAGCAAAAAGAATTACTTTTGATATAGAAGTCATTGAGACTCTCTATACCAGCCTGAGGCAAACACAAACGATCGTTTGACAGGGTTCGAGAGAACAACATACTACGACTAGCATGGATGATGTGGACTACCTTGTTGAAGACAACATAATGGTGATTTTTGCTTATCACCGTAAATGGATGGGACCCATGGCAAGTCCTCTTCTTAAGATAATCCTGAACAGCAGTGGCTGAGAAGGCAACCCATGGAAAATTGGCACAATGATGGTGCAAGTTGGGAACAAAATGCAAATGTTGGGAATGATTCTGGTAACTGGGAAGAAACCCAATAGTAGAGAGTGAATCTACTCTTTGAGAGGTTATAGCATAACCAAGAACACTGGGAGCAATCCCGGTTAGTGCCAGTGATAACACCTAGTGCTTGTGCATGCTCTCAAGAACTTGAGCATTTCCATCATCATCAAGGTTTTACCATTATCCGTGCCAGTGGTTCTGACAACACCACATACGACCATGATGAATAGCGATGGACGACGCAGATGCAAAGGAAGATAACACTTTCTCAGATTTCACCTTAGCGGAGTCAAGGGGAAAAATCTGGATGATCGACCGAGAGACATTTAGCACTCTGCTTATAATGTTCTCCTTGAGGTGCTAGCGCAACCCATTTATTAAAATGGTTTGGTACCTAGAACGTCAAGTAAAAGGTCAGAATTCAGGAGCACAAAAATCCATAAGGAACAACTAGGGAGTAAATCCTACGAAATCCTTATGGGGAGGTGGCCAACTTCTTCAACCAAGATACCACAACAATAGGTCATCCGGATGGGTGTGTTGGCCACGACATCCACTTTACCGATTATCGAGAGACCAAAATTATAGTTCTTGGGAAATGCTACAACCATCATATATGCCTGAGATTCAGTTCTGGTTGGTGTCAGGACACTCCAGACTCATCGAGTCTAGAAATAAAAATGAAAGTTTGCAACACAAATCAACGAGAAGGCGTTGCGAGATTCCCGAGAATGAACTACGATAGCAAGCTCCAAAACATGAGCTGGTTCTGCTACAAACCTGTGAACACGTTGTCTAAGAAAAGCAAGACCATGTAGTAGTCTTATGATAAGACACTACCGAGTTCTGGTTGGGAACCATCGTCTAGGATATATAAGTCCTTACATAAGTCATAGGATTAGCTCTTATGATGGAACTTCTTCTCCTTGAACAAATCAATCAGTGGCTTGGTGTTCTAGGAATACATATGGAATGGAGATGATCAGTCTATCAAACCATAGAATACTTCGCACATGCGTGACTGATTTGGGATGATTCCGGAGGAAGTAAAACAAGCGTTCTCAAATTCACGGCGGCAACTTACATCAAGTACTCGTGAATTAGGGGAAGCCACTTCTTACATCAAGACATCTACTTCATGAGCTAACAGAAAGATGATGCTTACAAAAGTTTCCAATGTTAGATTTAATGTTCAACATGAATCATGGGGAGATAAGGATGTTTGTTGATGGGCTCGACAATAATTCATCCAGGTTTCCATATAGATGGAATTCCATGACAATGTAAACAAAGTGATAGCATTGGTCAGACCAAAAGATGTAATGGTGTATGCTCGAGGGATCAACCACGAGTAAGACAACATTATGAATACCATTGGTTCTGATTTGACTTGACGATAGCCCACACTCAAATCAAAGTTTGGACAAGACAATAGATCCAATAATTGATCACGAGGATCGATCGATCAAGATATCATCTTTCTTCAACACACACACAACAGATATCCCTTGGAAGGAACTAAGTCAGGCAAGCTTTTATCTTCCAACTCTCCAAGTTGTTGTTTAGCTTAACCAACTAGTTCAGGGTATCCAACACAGATTCTTGGGGAAGGGGTGGTTTATAAGAAAACCAACTTAATCACGAACTCAACATAGCGGTCAGGGGACAACCTGGTAATACTTCGGAGAAGATATTCGGTAATCACGAACCAACGATATGTTGCTAAGCCCGAGAACAATCTTGCTTTTCAGGGCAAGGCGATATGATCAAAAGAGTGAGAGCTTGACACAATCCTAACTCATTGATCAGAGAGTGCACCAGAAATAAGGACTAGGTAGCACGATCATTCTTAGAATGACGATTCCGTATCCAACATGCTAAGAAAGAGATTACCGTCCATTAATTACCAGGCAATGGAGTTCCTAGGAGTATTGACTACACACATCACGATTCACTTGTCAGTATTCCGGTTACAACAACACGGAGACCGAGGAATGAACGATGATGGTGAGAAGTATCACTGTATCAAGAGTTCATAGGAGGTGGTGCAATTCCCATGACATTCTTGACATAAGGATGGTAATACTCCAGGATAGAACAAATTATAAGCTGGATTAGCATTCTTCATCTACGAAGTACAACTTCTTTGACCCAATCCTGGATATGGATGAGGTACTGGAGTTTGTTTCTCCTAGTCATTCTGAAATAGAATGGATTGACGGACCATAAGAATAATAGGCATCGATAGCACAAATGCACAACTACTCTTGTCTATCAACTGATAGACGAAGGCCGGAATACAACTAAAGGGAGACAACTCAAAGAACATATAGCCTTTTGAGTTCCGGATGCATAGGTTAGCATGTCGAACTAGTTATACATAATTCTTCCGGATAACCCATGCAGAAAGGTAGGACTGGTAGAGTCACAATATGCATGGAGTACTACTCAATAGCAATCTGGTTGTGATCTTTTGGTTCAGAAGAACTTCTGCCATGATGATTCATGGTATTGGAAGAACGATAACCACAGACCTCGAGGACTATCACAAGGTTACTAATATCCTAGAGGGACGAGCAAATACTACCAATAGGAGGTAAGTGGAGTGAGTCTTGGGTTCAAGAACCCAGGAATAGAATGCCTACCAACTAAATGGCATCACGGGATGCTTTCGAGAATAATGGCCAGAATCATCGCACTGGGAATATAAAGCATTGATTGATAACTGGGTGATCCTTGAAGACACCTAGGGTCATAATAATAACTCCAACACATGTGTCGAGGTAACGGAGTACCTCCACACACCGACTAGTGTGATTAATCTGGCCAAAAAGGACATTAAGAACAAGTAGGAATGATTTGAAAATGCATCAGATTGTTTAGAGACCTGGGATGACTCGGACAGCATAACGGCTGTAAATGCTCAAAAGATTTGAGAGATCCTGCAAAAATGGTGGCTTAACCACTCAACATCACAATAACAAGATTCTGAGACCAACTATCAACACACGGAGGTAGAAGAAACTGAACTGAGGGTTGAATCCACAATTAACGTGATCCTGATAGACAGAAGAGGAAGCCTAGTTCCTTAATCCCCGTAGAAAAGAAGAGGACGAATCAGATCAGAAGGTCATAAGGTAAAGGAGTAAAAGAGCCTTACGTTCCCTTCCACAAACAATTCCCTTACATAACTAAAGAATTTCTAGACACGACTTCGACCAGTTTGGCTTGCTAATCCTACAGGCAGTCAGGCTCTGATACCAAAGCTGCTAGGACCCCGATCCTAAGTCACACAGGTCTAGCCTGTAACACATCATATCACTTTCCGGCCTAACGCACGGTATCCCCACGGGTGCCACTTTACCTGGCCCGAGATCGTTTGCGCATTTTGGCACACGTATATGATAGTGTTGCTAGCATCCATATGACAGAGAACCTGGGCCGACATGACTAGTTATAAACCAAAAGTTGCACTAAATTACAGAGACAGGCATAGATGACCCAACAACGAACGTGTCGGTCATCAACGTATGAACCCAAGTCGTAGCAAGCTACAAGGACTTAAAGGAACAACGCATGACATTTCCCCTAAGGGATAGACACAGGAACGAAGAAGGACACATGCCGGCTAGCCTAAGTGTTCCGGAGCAGTTGCAAGCTACCAAGGCTCAGTGGAAGCACTAGGAGACATTTCCCTGTAAGATAGGCTACCAAGGGTAAACAACTAGGTGTCGGATCCCGCACATAGCAATACACATTACACGTACGCATAACATGCAAGTATGTGCTGTACAACATGGCATCACAACATAACTCAACAACTCATATAGATAAAGGCCCAGAAGAGCCATCATAACATTTATTACAAACAGAGGTCACATGACCCAACATACAGAGCATACAGGCAACGGAAGCATAACATGTCTGAGTACAGACAACTACAAATGAAAAAGGCTGAGAAGCCTGGCTATCTATAAGACCCTCACAAGGGTACAAGATCATAGCTGAGGTAACAAGCAAAACGACGAAGTCCACGCGGAACCACTAGTGAGACTGAAGTCTCTCTGCAAAAACATAAATTAAGCAAACATGAGTACAAAGGTACTCAGCAAGACTTACATCAGAACTAGCTACATATGCATCAGTACCAACAAAGGGGTGGTGGAGTTTGACTGCAGAAAGCCAGCTTTAACTCGGTGGCTATCCTGAACTACGACTGCAAGTAACTCTTTTGAGGTGGCGCACACGAGTCCATATATTCACCAATCAATACACCATTATGGATCAGATCCCGCCTCCCTACGAGAAGGCCATCCATAGCACTCACACTTATCTTGCGCGTTTTAGAGTATCCACTTTCACTTGTCTATGAACTGTACAGGTAACTCAGAAGTCCATTTCCGCGGACACGGCTATTCAAATAGATCATATATAACCCTGCAGGGGTGTACTTCTTCACATACGCTCTCGCCAGTTACCGCCATGTACACGTCATGTATCTCGGCAACCTTCAAGCGGAAGCCTGGCGAGGGTGTCGGCCACGACCTGACTAACCACACAAGTCTCTAGTCTAGGTTTATCAACTATTTGGGTTCCATCCGTGGGGAGATTCGGCCGAGGTGTCGCTCACGGCCCCAAACGATGTGTACAGGGTTCCTGAGCCACCAAACGGGCGACCGGTACACCGTGCCACGTACCTGCCGCGTCACAGCCCACCCCGAGGGTCAGCGCTGCGCACGACCTCCAGTAAACAACAAACACCAGAAACTAGTTGCAACTCCTGGACAGAGGACAAGGGCGATTAATAAGTCGAGAGATTCAATTAAGGATCCCAATGTGTGGTAGTCGCTGTTTCATGGATCACAAACACAGAACTCAGTTCTTGAGGACGGCTGCAATGAGACTACCCACCATGTACTCCTACATGGCCTCTCATCGCTACCTTTACCAAATCGTGTTCACACACATAGCTCTCAATAGTAGGACATGTTCACCACATTCCAATTCATCCTCGATGAATCAGACCAGACACAACTCTAAGCAATAGCAGGCATAACCAGAAAGCATGAATGAGTAGGCACAACATGGCTCAAACAACTCCTACTCATTCTAGTGGGTTTCAACTATTTACTATGGCAATGACAGGTCATGCAGTGGAAAGGGGTTCAACTACCGCAGCAGGTAACAGTTGAAGCATTGTTGTCCTAATGCAGTAAAAGAGAGCAAGAGCGAGAGAGTGGGATTGTATCAGAATGCTCAATGGGGTTTTGCTTGCGTGGCACTTCTGAAGATAGCACTGTGTCTTCAACAATGTCATCGATCGCATCGTCGGAACAACGTCTACTGAGAGGGAACAAACACCGGCAACAGATAAAGAACACAATCAATGCAATGCGACAATATGATGCATGATCATGACATGGCAATATGCTGTTGATTGGGCTAATACAACTAGCAACCATATTAAATGAAGTTGGTTTGAACCAAAGGTTCAAATTCAAACTCCATATGTGATTATTTAATTGTCATTTAATTGATTTGACCTGATCAGCAGGTTTAACTTGTCCAAACATGCATGAAAATGCCATAAACAGATTCCTTGAATTTTTCTGACCATTTTTCATATATAAATTATTTTCATTAGAGTTATAGATTATTTTCTGTGATTTTTAGAAGTTTTGGCTATTTTCTGAAATAAATAAATCATTTAAGATTTATTTTAAATTCCAGAAAACATTACTACGTCAGCATGACGTCTGTGTGACGTCAGCAAGTCAACAGGGCGGCCAGGGTCAAACCTAACGTGTGGGGTCCACACGTCAGTGACACAACTAGCTAACAGGGTTAGTTAGTTTTAAACTAACACTAACTAAACTGTTAGTGGGGCCTGGGCCCACCAGTCAGCGACTCAGCTAGACTAATTAAACGTAGTTAATACTAACCAAGGTTAAGCTAATTAGATTTAAGCCTAAACTAGGTCAATTAGCCGTGCGGGGCTCGCATGTCATAGACCCAGGGGGGGTCAAACCTCGGGTCAAGGACCCAAACAGGCCGGTGGCTTATCATCGGCGACAACGAGCATGGCGGAGGGTCTCGGGATTTGCCTACGGTCGACCAAATCGACCGCCGTTTGGTCCTACGCGTAGTTGGGGCTCGCGCGCATCCGGTAGGACAAGCGGGAGGAGCTGGGGTGGCCGGAGCTCGTCGGAATCAAGCTCGCGGCGGCGGCCGGCGCACGGTGGGTTGCGGGTTCGGGGCTGTGGTGCTCTATGGGAGGATATGGTGCGTGTGTTTGGCTCCTGGGAGCACGGTGAGCAGGTTGGGATGCACATTCGCGAGCTGTAGCAACTATGGCCACGGCGGCGCCATGGCCGGCAGGGCGAAGCTCTCAGGCGCGGTGGCTAGGCTAGCTAGGGGAGGCAAACAAGCTTGGGGAGAGAGGGGAAAGACGGTGAGGCTCACTGGGAGGTCGGAGCGCAGCTCAGTGGGCTCGGGGTCGACCTGGAAGCGGTGAATTCGTTGATGGCGTCCGGCGGCCGTGCGGAGAAGACGAGCTCGAGGACGAGGCTTCAGGGCGTCCGGGGTCCTGTGGTTCGGCGTAGAGGTGTGCGGCAGCAAGGCAGAGCTCGTGGGATAGCTAGCTGGGCATGGGGAGATCAATGGACGCGGCGAGTGGCGACGGTGGCAATGGCTCCGTTCGGGTTGCCGTGAGAGAGAGAGAGAGCAGAGGAGGGGAAAGAGGTCCAGGGAGAGAGGGAAGAGGACGAGGGGGTTGGGGGTGTGCGTTGCGTCATCCAGAGCATCCAGAGCGACGTCGACTAGGTGGCGGAAGCAGGAGGTGGCCGAGGCGCGTGGCCGCGCGCAAGGGGCACATGCTCGGCGTCCTTCTGTCCCAAGGAAGGGGACGACTGGCACAGCCAGATGGACTGGGCCGTGCTGGGCCGGACCAGTGGGCGCCAGGTCAGTTCTCTCTCTCTACTAAAATTTGTTCTGCTTTTCTATTTTTGTTATTTTGATTTGATTTAGTTTATAGCCCAAATCATTTTAATAAATCCTGAAAATAATTGTGGGCATTAAATGAATTATTGAAGAGGCCCTTAACTATTTTCAGAATTGTTGGAGCTTTTAAAGATATTAAAAGTATTTAAATGCCCCAATTCAAATACAATATGGGTTATTCAAAAATCCAGAATGGTCCTAGAAATACGGGCAACATTTTTGGCAGAGGTTTTTAACCAATCCAAAAATGATGGAATTTTCCAAAGGGCATTTTGGGTTCATTGAAAAATATTTTAATTTGAACCTAGTTGAGTTCACTTGGTGCTAGGGTTTCAACAACCCCATTTCAAGTTTCTGAGAAATTTAAACATGATGCAACAAGCAAGTGCTATCCAAGAGCAAGGTAAAGCTAGGGATGTGACACCTACTTAACTTACCGGGTTGGCTAACGGACACTGATGAAGATCATAAGGTCCAAATACATCAGGTGATGTCTTTCTAAGTTGATTTTATTAGCACATATTATTTTTTGTCAAAGAGCAGTTTATCTTTGCCTTGGTCTGCAATATCGTTTATCCAGGACAATTGTTCACTGCAAGAGCGATGGCCGTGTCATGGATGTATAGCTCGCACCACCATTATCATGCGCCAGCATTTGACTGTGTCATGATGCTCGACGAATATATGTGCGAACTGCCGCTTTTACGGCCCAATTTATATCAACTTGACGCAGTTGACTCACCCGTTTGCGCGACTTATCACGCATGCGAATGACTCGCCCGTCCGCACCGGCTTACAATGCCGCGGCCGGTTCATCTGTCTGCTCCCGCGACCGGCTCGGCCGTGATTGATTTCGGCTTCGCCGTTGTATCATCGACTCCATGGTGGATAATTTCTGGTCTAACATATCAGGTTAAATCCATCCATTATATTTTTATATTACATATCGCTTTCTTTAAAAGAACAATTACTCCGGTCTGCAAAGTTATCTAATGCACGACCATAAATCGCCATATTGGTGCAAATTTAAAGGCCAATTCACCCGTTTGCGCCGGTTTACTATGCCGCAGACAGCTCGCCCGTCCGCCCCCTCGGCCGGTTCACCGAACTGCACCGGCTTACAACGCCATGGTCGACTCATTTATCTATATCACATCTGATGTTGCGGCCGTCTTGGTCTACATCAACATACTGGGCCGCACCTGTGTTTATTAAGTATGAGCAAGTCACAGCTTGGGTAGCCCGGTTTTCTTTCAACAAAATGGAGACAAATTATCATATACTATCAACCGCCGTCTGCACTGGGTGGCTCAATGGGCAGGCGCACAAGTCGCCGCCACTTCAATTTGGTTAAATTCAAATCCCCAGTTGGAAGGAACCATTGGCCGAGTTGTTGATATGGCTCGTACGGGATCATTTATAACCCGCCGCAGTCACCTCTACCTTCTGTGGGTTCACATCGCGCTATCAACACCAATGATATACACCTTATACTATGGTCAAATATGGAGAGTCTCAATCCAACCCCTCGAATAGTCTCAAGACTTGGGGGCTACGATGACATGACTCAGCAAATCTTGGCAGTTTCAGCAAATTTAAGAACCGTAGGACGATGGAGGGAAAGATAACCCAGTCCTGGAGGCAACTGCTATATTGATGAAAACGCAAAAGACATTAGTCTTACTGAAGCTCTCAAATATTCGGTTCACAATCCGATTCAAGGCAAAGTTTCCTAAAAAGCTCTGAAGCTCTCAAATCTGGTTTAAGAATTTCCGATTTAAAAATAGTTAATCTCTCGCAAGTTCGAGTTTATAGGCCGTCAGAAAATTCCGCCTGAAAATGAAGATTCCGATTTAAGATCCGGTTCAAGGGAAAGATGTCTCCCACAAAGCTTTAAAGCTCTCAATATCCGGTTTAAGAATTTCTGGTTCAAAAGAATAATCTCTCGCAAGTTCGAGTTCTCAGGGAAAATTAAAGGGACCAAAGAGAGCTTGTTGCACAACACAACTCAAACATAGGCACCCGACGAGCACAGCTCAGAAATATATCATTCGGGGGCTTCTATTTATAAAGCGGAGTTCTGATTACCCATTGATCCGGCTATCAAGCCAATATTATCATAAGAACATAGTTTTGGTTACTTCGGTGATCCGGCGATCAAGCCAACATGATGGTAAGGGGCAAAAGAGAGTTTGATGCATAGCACAACTCAAACATAGGCACCCGACGAGCACAACTCACAATCCTACCTCGGGGCTCCTAACGCATGGCGTCAACGAGTTGACAACCATTGTAGTAGGCTATCAAGCCACGGCTTGGAAGCCTGGTATATACACCTAAAACCCCGAATTAGCCTGTCTGCGTTAAGTAAGTCACTCCTCCCAGGTAAACCTGGTATGACCTGTCGAACGTTTCACAAGTCAATCTTCTTATAGACCCTGAACTTGGCAACGTTAAATTGACGATTGGTTAAGGATTGAGGTCCATCTTAACAGGATTTGTGAAATGGTTAATTCAGTGGCCTGGCAGCCCATGAAAAGCCTCAAATTTGGAGCCTGGCAGCTCGTAAAAAGCCTCGACTACAAGTTTTTATTTGCTTTGCTTGCCGAATTTTCACTTCTCAAAGAGATTGTTAATCCGATATCTATCGATTCGGCCTAGTGGTTGACTACAAGTCACCACCATCAAGTAAACCGGTGTTCATTAACCCGGCTTGGCTTTCAACTACAAGTTGTCAGTACATGATCAGTTGTAATGACTGGTGGTTTAACCCAGCCTGGCTTTTGACTATAAGTTGCGAGTATGAGATAAGATAATGACTGGTGTTTATTAATTCGGCCTGGCTTTCGACTATAAGTCGCCAATATGAGATAAGATAATGACCAGTGTTTATTAACCCGACCCGGTTTTGTTTATAAACCGACAGTCTATGATAATTGCCAAATGTTCAAATTTTGGGTTATCACCCTTACTACGCTGGCTTGGTAAAACCAACAGTGTGATCAAATATCACTCGAATCGGTTTTCAAACTGGGTTATATTATTCAAATCTTTAACAGCCAACATGGTTGAATTTTTATTATGGTTATCAATAACCAGTATTATGATTAAGGTTTTCAAAGTCGCTTTAGCGCAATGGCTATCATATTATCAATGGAAATGATCTATTCCACAAACTGAAGGAATAGTCCCGAATCGCTGCAGGCTTATGACCCGACACTTGGGGGATATATTACTCAAGTTGATATGACATCAAACATGAAAGTCTCATGTCGCTGCAAGCATGCACCATGACACTTGGGGGCTAATGCAAAGTCATTTTTTTGCTGACCTTACTGAAGACCCGACTCATCACATTATAATGAGCCGGCCCTTGGGGGCTGCTAATTGCTCCTGTCAACAATTCAAGGTACACAAGGTTTAGTCCATTATATTGAAGGGTTCATTGTTCAGTTGGTAAAGCACAAAGCTCGTAACCTTGTGGACGTGGGTTCAAGACCTACAATGGAGGCTACATTATAAGATGTTATTTTCATTGAAGTATATATCAAGTCCCAGCTCAGTATTACCTTAATGAGCCAACCCTTGGGGGTTACACATCACTGCTCAAATCTACATGATTATATTTACAAAGTCCCTGCTCATTATTGTATAATGACCCGGCCCTTGGGGGCTACGCTGGTTGAAGTTTTTATGGGCATCAGGCGATTACAAGTCCCAGGTTGCTGAAAGCATGACAACCCGACACTTGGGAGCTACATAATATGGAGTATTCAGTTTTTACTAGTGACCGGGATGAACAATATGGATCAAGGTTGCAACATTTATATTCAAACAAGTCTTAAGATATCACTATGTTCTCCTCTTAAGACTTGGGAGCTACAGATAATATGCATATAAAGGAAGAACATCTTCAAATTCTCAGTTTCGGGCAAATCAAGAAGATTAATTGTGTGACCCGGCGTTGGCAACAATCATAACTCGGCATCTATAAATAGTCATGACCCAGGATCATCAGTTTTCATTACCCGGCAATTTTGGCAATCATAAACCAGCAAGTTCTACATTTTCAAACCGGATGGATATCAGTTGAATATTTCAAAAGACCAATATTTTTTTCAAGTCAGAGCATTGAAGGCCGAGTCAAATGTATTCTTAATTTACAATATTTCTTATGCAAGCAAGTTGATTATGAATCTGGTATGTTGACCCGGATTTTCTAGAAGAAGGAAATGACAAGGACTTACGGATGGTCAGGTGTCGGTTTACAAGAATTCTTAACCCGGAGCACAACCTGTCAAATTTGTTCATGTGTTTATGTTGCAGATCAGTTTAACATGGATAAATCCAAATTAAACTGGGGGCTAATGTCGGGGATATACCCCGCGGTATAAACCGTCGGATGTATGACCCGGCTGGAGTTTGGCGATTCATAGGCGACCCGCTTTGACCTGGCGGTTTACGATTCATTGGTAATCCGACAGGTGGGTCAGAGGAGCGACAAGACCCGGTGGCCAAACTGGCGGTTCATGAAAGGCCGGATCATGCTATGGTGGGCCGGTTTATGAAGAAAGCATAAGGAATATTCTCCTATAAAGGAAGCAAGACTAGGACTCCTCGTAATAGAGTAATCCTAATCCTACTAGGACTAGTCATGTAACCCGCCCCTTCATCATATATAATTTGGGGCAGGGATCACCAAAGGGAGGGAAGAAGAAACAATTTCTAGGCCTAGACACAAAGAGCCGGTTTATCCGGCGACCCCAGGAGGGTCATAATGAGATCTAGCCTCAAACAGCTTGTGGGGCTATTACCGGATGATGTTTCCCCGGGCCCGAAGCTGTCTAAATCCTTGTCTTGTGTTGCGTCTCTCGATTCCGCTCAACCCCTCTCAAGCTACCGCATAGATGCGTTGGCCTCACGACTAAGTCCTCACCTAGGACATCTGCCGTGACAATTCCACGACAATGAGAATGCATCATATTGTTGCATATTTTCATCTATTGATTGTGTTACCGGTGATCTCCGTGGTAGGTTCTGCTCCCGAGGATACACCTGCGTATCCAACTGAAGTGCAGTACCCGTCAACCCATCTGTCAAGCAAGCAACCAATTGATTATTCTGATACAAACCCATCTTCTTGCTTCTGCTCTCTTTTATCGCATTAAGGCAACAACGTGTGAACTGCTGTTTGCTGCGGTAGTTGAACCCCATTCCTTTGCATGACCTATCATTGCCATAGTAAATAGTTGAAACCCACTAGCATGTGTAGGAGTTGATTGAGGCATGATGATGTGTTTCCTACCATGCTATGCCTGCTATGCTTAGAGTTGTGTCAGGTCTGGATCATCTGGGTGATGGATCAGAGTGAAATGATTATGTCTGGTAATGAGAGTGAAGTGTGGAATATATTTTTGTAAAGGTATCGATGAAAGGCCATGTAGGAGTACATGGTGGGTTGTTTCATTGGAACCATCCATAAGAACTGAGATCTGTATGTGTGATTTAAGATCAGCTACTACCACACATTAGGCCTTGAAATATGACCCCTCTAGACTTATTGACTGCCCTTGTCCTCTGTCCAGGAATTGCAACTAGTTTCTGGTGCTTGTAGTTTACTGGTGGTCGTGTGCAGCGCTGACCCTCGGGGTGGGCTGTGATGCGGCAGGTACGTGGCCCGGTGTACCGAGTCGCCCGTTTGGTGGCTCGGGAACCCATTACACATCGTTTGGGGCCATGAGCAACACCCCGGATGGATCTCCCCACGGATGGAACCCAAATAGGCGATAAACCTCGACTAGAGACTTGAGTGGTTGGTTAGGTCGTGGTCTAGACCCACGTCGGCCTACGCTTGAAGTCTGTCGAGCACATGTCGTGTGCAGACGCTAAGTGGTGGAAACATGTGTGAAGAAGTACACCCCTGCAGGGTTACCAATCTATTCGAATTGAGCTGTTCGCGGTGAAGGACCACTTGGTTGCTTATACAGTTCATAGACAAGTTAATGGTTATTCCTAAAAGTCTCAAGACAAGTGTGAGTGCCGTGGATGGCCCTTGCGTAGGATGACGGGAGAGGATCCACAGTAGTGTATTGTTGTGGTGATTAGTGGACTTGTGTGCGTTGTCTCATCTTTGCAAACTACTGATAGTTGTAGTATAGGTTAGCCAGGAGTCAAAGCTGGCTTGCTGCATGATATGTTCTGATGTAAGTCTAGCTGAGTACCTTTGTACTCATGTTTGTTTAATAACTGTTGCAGAGGAGAACCCCGCCCCCTCTGATGAGTTCTACATAGAACTTGACGTCGACGAGTAGCTTGCTACCCAGGCGGCGATCTTGAACTTGTGAAGGGCCTTGTAGATAGTTAGGCTACACCAAGCCTTCTTTCTTTCCAAGTTGTTTGTACTCAAATAAGTTTAGCTTCCGCATGTGCTTGTATGCTTGTATGACTTGAGTGTTGGGTCATGTGACCCCTACGTGTATGGATATGTTATGTATGGCTCTTCGGAGCCTCTGAAATAAAGTAGTTGAGTCATAGAGTTCTGTTGTGATGCAATGTTGTATTTGCACATATCGAGCAAATTCTGTGTATGTTATTGAAACGCTTGGTATATGTGGGATTCGACACCTAGTTGTTTACCCTTGGTAGCCTATCTTACAGGGAAATGCCTCCTAGTGCTTCCACTGAGCCTTGGTATCTTGCTACTGCTCCGGAACACGTAGGCTGGCCGGTATGTGTCCTTCTTTGTTCCCGTGTCTGTCCCTTAAAGGAAATGTCATGCATTGTTCCTTTAAGTCCATGTAGCTTGCTACGACATGGGTTCATATATTGATGACCGACACGTTCGTCGCTGGGTCATGTATGCCTATCTCTGTTATTTAGTGCCACTTTTGGTTTATAACTAGCCATGTTGGCCCGGGTTCTCTACCATATGGATACTAGCAACACTATCATATTCGTATGCCAAAATGCACAAACGGTCCCGGGCCAGGTAAGGTGGCACCCGTGGGGATACCGTGCGTGAGGCCGCAAAGTGATATGATGTGTTACATGCTAGATCAGTGTGACTTAGGATCGGGGTGCTGACATTCTCTCACGGCAGATGTCATAGTGTGAGGACTTAGTCACGAGGCCAACGTCATGGGTGGTTAGGTTGTCGGGGTTGATAGGAATCTAGAGACACGAGTTTACCTAGGTTCGGCCTCTCATGATTAAGGTAATAGCCTACATCATGCGTACTGTTTATTGCTTGAGGATCAATTACAAGGGAGCAAATTCACTTGACCTAGCTATTGATTGATTGTAACTTAGTCTATCTACCTCACGGACTTGCCATTATATACAGGTCGAGGCCCTGGGCTTACACGAGTCTAGGTCATATTATGATTCGTGACCTAGTTTGTTTTTGACTTGTCTTGTTTCCTCAGCAAGGAAACTCCAAGCGGCATGCATGTCTGGGCCACGAGCCGCCATCTTCAGATACCAGGCTCTGAGCCGGCCCACTTGGTGAGCCGCCCTGCTGGTCTTGCACCTGGGCGCCAGTCGATGAGCGCGCTTTCCTATTTCGGGTCCAGGTTAGCACCGGTAGTGAACTGTTGGGATGAATCGCCAGGAACAAAATTGACCTGCTTGGTGTCATCTGTTGACTTAAACTTCAACAAAGGGTCATGCTCTGTGGTTTGCTTGTTCAAGGGGGTCATATCCGCCGGGTCAACATTATCTTTATAGAACTTCAATTCATCCGTTGCGCAAACAGGTTCAGCATAAGCAGCATCGCCCTCTTCACACTCCAGAGCTATCTTCCTATCACCGTGCACTGTGATGGTGCCCTTATGACCCGGCATTTTAAGCTGCAAATAAACATAACAAGGCTGAGCCATAAATTTAGCATAAGTTGGCCATCCAAACAAAGCGTGATAAGGACTCTTGATCTTGACCACCTCAAAGGTCAATTTTTCAGCCCTGTAGTCCTGGTCATCGCCGAAAGCCACTTCCAATGTTATCTTACCCACTGAATATGCCGACTTACCAGGCACCACCCCATGGAAAACAATAGTGGATGACTGAAGATCTTTGTCAGTCAAATTCATACGGCGAAAAGTATCATAGTAAGGGATATTGATACTACTGCCTCCGTCCATAAGCACCTTTGTAAACTTGTATCCTCCCACCCGAGGAGCAACCACCAAAGCCAATTGACCCAGATTGTCAACCTGGGGTGGGTGATCCTCACGGCTCTATACGATAGGCTGCTCAGACCACCGGAAGTATCGAGGGACCGCCGGCTCAACCGAGTTCACTGCCCGCTTATGAGTTTTCTCATCTCGCTTGCACAAACTCATGGTAACCACATGATATTGACCACTATTCAGGTGCTTTGGATGGCTCTGGTAGCCGGATTGCTGCTATTGATTCCCTTGATTAGATTGTTGATTAAAACCGCCTTGATTGCCTGGACCCTGAAAACCGGAGCTTGAGCTGCCACCTCCAAAGCCAGACCCGTGAGAGACAGATCCTGACCCGCCATGAGGGCCATGATGGTCCTGGTTAAAGCCGGAATTTCTATACTCCATGATCAAACAATCTTTCCATAGATGACTGGCCGGCTTCTCTTGAGTGTCGTGCTTTGGGCAGGGATGATTCATCACCACATCAAGATTGAACTTTGGCCCACCAAACCGGGGATTCAATGCTTTCCCCTTACAACGCTGATTATTATTCTGCGTATTGGTATTAGCCACAAAATCTGAACCGCTGTCAGGCTGCTTGCGCTTACCATTGTTACCTTGACCCGGCGCATTATGCTGCTGACCCTAGGCATTGCCATTCTTGTTTCCCTTGCCAGCCATTTCATCATCAGACTCAGGATCCTTAGTACCATTAGAGTTGGCATACTTGACGAGAGCCGCCATGAGCTCCCCCATATCATCGCAGTGGTGCTTAAGCCGTCCCAGCTTCTGCTTAAGGGGATGGAAACGTCAATTCTTTTCCAACCTCAGGACTCCTGAACCGGCGTTGATACTGTCTGATGGGTGGATAACAGTTAAGATCCAGCGCACCCAATGGGTTGTTGACACGCCCTCACCTTGCAAGAGTCTAAATAAAGAATCAACATAGGCTGCTTGCATGTGTCTTTGAAATTTTGGATAAAACACGTCTTCAATTCAGCCCATGACCCAATGGAGTTAGGGGGAAATCCTTTCAGCCAAGTGCGCGCCGGTCCATCCAATATCATGGTGAAGTACTTAGCACATGCAGCATCACGAACATCCAACATCTCCATGGCCATCTCATAGCTCTCAATCCACGCCTGTGGGGGTTGATCCGTAGTATAATTAGGCACCTTGCGAGGTCCCTTGAAATATTTGGGCAAGCGCTTGTTACGTAGCGCCGACACTAAACATGGCACACCAAGGGTTCTAGAAGTTAGTCCCGCCTCCACAGATGCCAACGAGTAAGCCGAAGATTGTGGATGAGCCACCAACTGAGCCGCCAGCTCAGCCTCGCGTCACGCCCTGGCATGGTCCACCAAAGCCTTAGCATCATTACTAGCGCGCGGTGGGTCATGCCTACGAGGCTGGTTATTGTGCCACTCACTCCTTGAAACTGTTGGTGACCCAATATGCCTACTATAACTTCGGCTTGGACGAGGGGTTAAATGAATTCGTTCAGGACTGTATGAATAACCCACCTGTTGAGGCACTGCTGTCTGAAGAAGCTCAACGGCCCGTCGTATCTCCATTGCAACTGGAGACTCACCTTCAACAGGGAGAGACGCCAATTCGCGTGGCTGCAGCAATCATATTGCCCGTAGGGTTAGAATAATGACCCTGCAGCATTGGGACGTGCTGAGGCGGAGTCAAATTCAAATGAGGCGGGTCTGTAGCCCATGGCTGAACTGGTACTCCAGTTGCAGGTGTCTCAACAACCCGGTTTACAACGGGCGGGTTACTGGTTCCTGCCAAAGGCGTGTTGAAAAGGTTCCTAGCCTAAAACTCTATGGGTAGACGGGTCTGATGCCTCCTCCTCCTCATGATGGCGTTTGAAGGGTTCTGATCCAAGGAAAGCCGGAACAACTTTGCCTGAATCCATTGCGCCTGAGCGTCCAAAGAGGATCGTTCTGTCACCATCCTAGCATTCTTGGCATTGAATTCCTCATTGGCTTGAGCTATCTCATCTTGCAATTTTGCAACATCCACCTTATGATGTGCTTGATTCTCTGGTGTCACCTCTGCGGCCAATAAGGTCACCAAAGCCTCCAAAAGCTCAACCAATACTTGAGCCGACGGGCGCGCAGAGCCGCTAGCATAAGTTGTTGACGCAGCCGTTGAACTGGAGGTCATAGCCGCATCAGTCTTCCGACCGAGCCCCGGTAGTGTGCCGGCAATGAAGATCGCAACCCTGTTTGGCAGCTCATTGGAGTCCAGAATACTTTCACCATCAGAACAGCCCCTAAGCCCGCCGTCCTGTAGCTAATACATTGAACCGGTCTCACTAGTTGAAGACTCACCATCAGAGTAGATTACCATCTCTCCCTTGGACACAAATCTTTCAACAAGATCCGCTCCATGGATGAAACCAACAAAAGCATGCTTTGCGGGTTGCGCGCGCTAAGCCATCTCAATGATGTAGGTGCAGGTGTCTAGCTCAGGCTCCGACTCACCGATCTTGCCGATGAAGACATGAATTCCGCCAAAGGGGACCCGGTACCTGTACTCGATTGAGCCGGCCTCTGGGCCCCAGCCTGAGTCCTTGATGTAGAGCTTGCCACGGCGACTCTTAGTCATCCGGCCTACGGCGTATCCCTTGATCCATGCGAAGCTACCCTTCTAGAACTTGAAACCACCGTGCGCCAGCCCCACGTGGGCGCCAAATGTCGTAGATTTGTCACGGCAGATGCCTAGGATTAGGACTAAGGTGTGGAGCCATCGCAACTAGGTTAGCTTGAAGGGGTTAAATGGGACAAGAGACACATAGAGTTTTTTATCCTGGTTCGGCCCCTCAATGAGGTAAAAGCGTAATCCAGCTGGGGTTGTATTGCTCGAGTCTTAATAACTAGGGAGCAAATATGCTTGACCTAGTTCTCGAGCAATTGTTTCTTGAGTTAACCCGCCGCCGAGTCACCCCTTTTTGTACAAGCTAATGCCCGGCGGCTTACAGAGTCCCGGCCGAGGCATACACAATGTGTCCGGCTCGGTAACTAACTAAGTTTTCATTACAATACAAGTTAAGCATATGGCGGTTCACACCCATGGGCCTCAAATCATCCCCAGGACTTGGGCCTTCAATAAGCTCTACGAACCGCTATCTTCACGCCTTCTTGGGCCTTCTCATCTTAAGCCGCTAGTGGCATGATCCGGCCCCTCCTGGGCGGGTCATACCCAGTAGTTATATGCCCAATAGGCCTTCTACGGGCTGTAGAATCAATGGGCCTTCTTCGGGCCGTATGATTGATGGGCCTTCTATGGGCCAATAACGGACCACATTATGGGCCATAAACAGGTTGGAGTGGCAGCCATCCATTCATGGGCCGACCATAATGGGCCTTTAAAAGGCCGACGAGTATAACATGCTTAATTGTATCGACGGGCATAACGGGTCGTTAATGGTCCATATTTGATGATGTTATGAAATGGCCCAACGGATTAACGGGCCACAATCGGTCCGACATTAACCACGAGCTGAATTTGGCCCATAAGCGGAAAAGGCCCATAACGTACCGTAAGCAACCGAATACTACAAATATGCTCAAGAATATTGTTCATTCTAGGCCAGTTTTAGTCCAGGCCGTTAATGGGCCTAGAGTTACAAAGGGCCTCATACGGGCCAAAAGATGTCATGGGCCGTACATAGGCCAGAAGTTACAATGGGATGGAATCATATTGGACGGCCCAGATGAAGCTAGTGGGCCAATTAAGAAAGGCCATAATGGGCCGGGAGTTATCGTGCCTGAATGGGCTATATGCGAGCAGGCAGTTAGCAGGCTTTCGATGGGCTGGCTCATTATCCTTTGACCAAGTCCAACGGGCCAGCCTTTTGACCTGAATGGGCCACTGTTGTGCCATGCCACATGTCGACGTATCACTGGTGCCTCCTGTCCATTGGTTGGTTGACATCTCTCCGCACGTGGAGCTGACATGTGGTTACTTCGACCAATGAGAATTTTACACATGGAAAATTCCCATTGGTCCTCACTGTTAGCGGGTTATCGGATCCAAAACCGGACCCGATATCTTAACGGTGACCCATTATGGTGGATGCCATCTGTCGGTTACCCTTGACGAAATCACTTCCATGACGCCCCATTTATCGTCACGGAAGTGAACACTTCAGTGATGATAATTTTGGTATTGTCATGGAACACTTCTACGACAGCACAAGTATGACTATCTTGATTCTGTCATAAAATCTTCATGGATGTACATGCATGACAGAAAATGTGACCTACTGTGACAAACACGTATTATCCCGGAAGTGTTTTTTTTTAGTGAATGCCTCTATACTTTCAAGTAAACAAGTTTTTCACGGTGGGCTACCTTGTCGGTACCGTCAGTCTTGTTGCCGCGGAGCCAAGCTTGCCGGGCATAAGACGTGAAGAGGGACTAGCCCCTGCCAACCCTTTTTCAACAAAGGCCACTGCTACCATCCCGACCGAAGCAGTGTTTGAGTCAAACGATGGGAGCACCTAATTTTAGAAAGGAAGCGAGGTTTTTCTATGCACAAGTTCTTACAGAACACGTATGGACAAAAAGGACTGCGCCATGTCTGGTGACTCGTACCACCCGGTAAGGGCCTTCCCACTTTGGCGATAACTTGTTTGTACCCTTGGCGGACTAAATGCACCTAAGGACAAGGTCTCCTTCCTCAAAACACCGGGCATGAACCCTGCAGCTGTGATAGCGACGCATGGCTTGCTGGTAGCGTGCAGCACGGGTAGCAGCCCAGAGACAATTCTCCTGGAGAAGCACAGCGTCGTCACGCTGGTGTTGATTCTGCGCTGCTTCATCATAGGCAAGCACTAGAGGAGACCCATAAATGAGTTCCGTGGGGATATCTGCTTCTGCCCCATAGACAAGGGAGAAGGGGGTCTGCCCGGGAGCTCGGTTTGGTGTCATTCTGCGGGAGCACAGAACCACCGGGAGCTCATCTATCCATCGCCTGCCACACTTCTGCAGCTTATCAAATGTTCTTGTCTTGAGGCCCCACAACACTTTAGCGTTCGCCCTCTCAAGTTGTCCATTTCTTCTGGGATGTGCAACGGAGGCAAATGAGATCGTTCTTGTGAGGGCATGAACATATTGCATGAAGCCACGACTCGTGAACTGGGTGCCGTTTTCGGCGATGATCCGTGCAGGGACTCCGAATAGGCACACCAATCCTTTCAAGAACTTAATAGCTGACTGAGCAGTCACCTTTCTCACGGCATCTACTTCCGACCACTTTGTAAACTTGTCGATAGCAATGAACAAGAATTCAGAGCCCCCGGTAGCTCGAGGGAAAGGGCAGAGGATATCGAGCCCCCAGACCGAAAACGGCCATGACAAAGGGATTGTCAGAAGAGCTTGGGCAGGTAGATGGATTTTCTTGTAATGGAACTGGCAGGCTTCACACTTGGTGACTAGCTCGACCGCATATTGGAGGGCTGTCGGCCAATAGAATCCTTGCTAGAATGCTTTCCCAACCAATGCTCTTCATCCAATGTGGGACCGCACATGCATTTGTGTATTTCCGCCAGCAGTTCCTTTCCTCCTTCCCGGCCAATGCACTTCAATTTCACACCATTGGGCATTCTTCTGTACAGAGTGTCATCGACAAACTGGTACATACTAGCCCTCCGGGCTACTCTCTCACCTTATTCTTGCTCTTTGTGAAGTTCTCTAGTTTGGAGGAAGCGGACTATGTGCCTTGCCCA
Source organism: Secale cereale (assembly GCA_902687465.1). Classification (NCBI taxonomy): domain Eukaryota; kingdom Viridiplantae; phylum Streptophyta; class Magnoliopsida; order Poales; family Poaceae; genus Secale; species Secale cereale. The sequence continues at coordinate 350,897,083 of LR738709.1, forward strand.
AGTTGGAGCCTAGCGCTCGACAACGAGGACTAGTGGCACCTCCAGATTTGTTGGGTACGTTCCTCGACTGCGGGGACCTGAGTCCTGGCAGGAGGGTGCAACCCGGTAAGCGAATGGGAGTTGTTTCCGGCAGGGTCCCTCCCAGGTGCCCCGGAGGGATCTATCGGAAGAGGCTTACCGGATTCCATTTTCCTCCTCTTTCGGGCCATTGTTGCCGGGGATACGGAGGGCTAATTAAGGTGGAGAACAAAAGTTCCTGGTCCCACAGGAAGCTTTTGTGCAGCACACTTTGACAGATGATCAACAACGCTGTTTTCCGCACGGGGTACGTGCTCTGTTTGCAATCCTTCAAAGTGCTCATCTAACCTTCTCACTTCCGCAACGTATGCCTCCATGAATGGGATTTCATAATCTTTATTGACTTTCCTCACCACAAGTTGTGAATCTCCTCTGATAATCAACTTCTTGATTCCCAACTCTGTGGCGATCCTGAGCCCGGCAAGGAGTCCTTCATATTATGTTGTATTGTTGGTTGCCTCCTCCCGGGGAATATGCATATGGATCACATACTTTAAGTGCTCCCCGGAAGGAGCAACGAGAAGCACGCCAGCCCACGCACCTTGTAGGGAGAAAGCACCATCAATATACATGATCCATTCTTAGGGTGATTGCTTGCTGGGGATAACTGTTTCTGGCACTTCCTCATCAAGGGTTGGCGTCCATTATGCAATAAACTCTGCCAATGCCCTGCTCTGTATTATAGAGGTGCTTTCAAACTTCAGGCCAAAGCTGGATAACTCCAATGCCCACTCCACTATCCTGCCAGTAGCCTCTGGGTTCTAGAGTATCTTTTGCAACGGAAAGCGTGTAACAACCGTGATATCATGGGCTTTGAAGTAGTGGTGAAGTTTCCTTGTGGCCATGACTAAGCCAAAAATCAACTTTTGCACACCAGAGTACCTGGATCTAGCCCCCTGCAACAGGGAGCTGACTAAGTACACTGGCACTGCACCACTTTCTTCCTTACCGCCTCCTTGGGGCTATTACTATTGCCGTGCTCCTCTTTGTCCCGATCCATGTCTGACCTTGGCGAGCTGTTCTCGTATTCCTCTCTAGTAGGAACACTAACTGGGGTTGTCTCCTCATCCACTTCCCGCTGTGCCACTAATGTTGCACTAATCACTTGATTTGTTGCTGCTAGGTATAGCAGCACTAGCTCTTGTGGTTTGGGACCAACCAAGGTAAGCACAAAATATAAGTAGGTCTTCAAATCTTGTTGTGCCATATCTGCTTCCGGGGTCCACTTCATGGGTCTGCCTTCTTCAAGATCTTAAAGAACAGCAAGGCATGCTCGGCAGACCTGGAGATGAATCTGCTGAGTGCAGCAATCCAGCCTGTCAAACGTCTGACATCCTTAACTATCCTTGGCGCTTGAAGCTGCTCGTAACCTTGATCTTATCTGGGTTGGCCATTATCCCCCGGTGGGACACAAAGAAGCCAAGTAGCATGCCGGAGGGAACACTAAACACACACTTCTCCAGGTTCAACTTCAGGTTAATCTTGCGCAGATTGGCAAATGTTTCTTCCGAATCCTGGATGAGGGTTGATATGTCCTTGGTTTTGACCACAATATCATCCATATAGTCTTCAATACTTTTGTGCAGCTATGATTCAAAACCAATCTGGACCGCTCTTGCAAAAGTGGACCTGGCACTCTTCAACCTGAAAGGCATGCGCACAAAGTAGTACGTGCCACATGGGGTGATGAATGAGGTCTTCTAATTGTCTTCCTTGGACATTAAAATCTGATGGTACCCAGAATATGCATCCAAGAAAGAGAGCAGATCATGACATGAGGTGGAGTCCATGATCTGGTCGATGTGTGGCAAGGGAATGGGTTGTTCGGACATGCCTTGTTCAAATCAGTGAAGTCTATGCACAACCTGCATTTTCCGTTGGCCTTGCGTACGACCATTGGTTTTGCTAACCATGTTGGATGCATCACTCCTCTGACCAAACTAGCAGCCTCAAACTTCTTGATCTCCTCGGCAATGAACTACTGTCGTTCCAAAGCTTGCTTCCAGACCTTCTGCTTGACGGGCCTAGCATATGGGCTGACAGCAAGGTGGTGCTTGATTACCTCCCTAGGAACACCAGGGATGTCAGATGGTTGCCAGGCAAACAAATCGAAATTCATCTGTAGGAAGGCACTGAGTGTGCTTTCCTATTTTTTGTCAAGGGTGGCACTGATCATAAAGGTACCATCAGTGCCATCCAGCCCTACCGGGACCTTCTTCACAGCAGGCGCGACAACCTTGGACCTTTTGTTGTTGGAGCTCTCCTGCAAGTAGGTATTGAATTAGTAATGCCCGTCGATAGAATACATTGATTTTCTTTCAGATTTTGACATAATTAGTAATGTCATGGTTTACTTAATCTGTAGCAATCACTGGATCTTGGTATTCATTGTTCCAAACAAGAACATAGTTTACTATATGGATTCTCTCGGAGTGTCTATAAAGCCTCATGATCTAATGCATCTTCAACAATTGATGGATAGGTATTGAATTTTATGGTGTTGAAATTAATTTGCATTCATATATGGTTCAATAATTGATGTCGTGAAAATTGACCTTCATTTGAAGTGTGTTTGCATTGTGGGAAACTAAACCAGGGAACCTGTTCAAGAGGGAGCTACCTCTGCAGCACGAGATCGTTTCTCCGGTAATACACCAAAATCCATTATTTTTGGTAAATGTATACAATAGTTTACAAATACCTTTTCTTACGTTAGTCAAATGTTCTAGTTTCTAAATAAACCTCTTTCTATCTCTGTCAAAAGAAAAAACATCTGGCGCTAGTTAGTTCCTAACAGGGCAAATACATGACTAATTCTGTACAAAAAATTCAGTGTCCTCAGTAACAAGCAGGGACAACATTTGTCAATACTACATTTGCAGACACACAATCTCCATCTGCAAATCTACTAATAGTTGTGAAGATGCTCACAAATTAGTACCAGTAAGCCTATCTTAATTAATATCTTCTACTCCACTCATATGGCATATTCTGATCTTAAAAATACTGCAAATCATCTTTAAACCGAGGACCCCTAAACCGCTCCCCCTTGGTGAATTGCTGATGTTTAGGAAATATATCAACAACTTCTTCTTGAACCACTACATCAAGCTCACTTGTGACGATGAAGATTCCAGCATGCCTTCTCCTGAAACAACGAGTAAGAGTTAGCCGCTAAACATATACACATGGATCCATTGTTTTCCATGTGATGAGGTCTTCTTATTTCGTACACTTAGATTAATGTAATGCATATATATGTCGACAAATCAATGGAATTTAGCTACCATTTGTTCAATTGCAATTGTTGCGAATTCCGATGAATGTTCTTCATGTGGACACTATTTGTTCAATTGCATATTGTGGTGAATTTTGTTTTTGCATCTGATTCAAATGGGATATTTTTGCTTTAACCTAGCCTTTGATGTGCACACGGTTCAACTAAATGAGTGTGTGCGATCCACATTGGAAGTATACATCAATCATAGCGAAACCGTCGGTGATACACAGCAGATCGCATACAATTTTCAGCACTTCTACGTGTGTGTAGGGGCTCCCTGACCGTTTGTGGTACCACATTATCACACATGACAGCTTATGGTAAACTGTTCGCAATGTAAAATACAATCCCACTACTAAATATTTTAGGAAACATGTGGGATTCCAAACGGATAGCACACATCAATCATACCGCAACCGTCGGTGATACACAACAAATCAATAATATATGTAGAACTTCTATGTGTGCAAAGGGGATCTTGATCAGTTTGTGATAGCGCATTATCGCACACGGTAATTGTCCACCAAATGTGTACGACGGAGTCGTGCATGGAAGACGAGTTCCGCAGAAAATTCGTGTGCGATGTTGTACTACTTCTTGAGCTTGTGTTGATTTTTCCCTTGAAGAAGAAAGGGTGATACAGCAAAGTAGAGATAAGTATTTCGCTCAGTTGAGAACCAAGGTATCAATCCAGTAGGAGGCACAAACAAGTCTCCAATTGATGCTCCTGCACAAATTAACAAACAGTTGCACACAACGCAAAAAAGAGGTTGTCAATCCCTTCACGGTCATGAACAAGAGTGAGATCTAATAGAGAGATATAAAACAAATAAAAGTAAATAAAACTCAGTGAGGTATTTTTGTGTGTTTGGTTTTATAGATCTGAAAATATATGATGGAAAATAGACCTGGGGGCCATTGGTTTCACTAGAGGCTTCTCTCTAGAAGAAAGCATACTGTGGGTAAACAAATTACTAACGAACAACTGATAGAAAAGCGCAAAGTTATGATGATACCTAAGGAAATGATCATGAATATAGGCACCATGTCCATGACAAGTCGACCGACTCCTGCCTGCATCTACTACATCGACACTATCCAAATTGCATCCAGAGTATTAAGTTCTGAAAACAAAGTAACGCCATAAGCAAGATGAATTGATGTTGAGGGATAAACTCATGCAATATGAGATGAACCCCATCTTTTTATCCTTAATGGAAACAATAAAATACATGCCTCGCTACCCCTTCTGTCACTAGGTGAGGCCACCCCAAGATTGAACCCATCACAAAGCACATCTCTCGTTGCAAGAAAAACCAATCTTGTTGGTCAAACCAAATCAATAGATTGAAGAGAAATACAAATCTATAAAATCACGCATATACGAATTCAGAAAAGACTCAAATAATATTCATAGATAATCTAATCATAAATCCACAATTCATCAGATCACGACAAACACACCGCAAAAGAAGATTACATCGAATAGATCTCCAAAACATCGAGCAGAACATTATATTGAAGATCAAAGAGAGAAGAAGCCATCTAGCTACTAGCTATGGACCCGTGGGTAAGTGGTAAACTACTCACACATCATTGGAGGGCCAACAATGTTGATGTAGATGCCCTCCGTGATCGAATCCCCCTCAGGCAGAGTACCGGAAAAGGCTTGCGGCGGTTGAAAAGTATTTCATGGATGCCTCTAGGGTTTCTGGAATATTTGGGATTTATAGGCCAAAGAATAGGGTCAGAGGACTCCCAAGGGGCCCACAAGACCTCAGGGCGCCCGCCCCCCATAAAGTGCTCTCCTGAGGCTTGTGGCCTCCTCGACACTCTTTTGACTTCATCTCCAAGTCTTCTAGATGTCTTCTGGTCCAAGAAAAAACATCAAGAAAGTTTTATTCTATTTGGACTCCGTTTGATATTCCTTTTTTAAAAAAAAACTCAAAAACAAGGAAAAAATGGAAACTGGCACTGGGCTCTAGGTTAATAGGTTAGTCCCAGAAATAATATAAAATAGCATATTAATGCATATAAAACATCCAAAGTTGATAATATAATAGCATGGAACAAATAAAATATTATAGATACATTGGAGACGTATCAGGCATCCCCAAGCTTAATTCCCGCTCGTCCTCGAGTAGATAAATGATAAAAACAAAAATTTGATGTCATGAATATTCAGATCCATAAGATTCAAAACAAAAGTTCATTGACAGAAAAACAATAATACATCAAGCATACTAATAAAGCAATCATGTCTTCTCAAAATAGCATGGCAAAAAAAATTTATCCCTACAAAATCATACAGTCTGGCTATGCTCATCTTCATCACACAATGTATTTCATCATGCACAACCTCGGTATTAATCAAGCAATTGTTTTGTACTTTAGTGTTCTCAAACAATTTCAACTTTCAAGCAATACATGAGCGTGGGCCATGGATATAACACTATAGGTGGAATAGAATATGGTGGTGGTTGTCGGTGTTCTGGGAATGGGGGTACCCAGACTTGCCTGCCTGCGGTTGAAAGTGCAACTATCCCCTGGTGGTTTTGGTAATTACTAACAACATATATCACATTGAAAAAATGCTATCTCAAGATGATATTTCTGGAAAGTTGAATGATTGGCATGGCATGGACTAGAAATGTGGACCCCTCAAAATGCTAAGGACAAAGGATTGGTTCAAGCTCAAGACTCTACATTTTCCATTTTAGTGATCCAAGATCACATTGAGTCAATAGGAAGGCCAATGCTATTAAAGGGGGATGAGGTGTTGCCTAATGCTCCAAAACCCTCAACCACTTTTTCACATCCACATATGTCCCAAACCAAAAGTAAAACTCGGCCCCACCGAAAAGATCTATCCGACGCCATCGAGTTCATTTGACATAGCCACTGCCACTAAACCTTAATCACTTCGGTCTCACCGAGATGGGATTGCAAACTCTTTGTTTCCCTTCATAACATTTCGGTCTCACCAAGATGAGCGATTGGTCCCACCGAGTTCGCCATGCAAACTCTCTGTTTCAACTTCGTAACGTTTCGGTCCCACCGAAACGAGCGAATCGGTCCCACCGAGTTTGCCTAACCAACTCTCTCTAAGCTTATTACCAAAATTGGTCCCACCGGGTTTGTGTAATCGGTCTCACCGAGATTACGTTATGCCCTAACCCTAATGAAATCGGTCACACCGAGTTGATCATATCAGTCCCACCGAAATGCCTAACAGTCACATTACGAACTAAATCTGTCTGACTGAGTTCTCTGAATTGTTCCCACCGAGTTTGGTAAATTGCGTGTAACGGTTAGAATTCGTGTGGAGGATATATATACCCCTCCACCCACTCTTCTCTCATGGATAGATCCATCAGAACATACCTACACTTCTATCATACACATTCTGAGAAGAGAACCACCTACTCAAGTGTTGAGATCAAGATATTCCATTCCTACCATATGAATCTTGTTCTCTAGCCTTCCCCAAGTTGCTTTCCCCTCAAATCTTTCTTCCACCATATCCAAATCTGTGAGGAGCTGTTTGAGTGTTCGGGAGACTATCATTTGAAGCATTTGAGCAAGGAGTTCATCATCAACACACCATCTATTAACTTTTGGAGAGTGGTGTCTCCTAGATTGGTTATGTGTCACTTGGGAGCCTCGATAAGATTGTGGAGTTGAACCAAGGAGTTTGTAAGGGCAAAGAGATTGCCTACTTCATGAAGATCTACCCCTAGTGAGGGAAGTCCTTCGTGGGTGATGGCCATGGTGGGATAGACAAGGTTGCTTCTTCGTGGACCCTTCGTGGGTGGAGCCCTCCGTGGACTCTCGCAGCCCTTACCCTTCGTGGGTTGAAGTCTCCATCAACTTGGATGTACGATAGCACTACCTATCGGAACCAAGACAAAAAACATCTGTGTCTACACTTGCGTTTGCTCCCTCCAAACTCCTGCCTTTACCTTCATATGCAATTGTTTTTTACTTTCCGCTGTTATACTCTTAGAATCGCATGTGTAGGTTGACTGCTTGACTTGGTGCTAAGTTGCTAAAATCTACCAAGAACTAAAACTGGGAAAAGGCTAGATTTTTATTTGGTCAAGTAGTCTAATCACCCCCCTCTAGACATACTTTCGATCCTACAAGTGGTATCAGAGCTTTGGTCTCCATTTGCCTTGATTTCCATAGCTTTGGTGATCATAGCCTTGGTTTCACAACCTAGGAGACTATGGCGTCTAGCGAGGGAAGTTACCACCATAGATGTCCTTATTTTGATGGTACTAATTTTTCTAGTTGGAAGCATAAGATGAAAATGCATATTCTTGGACATAACCCCCGCCGTTTGGGCTATTGTGTGTATTGGTTTGCAAGGTGAATTCTTCGATGGGAAGGAACCAAGTCGTGAAGCTACCGCGGAAGAGTTGAAGATGATACAATACAATGCTCAAGCTTCCGATATCCTCTTCAACGGATTGTGCCCTGAAGAATTCAACAAAATCATCCATCGTGAGAATGCAAGGGAAATTTGGGATACTTTGATTGATATGCATGAAGGTACCGACTCCGTCAAGGAATCCAAGTTGGATGTGCTTCAAAGTCAACTTGACAAGTTCAAGATTAAGGATGGTGAAGGTGTCGCTGAATTGTACTCTAGGCTTGCTCTCATCACAAATGAGATTGCCGGCTTAGGAAGTGAAGAGATGACTAACATATTCATCATCAAGAAGATCCTAAGAGCCTTGGATGGAAAATATGATACCGTGTGCACGTTGAACCAAATGATGTCCAGTTACAAAGGTCTCAAGCCAAAAGAAGTGATTGGAAGAATTGTTGCTCATGAGATGTCACTCAAAGATAAAGAAGAGCTTCACAACATGTCTAGTGGTGCTTACAAAGCCTCATGTGACGCTCCTACATCATCAAGTGAGAAACAAGTCTTCAATGAAGAATTAAGCTTAATGGTGAAGAACTTCAACAAGTTCTATAAGAATAGAAGCAAAGAGAGAAGTTCCAAGTCAAGGTCCTAAAATGACAAGAGATCTTCAAGTCGTGATTGGAATTGCTATAATTGTGGAAGACTCGAACACTACTCCAATGAGTGTATGGCTCCCCACAAGAGAAGAGAAGACTCACCAAAAATGAGAAGTAGAAGAGAAGATTCACCACCAAGAGAAAAGGAGTAGAGATGATCGTTATGAACGAAGACCTTCTCAGAGAAGCCAAGATTCGGAAAGAAGGACAAATCATCAAGGAGCTGTACAAGACGAAGACATCAACCTCATGTTGGTGAATGGGTATCCGGCTCCGACTCCGAAGATACTCAAGATGAAGGTGTTGCCGGAATTGCCATTGTGTCAACCAACTCCTGCGATATATTTGACTCACCAAATGAAGGAATTGGAAGATGCTTCATGGCTAAAGGCCCTAAGGTATCACACCCCAAGTATCTTGATTTCAATAGTGATGAAGATGACTTGCTAGGAGATGATGATTTACTTGTTGGTAGCAATAGTGATGAAATTTTTGATGAAAACTATGATGAAATTGCTATTAATCATGCTAATCAAGATAAAATGAATGACAATGGTAAGGAGAAGATAGAGCGTCTAACTAAAGAACAAAACACTCTTAAGTTAGCTCATGAAACTACCTTGGAAGATCATCAAGAACTTTTAAAGACGCATGAGAAGTTACGCTTTCAAAAGCTCGACCTTGAGCAAGAGCATGAGTTCTTAAAAGCAATCAATGATGATCTTCGCAAGAAAAGTTCTTCTTACATTGCCAAGCGTTTACTCTTGTCTACCTACATGCCACAAGTTAAATCTAGCAACAAGAACAAGAAAGATTCTTCCTCTAGTAGTAACAACAATCATGCTAAATCCAATGATGTTGCTTCTAGTAGTTCTCTTGATTCCACTAATGATTCTCTTACCCAAGTTACACTTGAGCAAGAAAATAGATTATTGAAGGGAATTATAGAGAAAGGTGTTTATAAGAGCCTTGCCGGGAGTAAGCAATTTGAGGAGATTGTACACAAGCAAGGAAGGCACCAAAAGAATCAAGGTGTTGGTTTTGAACGAAAGTTCAATGCCAATGGATTTGAATGGGAGGAAGCTCAATACCCCAAGACGAAGTTTTTCCTCAAGAAGAGAAGTATGATCCTACTTCTTTTCAAGGGACACAAGCACGAGATGATCTTCCACCGCAAGACCACAAGCGAAAGGGCAAGGACAAGCTTCAAGAAGAGATTGATGCATTTGAAGAAGCTCTTAAGGCCTTGGTCAAGTGCATTCCGAAGACTATGTCAAGTTCTACTTCATCAAGTACGACTACAACTCCAAGGATTCCAATCAAGATGGTGTGGATCCCGAAGAAGATGAACTAGAGAGTTCTTGAGGGTGACTCTGCCAACATACTTCACTCATATCATTTTGGCGAGGACAAGTGCAAACAACTTCCATATCTTGCACTAGTTCAAGGAGTCACAAACCCTCTTGTTGGTAAGACAAGGGACAAGGTAACCTAATGCTTTCATGGACATCATCATGTGTGCAATTCACTCTATGTTTATGGATATCCTTGTTTGTTACTTGTGGAACTAACCCGTGTATGTATTGAAAGTGCAACTCACTCCAATGGATTGCTCCAAATGATCTACATCAACATTGAGCATCTACATCTTCAACACCTACATGAAGTCATCATCGACAAGATCCAAGGTTAGTTCATCCCTCTTAGGGGGATAGCACATCTAGGGGGAGCTTTACTCTAAACAACTGAGCTAAAGCAGCTATAATGATGTGAACACAACAATGCTTTATGTAAAAGTGGCAAACCCACTTGTGCTTAAACGATGAGTATGACCTATGATCAAATGTTCTCATTTTACTCCTAAGTCAATATACTCATATATAGATGACCTAGTTATCGCCAATTGCTTGATAGATGCTAGAATGCTTTTGCATGCTTTTCCACATGTTTCATTTGCTATCTTATTGTGTGAGCATGTTGAATGCATATTTTTCTCATTCAAGGACATCCATTTGTTGCTTTGATTGTTTGGATCTTTTTCTTGTTGCCAAATGGATGGACAAGAATACCTAAGGACACCCTTTAGCTATCTATGCTTTTCTAGTATCAAACTCTATTCATGCTACATCACAAAGCTTGATCAAGTCAGATTCGAACCACTCTGTGCGCGGAGCACTCGGAGTCCCTGGTTCGTCATAGACTTAAACTTCCAAAACGTCGTTGTGCATTTCGGTATGACCGTGTCATCCACTTCGGTCACACTGAGTTCACTAAGTTGATATAGCTCCTCAATCTCGGTGCAACCAATTTGAACTTTTCGGTCACAGCGAGTTGCAGTAACTGCTAGCAGTTTTGCATCTCGGTGCCATCGAGTTGTTCCATTCGGTCACACCAACAGGGTCAGGTTATATATACTGACGGGTTGAATTTTGGAAAACTTTACGAAATCTTTTGCCTGCGCGTGACCTGCTCTACCTCCTCGGGTCTCCGTATCATCTCCTTGCCGCCAGCGACCTGCCGCTGCTGGACTCCACTGCCGTCAACGGCAATCTCCGCCGCCGTTGCCGCCGTAGCAAGTTCACCACCGAGTTAGGGTATGAACTTGATCCTTTGTGCTATTCCTGAACTCCGATTCATAGCACATTGCATTGCCATGTTTCTTGCCACGTATGAAATCTTCCTATGCAGCATAAACTCTATAGAAAGTAGTTTTGATTCAAAAAATTTAGGGTTAGGTCTCCACCAAACTCATCTTGGACTGACCGAGTTGTAGAAATCGGTCCCACCGATTTGGCTTAGGCCATTGCACTTGCTCTTTTCGTTCTGACCAGAAATTACAAATCGGTGTGACCGAGTTCTACTCTCTGTGAAACCCTAGCAATATCAGTGCCACCGAACTGTGACTCGGTCTGACTGAATTCACTAGTTTAGGCTCCAGAATTGCTTCGGTATCATCGAGTTTAACAAATCGCTAGCTCCGAAATGCTTTCTGTAGAGAACTAATGTAGGCGTTCCGGGAACGGTGGTACCCAGACTTGCCTGCCCGTGGCCCATTGCGTGGCTCACCAGGCGGCCTGGTACGGCCCATCATCTTCATTGACCACTCAAGACCCTCACGAGGGGCCAAGCCTCACGAGGCGGACGACACAAGGCATCCCCTGGGGCGGCCCCACCAGGTCGGCTCGTGAGGATTGGAGATATCGAGGCGAGGGACTCCTCGCGGGGTCCTCTTGACGTGAGCAGTCACGACCAAGGCCAGGCGGGCGCCAGCGGGCGCCGAGTGCTAGTTTCCCCTTCGGTTCTAAAGGAGCAGGTGCAGACGAAGAGTCCCGAGGCGTTAGGCAAATGTTTCCATGTCGGTGCAATGAGACCAAGACCCGCGGGACGGTAGGACGGAGGTCATCGCGGAGCCCACGGCGGCGTCATCATCAGAGCCTTTGGCAGGCGAAGACCACCTTTTGTTCAGATAGCATGTACTAGCTGCCCCCCTTCAAATTTGGTCGTTGTCGGATTCCTTCCCACTCAATATTTTGGAAGAGGACCCTGGCCGCTATAAATAGGACAAGCCACCACCTTAGAAGGGGATCAGATCATCGAGACCTCTTACACTCCACAGGCTCACCCGAGCTCAAGAAAACCTCGGCAACCTCGCGGCCAAGTGTGCCAGGGCCGAGGAGGGGTGCCTGTCACTCGTCGAGCTCCCCGCTGCTGAACCCGAAGATCAGAAGGCCAAAAGCAAGCACGTAAAGCGCAAGGGAGCGGCAGTGCTTGCAGCCGAACCAGAAATGAAGAGAGGTCGTGACTACTGAGAGCCGCCCAAGAACGGCCGAGCATTTTGCGCCTTCCACAACGTGCACAGCCACAACACTCATGACTGTCAAGAGCTCAGGGCCCTCCGCGAAGGACGCGTCGTTCAACACCCAGAGCACGGCAACCGTGGCTACGGCCATAGAGGAAGTCGGACCGGGGGACGTTGGGACAACTGCAGCCCCCGCCAGGAATGGCGTAATCAGCCTCGTGAGGACCGTTGGCGCGGCCAGCTGATACGTCCAAAATGTATCTATAATTTCTGCTTGCTCCATGCTTCTTTTGTGTGATATTGCTATGATATTAATGCACTTCCATACACTTTTCATCATATTTGGGCTAACCTATTAACTCAGTGCACCACAGTGCCAGTTCCTGTTTTCTGCTGTTTTTCTATTTCAGGTTTCCCCCATATTAAAAGTGCTCCAAAAATTCCAGGAAAAATATAGGAAAAATCAGCGTACAGGAAGCTTCGCGAAGAACCAAAGATGGGCAAGAGGGGAGCCAGGGGAGGCCCAGGCGGCCACCTGGCGCGGCCCCACCCCTGGCCGCGCCAGGGGGGCACCTGGGGCCCCTGCTCCGCCTCTGGCTGCCCCCCTTCGCATATATATCCCTCTCGTCCCGAAACCCTAGAGTACAGAACCCTTTTTCGCGATCTCGCCTCTGTTCCGCCGCCGCAGCGTTTCCAAGATCGGGAGCATCAGGAGAACTCTTCCCGGCACCCTACCGGAGGGGAGAACCACCACCGGGAGCTTCTCCACCACCATGGACGCTTCCCGGATGAGTCGTGAGTAGTCCACCTTGGACCATGGGTCCATGATCAGTAGCTATGTGATGTTCTCCTCCCCTCTTTGCTCTTCATGGTTTATACCTCGTGAGCTGCCCTACATGATCGAGGCACATATGTAATCTTTCTGCTGTTGCTTTGCTGAGTTTGCTGGGATCTGATGGATTATGAGACTATGTTCAGATTGTGTTTGAGTAATATATTTGATTCACCTCTTTTATATCTTTGTTCCTGAGTAATTCTTGCATGTTCTCCGTTGCTGTTTATTGCTTTGGCCAAGTAGTAGGTAGTAACTCCAAGAGGGAGCGTTATGCTTGATTGTGGGTTCATGCCCCCTGATGACTAGCTTGAGTGACAGAAACATGAGTCTAGGGGATGTGCTGTTGCCACAAGGGAGAAAACAACGGTGCTTGTACTTGCGGGTGCAAGGATTGTTTACTTTACGCAAAGTTCTTTTAATGCAGTTGTCTGTTGCTTTGAGTTTACACTTTGGGTGGGATTCGCAACTTAATACCAGCGAGATGTTCTGGATAGATATCTCAAGGTGGATGATTAGTAGTAGATGCAGATGGACTTCGGTCTACTTGCCTTGGCGTACCGCCCATGCTTTTGAGCCTCTACCTTTCTTTGCAGCATAGTTAGCATTGGTTTGCGCACATAATCCTGTCAATTGCCCAGCTGTAATTTGTTTACCTCGCTTTGCTGTTTTATCGTCTTTTGGGAGAGAGACATCACTAGTGAACATCATGGGACCCCGGTTCATATTACCACTGCTGATCACACCTTCTATTTACTTCATGTTTTTATTTCCTAGTTCCAGTCTTAGCTATCATTATTATCTCTTGTGTTTGATCCTTTGTAAACAACAAGGCCGGAGGGATTGACAACCTCTCTGTACTCGTTGGGAGCAAAGTTATCTGTATCTGTGTGCAGGTCCCGTCAACCGCTAAGTTTCTGGCGCCGTTGACACCTACTTGCCGACCCTCGAAGTCTCACGGGATTCGATCCTTGGTATCTTTGCCAAGGGAAATTTGCCGCTACGCTACATCTCAACCTTCCACTTGGGGTAACCAACGAGGGGCGAGAAGCCATCAAGCAAGTTTCTGGCGCCGTTGCCGGGGACTCCACTCTTCAAGATAGGGGAGTTGCACGCTATCTTTTATCTTTGCTTTTTTGTCTTGTTAGTTTACCTTTCAGTTTTTGCTTTAGTGTCCCTTACCAAAAATCACAAAAATAGTTATCTTGCTTTTAGTTGGCATTATGTCTGGTCCTTTTGCCTTTGGTAAGGCAGAAGTGCTCACCTTTAAACAAAGAGGTGGTGAAAGTCTAAAAGATGCTTGGTATAGAATTAATGATTCTCAAAAAAGAGCCACCAAGAAGCAATCTACTACTATCCTGCTTAGAAATTTTTATGTTGGAATTACTTCTTGGAATAGGTTTATTCTAGATTTTGCTATCAATGGAAATTTCCTAGAAGCCCCAGTTTGGGAATCTCTTAGTATTATGGAAAATCTTGTTGGAAATCCCCCTGTTGTTAGCATTCAAGAGGACATTACCCTAGCTCACATTATGAAAAAACTTGAAAAGATAGAGCTAGAGATGCCAAGCATTAATAAGATAAATGAGTTGGATCGTAAGATCCAAGGGAATTTGAATAGGCTTGATAGCTCCATGCATAAAATTCTCAAAACTTTGGAGACCATCAAATCCCATGACTTGGATTCTTCTAGGATAGACAAGATTGAGGAAATCTTTGACACTTTAGGAACTACTTTCTCCTCAATCAAAGCCAAAAAGGTAGAAACTCCGGCAAAGAAGGAACCTAAGTTCGTTTACGTTCCAAAGGCTCCTCGTTCCAAAAGTAATCCATCTATTGCCAAAGGGGTTGAAACTGTGAAGACTTTGGAAGAAATACCTCTCTTTGATAAATTTATAAATGAATCTCCCATTGACTTTCCACCTTTTGGTTTTCTCCCTAGAAGTACCTTTATTTGAAAGTCCTCTTAAGACTAGTTGTACTATTGAAGAGCTTTTTGATGATCTTGATGATGGTTCAATTGATACAACTTGATCTTTTTGCATCATGCCTAGCTTAAAGGCATAAAAGAAAGCGCTTTTGGGAGGCAGCCCACAACGAATTAGGTTTTATTTTGCTTTTGTTGTGTCTTGATGTTTGTTACTACAGTAGCATCATCATTGTATCTTTTCTTTTCAGCTTTGTGACAAGTTTAGCCTTCGATTGCAAAAAGTTCAAAAGTTGTGACGTGCTGTCCAGAAAACAGATTCTGTCCTTGGACAGAAAAATTCGAATAAAATCACCAGATCATCTTTCTGATCTGAATTTTTTTGACAGCGTGCTCTATACAATTGGCTTTCGAGCGTCTATTCTGAGTTTTTTGATTTGAGTTGCAGAAGTGCCCCGAAAAAATTATTTACTACCTGTTGGTCTCTTTTTCACAGATTCTGTCCTGCTTTGCCTTTTCTTCGTTTTGCAAACCTTGAGCTTGCTTTTTCTTTGAAAAAACCTTTTGGCAATCTTGAGAAACAGTAGCTCTTCAAGATTATCTTTATTTCCAGTAGGGAAAAATTATTTTATTGTGGGTACTAACCTCGCTAATCAGATTATGATGAGTTATGTATGAAGGGAGTTTTCAAGTGTGCGAGAGAAGATGATAAAAGAAGATTCAGGAGGGTCAAACACTCAAGCTTGGGGATGCCCCCGTGCACCACCAAGAAATATTCAAGAAGACTCAAGCGTCTAAGCTTGGGGATGCCCCCATGCATCCCCTTCTCCATCAACAATTATCAGTTCGTCTTTCGTTCCACTATAATTTTATCACTTCATGCGTTATGTGCTATGCTTGGAGCGTCTTGCTCTTAGTTTCTTTTTTTAGTTTTCTTTAGCTTTGCTTGCTGTTCATAACAAGTTAGAACCCAGCTTTCTTTGTGTGGGAGAGAAACATGCTCCACTTCAACCTAGAACACAACATAGGATTTTCATGCTTATCTTTACTGTGTGTGTTCTTTGTCTTTCCATAGCTGCTGTCATGTTTAGCTCTTAGTTTTCATGCTTTTCTTTTTAAAGAGATTTTGTTTAGTTGGTTGCTGAACTCTCTTGAGTTTTCATGTTTATGTTGTTAAGAGAGTTTGCCTGTTGCACTGAGTTGTGTGTCTTAACTTAAAGTAGGTAATTGAGGTTGCTATTTAATTTTAGTAGTAACTTGCAATAGTTTTGAGGTATTGCCATGAGTAATGTCTGAACTTTTGGTGTTAAGAGCTTTATCCTATTAGGGATAGATGTCGTATTTTGGGCAATCCGTGTTTATTTTCGAAAACCTACAAAATAGTTGAGAACTTTAGCTACTAGATGGATCACTAATCTTTAGAGGGGTCGAATATTAGAGTACACTCACGTACCATGAGTCGAGGATGCGCAAGGATAACCAAACCCCCATACACTCCTCCTCGGGGTACTTGTCTCTTTGTGAACCTCCTAATTAGATTGAGAGTTACCGATAATAAGTGCATGAGTTCTTCGGACTAATGTGAGTATTCGAAAGTTGACACTTCCACCTAGCCATATTTTTCTAGCCTCTTCGGTACCGTGCATTGCCCTTTCTCACCTCAAGAGTTGGCGCATACTTTGCCGGTGCATCCAAATCCTTGGCACGATACGCTCTGTCATCATAAGCCTCATTATATCCTTCCTCAAAACAGCCACCATACCTACCTATCAAGGCATTTCCATAGCCTTTCCGAGATACATTGCCATGCAACATCCATCTTCTCATGACTTGATCTTCATGTCATACATGCTTTTGCTTGATCGATGAGCCGCATGCTAGTTCGGCCTTGCCCTAATCATTGCTACATGACGCACTAGTATCATTGCATATCCTGCTACACCGGCAGAGGCATACATTTGCATACATCATGATAGTTTCATTTTCTTTATGTTGAGTACTTTTGTAAAGTGTGAAAGATCTTCTATACTTCTTGGAATACATAGAGTGTTGCCCCTAAAGTGAGGAAAAGATCCCAAAGAGGACAAAATCAAAAGATCCCAAAGAGGACAAATGAGAGTTAAATAGACAGAGCCATTGAGGACACAAAAAAATAAAAAATAAATAGAAAAAAGAGAAAAAAAGAAATAAAAAGAGAGAAGGGGGCACACTACTATTCCTTTTGAGAGATCGACACTCGTACTCCATCTTATACCTTGTACTCCATAGAGATTATCATTCATGCATATAGCTATGTGGGGACCTTCACACTATAGAACTTGGCTTGTATATTCCAATGATGAGCCTCTTCAAAAGAGCTCTAGGTCTTCTTGAGCGAGCAAGTTGGATGCACCCCACTAGTTCCATTGGAGAGCTTACCTTAGCTCATATGTGCATCCATTGCATGGCAATCCCTACTCCTCACATCATATCTATCATTTGGCTTTCTCTCGCCTATGATTGTCCTCATTGATGTGAGCCTTTCACACCTTTTTTGTCTTCCCCCTTCGTCATTTTTCTCTCTTTGCCATCCTAAATGTCAACTTTCTTGCTTACGCTCAGCCATTGCATGAGTGCTCAAAATATTGAAAGGGAGTGGATCATTTTGACTTGTACCTGGCTAGTGGTCTGGGGATGAGTCAAGATAAGATTCCAAAGAAGACCAAGTGTGAAACTTTAGTAGATTAAGTTCTCAACAATACAAAAACTATGTTTTACTCTCTCGAATATCCCTATCCCCTTTCTTGCACGCAAACACCATTTGGAGACATTCGAGTCACGGACAGCGAGAGCTCTTGCACCTTTATGTTCTTATGTTGCTTGTTACAATGCTAATATAGACTCTTGCTTGTTATGACTTGAATTGAATTACATGCCTTGATTGCTTTACTTAAAAAGTTCTTATATGGTTGGTAGCATGTCACCACAGAAATTATGCTTGTTATCATTTACCTACTCGAGGACGAGCAGGAATTAAAGCTTGGGGATGTTGATACGTCCAAAACGTATCTATAATTTTTGCTTGCTCCATGCTTCTTTTGTGTGATATTGCTATGATATTGATGCACTTCCATACACTTTTGATCATATTTGGACTAACCTATTAACTCAGTGCACCACAGTGCCAGTTCCTGTTTTCTGCTGTTTTTCTATTTCAGGTTTCCCCCATATTAAAAGTGCTCCAAAAATTCCAGGAAATATATAGGAAAAATCAGCGCACAGGAAGCTTCGCGAAGAACCAAAGATGGGCCAGAGGGGAGCCAGGGGAGGCCCAGGCGGCCACCTGGCGCGGCCCCACCCCCGGCCGCGCCAGGGGGGCGCCTGGGGCCCCTGCTCCGCCTCTGGCTGCCCCCCGTCGCATATATATCCCTCTCGTCCCGAAACCCTCGAGGACAGAACCCTTTTTCACGATGTCGCCTCTGTTCCACCGCCGCAGCGTTTCCAAGATCGGGAGCATCAGGAGAACTCTTCCCGACACCCTGCCGGAGGGGAGAACCACCACCGGGAGCTTCTGCACCACCATGGACGCTTCCCGGATGAGTCGTGAGTAGTCCACCTTGGACCATGGGTCCATGATCAGTAGCTATGTGATGTTCTCCTCCCCTCTTTGCCCTTCATGGTTTAGACCTCGTGAGCTGCCCTACATGATCGAGGCACATATGTAATATTTCTGCTGTTGCTTTGCTGATTTTGCTGGGATCTGATGGATTATGAGACTATGTTCAGATTGTGTGTGAGTAATATATTTGATTCACCTCTTTTATATCTTTGTTCTTGAGTAATTCTTGCATGTTCTCCGTTGCTGTTTATTGCTTTGGCCAAGTAGTAGGTAGTAACTCCAAGAGGGAGCGTTATGCTTGATTGTGGGTTCATGCCCCCTGATGACTAGCTTGAGTGACAGAAACATGAGTCTAGGGGATGTGCTGTTGCCACAAGGGAGAAAACAACGGTGCTTGTACTTGTGGGTGCAAGGATTGTTTACTTTACGCAATGTTCTTTTAATGCAGTTGTCTGTTGCTTTGAGTTTATACTTTGGGTGGGATTAGCAACTTAATACCAGCGAGATGTTCTGGATAGATATCTCAAGGTGGATGATTAGTAGTAGATGCAGATGGATTTCGGTCTACTTGCCTTGGCGTACCGCCCATGCTTTTGAGCCTCTACCTTTCTTTGCAGCATAGTTAGCATTGGTTTGCGCACATAATCATGTCAATTGCCCAGCTGTAATTTGTTTACCTCGCTTTGCTGTTTTATCGTCTTTTGGGAGAGAGACATCACTAGTGAACATCACGGAACCGCGGTCCGTATGACCACCGCTGATCACACCTTCTATTTACTGCTTGTTTTTATTTCCTAGTTGCAGTCTTAGCTATCATTATTATCTCTTGTGTTTGATCCTTTGTAAACAACAAGGCCGGAGGGATTGACAACCTCTCTGTACTCGTTGGGAGCAAAGTTATCTGTATCTGTGTGCAGGTCCCATCAACCGGTAAGTTTCTAGCGCCGTTGACACCTACTTGTCGACCCTCGGAGTCTCACGGGATTCGATCCTTGGTATCTTTGCCAAGGGAAATTTGCCGCTACGCTACATCTCAACCTTCCACTTGGGGTAACTAACGAGGGGCGAGAAGCCATCACCAGCCTCGCGAGGACACCTGGAAGAACCAGCCCTGAGAGGACCATCCTTTGGGCAGGGCCGGCCTACTACCTCTGCCACCGCCAAGGAGGAACGACGACCAGGATGAGGGGGTTGGGGGCTTCCAGGAGCCGCGTGCCATCGCTTGCATCTTGGGCACAGCACATGCCCCAGCTTCTCAGCACCTCTTCAAGCAGTTCGCCTGTGAAGTAAACGCGGCTCTTCCCAAGCTTGAGGCTACTCGCCCACTTAGGTGGTCCAGGTGCCCCATCACCTTCAGTTCAGCAGACCAGCTCAAGTGCGCAGCTAGGGCTGGCGCTCTCCCGATGCTTTGTTCTCCCGTCATCAGCAATGTCCATGTTACCAAGACCCTCATCGACTGTGGCGCAGGACTCAACGTCCTGTCCAGCGAGACATTCGACAACCTCCAAGTACCCTACAATCAACTGTTGTCTACCAAGCCCTTTTCCGGAGTAACTGACGGCTCCACCACCCCCGTGGGTCAAGTTCGCCTACCCGTAACCTTCGGCAAGCGTGACAACTACCACACTGAGCTCATCGACTTTGATGTCGCCCGCATCAATCTCCCTTACAATGCCATCCTCGGGTACCCAGCCCTGGCCAAGTACATGGCAGTAAATCACCATGGCTATAATGTTCTCAAGATGCCGGGAAGCGGCGGCGTCATCACCATCGCCTGCGAGGACAAGGACACAGTGTGCTCACTCGAGCGCGCTTACCAGGCGGCGGCGGTCCAGGATCCGGACAGCGACAGCATCATCTACCCACCTGAGGTCGTCCCCAAGAAGAGGAAGCAGCTATTGGCCCTGGAGCCTCATGAGGACGCAACACAGGGGCGGCAGCACCTCAGGACAAGCACCTAGGGAGGGGCCTCCTCCCTCTCTTGCATAGGTAAGCGCGCCTGGCGCCCCCCTCAGGCTGGGCTCGGGGGCTCTCCTTGGAAGGCCTCTGACCTAGCCAAGGTCACGAGGGAGGCGCTCGGGCACCATGTGGAAGAGTGCTTCATTTCACACTTCCCTCTGAAGGCTTCAAGGCGTGTGGCATCGAGCGCTCAGGAGTTCATCAGCCAGACCATTGAAGACCTATAGGAGCCGAGAGCCATGCGGGGCGAGAGTCGCCCGCCTCCTCTTAGGGCAGCTGTCTGTCCAGGCTCAAGAGGGGTTGCGCGTCTACGTCAACATGCCTGCACTCAACAGGATCGCGTCTCAGGAGCTCTACTGGATTTCCCTGGTGGGCCGGTGCCAGGGTCCCCCTCACAGCTACGTGTGCATGCCCTTCGGCCTACCGAACCAGGCGGCCCTGCACCAGCACCACATGCGGGAAGTCCTGGCGGCTCGTGAGGCCAGGCACAAGGAGATCCAAGCGGAGTTGGACTCGACCCTCCGCGAGATCTGGGGAGCCCCGGAACCTCGCGAGGGGCCGGAGCCAGGCAACACGTAAGGAACATCGTCTTCGTCGAGCACCTTCAGCTACACCGACACTACTTTAGCAACTATGCCAGGTGACATCTTCCGATTTTTGTTCAACTGGGAGCGCCCCTCGGGCTGCATCATTCCCAGGTCGCACGGGCCTGTCCCTGCGACGTGTATCCTTTTGCATCTCAGGTCACCTTGTGGGGGACGCCCCTCGGGCTGCATTATTGCCAGGCCGCACAGGTTCGTCCAGGTGGCATGTATCTCCCTTGCATTTTACCTAAGCTAGTGCTGCCGTCTCTGTCATGTTTCATTCGAATCACTTATTTGACCATCACTCTTATGCCATGAACACCCTGCACCTCCACAAGCTCGCTTACATCCGTCTTATGGCCGGGGGCTGGGACGGTGTCTCTGCTCGGGTCCGTCCATGCAGCATCGATAAATCCAAGCGGCTAAGCTCTGGCTCGTGGGCCCTTTGTGCCTTGCTCGCACTCAAGCCGGATGATAGTAGTGGAGTCGGGGCACACGACACCATGTCCCGTCATTGCAGGAGCTGCGCGCCGGATGACTTCCCTTAGGACGTTCGCGTGAGAAGACTAGGCACGGCGTCTGTGCTTGGGTCCATCCCTGCAGCATCAATAAATCCAACGGCTGAGCTCTGTCTGATGGGCCGGCCCCGTTCATGTTACCTCCTGGGGTCGTTGGCGCCCGACCTTCTCATAGGGCGACCTCGAGGAATTCACCCAGCGCAGGTTGTCTAACCACCTTGCAGGATCTCCTCGAGTGCTCCCATCCAAGACCAAGCGCAACCCACCTTGAGGTAGGGCCTTGTGAGTCCCGCGCTGGCTCACAGGTGCCCAGATACACCTCATCTAGCCCCACCGTGCCAGTAACGTGTCCGGGCAGGGTTGTATACGCCCGGGGGCTCTCCGCGGTAGGGATTCCCCTCCCATAGTCCAGTGGAACCACCATGCTCCGCGCTGGCTGACGACACGGTCGAGGAGTGGCTATGTCCGCGCGAGAGCGGTAGCACTATGCTCCGCGCTAGTGATAAACATCTGGGGGTGGTTTCACGACCGCATTAACCTCAGGGAGCCTCTCGGCTCAGTGGCCAGCCCCCACCACGCTGCACTCCCCTCGGGAGGGTAGCGCGAGGGGGCTGGGCATGGGGGCTGCGTCCAGGTCACGCCTGGCGCACGCCCCGCCAGGCCCCTCGGGCCTGGTCGACGCACGACCCTCCCGAGCGCAAGCCCGACGAGGACAGGTATGGGGTCTGTTCGTACGTCAAGGGGGGACCCTTGGGCATCGCGACCCAAGGGCCTAACTGGTCCCGTAGCCCTCACTCCCTGGTCTTGTCCTTGTTTCCGGTCAAGGCCAACGGCGGCTGAGGTACGCGCGGGGCTAGGCCCTGCCGACGCAGAACATCAAGGACTAAGTCCAGCTCTCACTTCCCTTAGGGCTGTTCGTACATCAAAGGGGACCCTTGGGCATCGCGACCCAAGGGCCTAACTGGTCACGTAGCCCCTCACTCCCTGGTCTTGTCCTGGTTTCCGGTCAAGGCCAGCGGCAGCTGAGGTACGCGTGGGGCCGGGCCCTGCCGACGCAGAAAATAAAAGACATGCTTAGCACTTCCTACCTAGGGATCATTTGCATGTTAAGGGGGACTCCTGAGCATCGCGACTCAGGAGCCTAACTGACCACGTAGCCCCTCAGTACCTGGTCTTGACCAAGTGACCTGGGCAAGGCAGCTGGCGGCTGAGGTATGCACGGGGTCGGGCCCTACCGACGGAGATAGATAAATAAGGGAGGAAAAGCGAATATCCAAGCAATTATTACAATCCAAGTTCTCCTTCAAAACATCAAATAGAAATTTTAACACCTCCACAATGATCGTTCATGTCGTAGGGGAATGAAGATAAAGGGGAGCGCCGTTACCCACCAGCAGGCCCTTCCTTCAGCCCTGGGCACTGCTGCTTGAAGGGACCTCCTTCCCAGCGGCACCGCCGTGCCCTGGGGAAACGGTCTCGGCTGCAGCATCGGTGGCGCCATCGACTAAGGAGAAGGATGGACAATGAGGAAATCCTTCAGCAAGGCCTCCACATGGTCCTTCACAGCTTCAACGGCGGCCTCGTAACGCTCCGCCTCCACGGGCTTGACCAGTGCCCCGAGATCAACGTTGGGGTCACGAAGGTGCATGTGGCTGAGGACATGCAAGGCAGAAGAAGAAAACACTCGAGCTTCCTCCTCCGCCAGGGGGTTGATCTCGCTGACGACATCCTCGAGCGCCAGGACAATATAAGGAAGCAGTTGGGCAGGGCCTTCATCGCCCGTCGCCAGCGGCTTATCCAAGCCCATCTCGTAGAGTTCCCCCAATGCCTGGCGGGACCTGAAGGCTGCACGGTCCTTGGTCAGGATCCTCGGCTTGGCCTCCAGCTGGGCCTCCTTCGCTTCCATCACCCGCTTCAGCTCCTCCAGTCGGCCGCGCTTCGCAGACAGCTCCCTCGTCAGCTGCTCCAGCTCGGCGTCACAACTGGACACCGCGTCTTCTCGAGCCTTCATCTTCTCCTCGCCCGCCTCGCATTTCCCACGTAGGTCCCTCAGCTCGGTATCCATCCACTGGCAGCGCTCTTGGGCGGTCCAGGCGACCTGAAGTGCCACCTCGTGAATGGCTGCGGCCTGGTCAGCGGCCCGCTTGTCCTCCATGGATGCTGCCACGACTTGGCCTAGGACATCTCGGACAGACGCGTTCGAACTCAGCCAGCCGGAAACCAGGTCGATGCACCCAGCCACCAGGCGATGATTGGCACCTTAAAGGTCATCCTGGAGCTGCTTCAGTGCCGAGAAGGCCTCCTTGAAGGCGCTAGGTGAAGCAGGAGGGCCGCGAGTTGGCGGCATAATCACCGTGGGGGACTGTGGCGCGGCCAAGACCTCCTGAGCCCTGGCAACCCCAGTGGTCGAAGTAGAGATCATGACCCCACCTAGGGCAGGTCTCCTGGGCCTTGCGCCGGCGCCCGTGCATCAGAAGCGGGAGCTCTGCCACCACCCTTCTGCGCCAGAGGGGACGAGGCCAGGAAAGGCCGCGAGGCCTCTAGTGCGGTCGCCTCTCCCTTCGCCTTCTTCATCGACGATGCAAACCTATCGACACGGGGAAAGATATTGTGAATCAGCAACGGAATCAAGAACGAAGACAAAAATAGGCCATGGTACTCACCGATCCACTGCAACGACACGCCGAGACCTCTTCCGGACCATGGGGCCCACTGGTCCCGCGGCCTGCGCCATGGGAACACGGGTCCCCAAGACAGGCGGCACAGCCGGGGTGCTTGGCGATGCCATGGCTAGGGCGCCTTCTCGGGTGATCAGCGCCGACTGGCTCTTCGTCGGGACCCCCGTTGGCGGCTTCTGCGAGGGGGTGTGCTTGGACCTCGTTATAGCTCCGGCCGGAGGCCGCACCTCCTCCACCGGGTGGTTGTCATCATCGTCACTGTCGGGCTAGGAGCGAAGGAGCTTGGCCGTACGTGGGGGGAGATCTCTCCCGTCCCCTCCACGGTTGCCTCCGAGTTGTCTTCCCCGCTGGAATCTCCCGAAGACACATCCACCAGCGCGGTTGCCACTTGAGCTTCAGGGGCCGCCGGAGGCACAAGCCCGCGTGCATCAAAGGTAGGCATGGAGGCCGCCACCGCAGCCCCGTCCTGGCGGCGATACAAGGGAATATAGGAAGCATGCGGATATCCCAGGTCAGCCCCTACAAGAAGATGGAGGGCTGCCTTAGGCTGATCGGCAGACAAGGCATCGCGGTGTAGCCGGAGGTTGTCCGACTCGTCCCCAAGCGTCCATAGGGGGCGCGAGCGGGCCTGAAGCGGAGCCACGCGGCGTGTCAAGAATACCTTGACGACCATAGCCCCCATCAGCTTCGCCGCCTCGGGATCAGCCGGCGTCAGGTCCGCAGCCATCTTCTCCAACACCTTCTCCGCCCGAGGATAGGTGAGCTTCGCGCTGAGCCACCTATCGCTCGACTCGGGCGCAGCCACCGGCAGCGCCAACCGAGGGTGGGAGCACTTGGCGTCCATGAAGACCCACTTGTTCCTGAAGTTCTCGGCCTTCTTCCCAGCCCCCGAAATTGCATTGGTTCCTTTGGCTGCGACAAGATGGGCGCACCCTGAGCAATGGCACTCCTTGATTCGGAGGTAAAAGAAGTGGCGAAGTAGCACCACAGAATGCATCACCCCCACAAATGCCTCATAGTAGAAGGAGAACATGGACAAAAGAAGGACGAATTTGGGATGAAGATGAAGGGCATGAAGCTTGTAGTGACTAAGGACGGAGAAAAAGAAATCGGAGAAAGGAGGCACGAGCCCCGCAACAATACTGCTCGAAAAGAAGGGATTGAAGGTACTCTTAGGATCCTCCAGCACAACAGAGGCAGCTCGGACGACGGTCTTCCCCTTCTCATTGGTGCCCTCCGCCGCCATCAGGAGCAAGGCGGTGGGGTTTGCCTCCGAGAAGGTTGTCGCCTTCAAAGCTAGCTCATACCAGGCAGGCCAAGCGGGAGCCTTCGGCTTGCCGTACGCCATCGGTGCAAGTTTGGAAGGGAGGCAGTGAGGATGTGAAACTTCGAGGAGGAGATGAGCAAAAAGGGGATCTGGAGCAAGGCAAGGGCTAACAATGAAGGCATAGCTGTTGGGGAACGTAGTATTTCAAAAAAATTCCAATGATCATGCAAGATCTATCTACTAGAAGCATAGAAACCAGCGGGAGAGTGTGTCTACATACCCTCATAGACTGGAAGCGGAAGTGTCTAGTGACGCGGTTGATGTAGTCGAACTTTTTCGCGATCCAACCGATCAAGCACCGAACGTACGGAGTCTTCGTGTTGAGCACACGTTCAGCTTGATGACGTCCCACGAGCTCTTGATCCAGTAGAACCTCGTGGGAGAGTTTCATCAGCACGACAGCGTGGTGACGGAGATGATGAAGTTACCATCACAGGGCTTCGCCTAAGCGCTGCAACAATATGACCGAGGTGTGTTTCTGTGGAGGGAGGCACCACACACGGTTGGGAGAGATCAACTAATCAACTTGTGTGTCTATGTGTGCCCCCCTGCCCCTGTATATAAGGGAGCAAGGGGGGAGGCCGGCCGGCTCCCTATGGCGCGCCCTAGAGAGGCAATCCTACTAGGAATAGGATTCCAATCCTATTCCTAGTAGGATCCACCAAGGAGAGAGGGGGAAGGAAGGAGAGGGATAGGGAGAAGGAAAGGGGCGCCGCCACCCCTCCTTTCCTTGTCCAATTCGGACCAAAGGGGAGGGGCGCGCGGCCCAGCCCTGGCCGACCCTCTCTCTTTCCACTAAAGCCCACTAGGGCCCAATACTTCCTCGGGGGGTTCCGGTGTCCCCCCCGGCAGTCCGATTTTATCCGAAACCTTCCGGAACACTTCAGGTGTCCAAATATAGTCGTCCAATATATCAATCTTTACGTCTCGGACATTCCAAGACTCCTCGTCATGTCCGTGATCTCATCCGGGACCCTGAACTACCTTCGGCACATCAAAACTCATAAACTCATAATACCGATCGTCATCAAACGTTAAGCGTGCGGACCCTACGGGTTCGAGAACTATGTAGACATGACCGAGACTCATCTCCTGTCAATAACTAATAGAGGAACCTAGATGCTCATTTTGGCTCCCACATATTCTACGAAGATCTTTATCGGTCAAACCGCATCACAACATATGTTGTTCCTTTTGTCATCGGTATGTTACTTGCCCGAGATTCGATCGTCGGTATCTCGATACCTAGTTCAATCTCGTTACCAGCAAGTCTCTTTACTCATTTCGTAATACATCATCTCGTGACTAACTCATTAGTCATTTGCTTGCAAGGCTTATTATGATATGCATTACCGAGAGGGCCCAGAGATACCTCTCCGACACTCGGAGTGACAAATCCTATTCTTGATCTATGCCAACACCACGAATACCTTCGGAGACACCTGTAGAGCACCTTTATAATCACCCAGTCACGTTGTGATGTTTGATAGCACACAAGGTGTTCCTCCGGTATTCGGGAGTTGCATAATCTCATAGCCATAGGAACATGTATATGTCATGAAGAAAGCAATAATAGTACAACTAAATGATCATAGTGCTAAGCTAACGGATGGGTCTAGTCCATCACATCATTCTCCTAATGATGTGATCTCTTTGATCAAATGACAACTCATGTCTATGGCTAGGAAACATAACCATCTTTGATCAATGAGCTAGTCTAGTAGAGGCATACTAGGGACATACTGTTTTGTCTATGTATTCACACATGTACTAAGTTTCCGGTTAATACAATTCTAGCATGAATAAAAGACATTTATCATTATATAAGGAAATACAAATAACATCTTTATTATTGCCTCTAGGGCATATTTCCTTCGACAGCCACACACACTTGCCTTTTGTCAGCTATGCAGTTGCCGATGCCGCATGGGAGCATAGGCAATGGGGGCCCGCGGCGCTCCGCGCTTAGCCCTTGGCTTCGCCGTGAAGCCAAGCCCGAGCGCGCCTTGGGCCCGGGTGTCACAGCCCTAGGATACCTGAGTGAAATAGTTGCAACCGCACTCATGCATAATGTTTGAAATTTCTGAAAGTTGAATTGAGGTTTGTTGAAACCCTCAGAAAGTAATTAAAAAATAGTCAACGTTAAAATCTTCTCAAAGAAGCCCAAGAAAATGTTCCTGTTAAACCTTGGAAAATATTGGCAAGAATAAAATTCAAACCAATATTTTTGGAGGCTTTAAAATATTTATTTCGGGCCTTTGAATTAAATCAATAACATATTTGAGTTGAATTTATTTCTGTTGTATAAGAAATAAAGTTCAAGTATTTTTGTAAGTTTGCATGTGACCATAAAAATTTACAGAAAGTTTACAGAAAGTTTTAGAATTTACAGAAAGTTTTAAAATGGTTTGGTTTGTAAATCAAATCAAAACAAAGAAAGAAAAATAGAAAACAGAAAACAAATAAAAAAAGGAGGAAGTAGAGACTTACCTGAGGCCCACTTACCTAGTGGCCCAGCAGTTTCGGCCCAGCCCACCTTGCCTTCTTCTGTCGTCTTCCTCCTTGCCAGGAGGACGGGTGCGTGCCCGACACGCGCGCATCGCCGTGCGGCCACCTCCACCCTGCCTGGCTGCCTCCTCCTCCACCTGGACGTCTCTCGCAGTGCCATGCCACTCCCTGGTCCCTCCCTCACTCACCCTCAATCTCTCTCCCCTCTCCTGGCTCTTTTCCCCGCACCACCGAACACGCCCGTCGACGCCGTTCGCCATTATCGCGGCCACAGCCTCCCCCTCTCCTCTCCGATGAGCCCCCGAGCTCCGCCGTGCCTTCCTCTTCCTCTCTACCAAGTCACGCGGCGCCAGGAGCTCATCCTCATCCGCAATGCCGTCGTCTTCCTCCTCGGTCGTCCGAGATCACTGCCGTCGATTCGCCGTCGTCAGTGCCTCCCTGAGCCTGCTTGTCTGCTCTGCGAGTCCACCATCAGCCCCTGCGTCGAACCCCTCTCTGCCCTGGCTCACTTGCTTCCTCTAATGCCGATGCCCACCGGAGCCGATAGCTCCTTCCCGCCGGCCATGTCGCCGCAGTGGCCACCGTCACCTAGAGCGGCAACCGAGCACACAACCGTGCTCCACACAACGCTAGAAGCCCAAAACCCACTCCGGTTGCTCCTGCTGTGTGCTGCAACACCGTCTCCGCCGTAGCCAGAACTCTCGCGCCGCCGCGAGCTCCGGCCACCCCAGCTCCTCCTGCTTGCCCTACCGGATGCGCGCGAGCCCCAGCTACGCGTAGGAACAAACAGCGGTCGATTTGGTCGACCATTGTCAAATCCCAAGCCCCTCCGCCGTGCTTGCTGTCGCTGGCGGCGAGCCGCCGTCCAGTTTGACCCGGCTGACCAGGGGTTTGACTCCCCCTGAGTCACTGACTCATGGGGCCGGCCTCTGTTTAATCAGTTTAGGTTTTTAGGTTAATTGCTAATCACCTAATTAGTTAACCCCTAGTGACACTGCCATGTGGGCCCCTCGCCCGTTTAGTTTAATTTAATTTTCATATTAGTTTAGTTCTTAACCCTGTGGGACCCACACGTCAGCATTGACTTTGCTGACGTGGCTGTTGACTGGGCCCACCTGTCTGTGACTTAGGCAAGCACTGTCAGACTGACCTATGGGACCCACAGGTCATGTTTGACTGGACCAGCCCCTGTTGACTTGCTGATGTCAGCACGACCTAGTGCTGACGCAGTAACTATTTTCTGTGAGTTAAAATAAATCAGAAATGATTTACTTATTTCAGAAAATAGCCAAAACTTCTAAAAATCATAGAAAATAATCTATAACTCCAATGAAAATAATTTATATATGAAAAATAATCAGAAAAATTCAAGGAATCTGTTTATGGCTATTTCATGCATGTTTGAAAAAGTTAAACCTGCTGATCAGGTCAAATCAATTAAATGACATTTAAATAACCACATATGGAGTTTGAATTTGAACCTTTGGTTCAAACCAACTTCATTTAATATGGTTGCTAGTTGCATTAGCTCAATCAATAGCATATTGCCATGTCGCGATCATGCATCATATTGTTGCATTGCATTGATTGTGTTCTCTCTTGTTTGCCGGTGTTTGTACCCTCTCAGTAGACGTGTTTCGACGATGTGATCGATGACATAGATGCAGAGCTTTACTATCTTCTGAAGTGCCAGGTAAGCAAAACCTTTTGAGCATCCCGATACAATCCCACTCTCTCGCTCTTGCTCTCATTACTGCATTAGGACAATAACGCTTAAACTGTTACATGCTGCGGTAGTTGAACCACTTTCCACTGCATGACCTGTCATTGCCACAGTAAATAGTTGAAACCCACTAGTATGAGTAGGAGTTGTTTGAGCCATGTTGTGCCTACTCATTCATGCTTTCTGGTTATGCCTGCTATTGCTTAGAGTTGTGTCAGGTCTGATTCATCGGGGATGAATTGCAATGGTGATGAACATGTCCTAATATGTGTGAGTTAGGTGTGTGAACACGATTTGGTAAAGGTAGTGATGAGCGGCCATGTAGGAGTACATGGTGGGTTGTCTCATTGCAGCCGTCCTAAGGAACTGAGTTCTGTGTTGGTTGATCCATGACCAGTTACTACCATACATTGGGCCCGAAACCAATGGACCCTCTCGACTTATTAAATGCCCTTGCCCTCTGTCCGGGAGTTGCAACTAGTTTCTGGTGTTTGTAGTTTACCGGAGGTTGTGCGCAGCGCTGACCCTCGGGGTGGGCTGTGACGCGGCAGGTACGTGGCATGGTGTACCGGTCGCCCGTTTGGTGACTCGGGAACCCTGTACACATCGTTTGGGGACGTGAGCGACACCCCGGCTGGATCTCCCCACGGATGGAACCCAAATAGGCGATAAACCGGGACTAGGGACTTGTGTGGTTAGTCAGGTCGTGGCCGACACCCTCGCCAGGCTTCCGCTTGAAGGTTGCCGAGATACATGACGTGTACATGGCCGTAAGTGGCGAGAGTGTGTGTGAAGAAGTATGCCCCTGCAGGGTTTTATATGATCTATTCGAATAGCCGTGTCCACGGTAATGGACTTCTGGGTTACCTGTACAGTTCATAGACATGTGAAAGTGGATACGCTAAAACACGCAAGATAAGTGTGAGTGCTATGGATGGCCTTCTTATAGGGAGACGGGAGCGGATCCATAGTGGTGTATTGATTGGTGAATATGTGGACTTGTGTGCGCCACCTCAAAGAGTTACTTGCAGTCATAGTTCAGGATAGCCACCGAGTCAAAGCTGGCTTGCTGCAGTCAAACTCCACCACCCCTTTGTTGATACTGATGCATATGTAGCTAGTTCTGATGTAAGTCTTGCTGAGTACCTTTGTACTCACGTTTGCTTAGTTTATGTTTTTTGCAGAGAGACTTCAGTCTCACTAGTGGTTTCGCATGGACTTCGACGTTTAGTTTGTTACCTCAGCTACGATCTTGTACCCTTGGGAGGGTCTTGTAGATAGTCAGGCTTCTCAGCCTTTTTCATTTGTAGTTGTCTGTACTCAGACATGTTATGCTTCCGTTGCCTGTATGCTCTGTATGTTGGGTCATGTGACCTTTGTTTGTAATAAATGCTATGATGGCCCTTCTGGGCCTTTATCTATATGAGTTGTTGAGTTATGTTGTGATGCCATGTTGTACAGCACATACTTGCATGGTATGCGTACGTATTATGTGTATTGCTATGTGTGGGATCCGACACCTAGTTGTTTAACCTTGGTAGCCTATCTTACAGGGAAATGTCTCCTAGTGCTTCCACTGTGCCTTGGTAGCTTGCTACTGCTCCGGAACACTTAGGCTGGCCAGCATGTGTCCTTCTTCGTTCCTGTGTCTGTCCCTTAGGGGAAATGTCACGCGTTGTTCCTTTAAGTCCTTGTAGCTTGCTACGACTTGGGTTCATACGTTGATGACCGACACGTTCTTTGCTGGGTCATGTATGCCTATCTCTGTAATTTAGTGCCACTTTTGGTTTATAACTGGTCATGTCGGCCCGGGTTCTCTGTCATATGGATGCTAGCGACACTATCATATACGTGTGCCAAAATGCGCAAACGGTTCCGGGCCAGGTAAGGTGGCACGCGTGGGGATATCGTGCGTGAGGCCGCAAAGTGATATGATGTGTTACAGGCTAGACCTACGTGACTTAGGATCGGGGTCCTGACAGCTTTGGTATCAGAGCCTGTCTGCATGTAGGATTAGTAAGCCAAACTGGTCGAAGTCGTGTCTAGAAATTCTTTAGTTATGTAAGGGAATTGTTTGCGGAAGGGAACGTAAGGCTCTTTTTACTCCTTTACCCTGTGACCTTCTGATCGGAGTCACCATTTTTTTTCTACGGGGATTAAGAACTAGGATTCTCATTCTAATTACCAGGATCACGTTAATTGTGTATTCAACCCTCAGTTCAGTTCCTACTACATCTGTGTGTTCAACTGTTGATCTCAGAACATTGACGTTATGATGTTGAGTGGTTATGCTATCTTTGTGCATGAGTCTCAAAAGTATTTTCGAGCATTTACATCCATTATGCTGTCCAAGTCATCCCAGGTCTCTAAACAATCTGATGCATTTGCAAATCTTACCTCCCTGTTTCTAATGTCTTTTTAGGCCAGATTAACCACACTAACCAGTGTGTGGAGGTACTTCATTGCCTCGACATATAGGTTGGAGCTACTACTATGACCCTAGGTGTCTTAGAAGATCACCAATAATCTAGCAATGCTTTATATTCCTAGTGTGATGATTCTGGCCATCGTTCTTGAAAGCATCCCGTGATGCCATTTAGTTAGTAGGCATTCTACTCCTGGGTTCTTGAACCCAAGATTCACTCCACGTACCTCCTGTTGGTAGTATTTGCTCGTCCCTTTAGGATATTAGTAACCTTGTGATAGTTCTCGAGGTCTGTCGTATATCATTCTTCCAAATACCATGAACCATCCTTGGCAGAAGTTCTCCCGTACCAAAAGATCACAACCAGAGTGCTCCTGAGTAGTACTCCATTCATATTGTGACTCTGTCAGTCCTACCTTTCTGCATGGATTATCCGGAAGAAACATGCTAAACTAGTTCGACATACTGATCTATGCATTCACAACTCAGAAAGTTATATGTTCCTTTTTACTTGTATTATGACCCTCGTCTATTAGTTGATAGTCAGGAGTAGTTGTGCAGTCGTGTTCATCGATGCCTTTTACTCTTGTGGTCCGTCAAGCCATTCTATTCTGGAATGACTAGGAGAAACAAACTCCAGTACCTTATGCATATCTAGGATTGGGTCAAAGAAGTTGTACTTCGTAGATGAACAATGCTAATCCAGCTTCTAATCTATTCTATCCTGGAGTATTACCATCCTTCTCACCATCATCGTTTATTTCTCGGCCTCCGTGTTATTGTAACCGGAATGCTGACAAGTGAATTGTGATATGTGAAATGAATACTCCTAGCAACTTCATTGCTTGGTAGTTAAAGGACAACAATCTCATTCTGAGCGTGTTTGTTACTGAATCACCATTCTAAGATTGATCGTGCTACTAGTCCATCTTTCCTGGTGCACTCCTTGATCAGTGAGTTAAGATTGTGTCAATCCCACGCTCACTTGATCATATCATCTTGCCCTGAAAAGCAAGATCGATCTCGAGCTTAGTAACATAGCGGTGGTCCGTGATTTTCCGAATATCTTCTCGGAAGTATTACCAGGTTGCTCCCTGACCGTTATGTTGAGCCCGTGATCAAGATGGTTTCTCTCTAAACCACCTTTTCTCCAAGAATCTGTGTTGGATACCCTGAACTAGTCTATTAAGCTAAACGACAACTTGGAGAGTTGGAAGATAAAAGCTTGCCTGACTTAGTTCCTTTCAAGGGATATCTTTTGTGTGTGTGTGTGTTGAAGAAAGATGATATCTTGATCGATTGACCCTCGTGGTCAATTGTTGGATCTAATGTCTTGTCCAAACTTTGATTTGAGTGTGGGTTATTGTCAAGTCAAATCAGAACCAATGGTATTCATAATGTTGTCTTACTCGTGGTTGATTCCTCGAGCATACACCGTTATATCTTTTGGTCTGACCAATGCTATCACTTTGTTCACATTGTCATGGAATTCCATCTATATGGAAACCTGGATGGAGTATTGCTGAGCCCATCAACAAACATCCTTATCTCCTCCATAATCTTGTAGGACATTAAGCTAGTATTGGAAACTTTGTAAGCATTGCCTTCATGTCCTGTTCATGAGGTATATGTTGGATGAGAGAAGAGACTCTCCCTAATTCATGTGTAATTGATGTAAGTTTCCACCATGAGTTCGAGAAAGTTGTTTTGCTTCCTGTGGAATCATCCCAAGTCAGTCATGCATACGTGCGAATTATTCTGTGGTTTGTAGACTTGCAACCTTCACTCCATATGTATCCCTAGCACACCAAGCCACTGATTGATTTATTCAAAGAAAAGAAGTCTATTGTGGTAATCCTAGGTCATGCACATGGCTTCGCTATCTTCAATGATGGTTCCCAACCAGAACTCGGTAGTGTTGTATCGTAAGACTACTACGTGGTCATGCTTGTCTTGGACAACGTGTTCACAGATTTGTAGCAGAACCAGCTCATGTTTATGAGCTTGCTATCGTAGTTCATTCCCGAGAATCTCCCAACGTCGTATCGTCGATTTGG
The DNA here is from genome assembly GCA_902687465.1 of Secale cereale. Lineage (NCBI taxonomy): Eukaryota > Viridiplantae > Streptophyta > Magnoliopsida > Poales > Poaceae > Secale > Secale cereale. The sequence goes on from LR738709.1 coordinate 350,931,407, forward strand.
GTTGCAAACTTTCATTTTTCTTCCTAGACTCGATGAGTCTGGAATATCATGACACCAACCAGAACTAAATCTCAGGCAGATATGATGGTTGGAGCTTTTTCCAAGAACTACAATATTGGTCTCTCGATAATCGGTAAGGTGGATGTCGTGGCCAACACACCCAGCCGGAAGACCTATTGTTGTAGTATCTTGATTGAAGAAGTTGGCCACCTCCCCATAAGGATTTCGTAGGATTTACTCCCTAGTTGTTCCTTATGGATTTTTGTGCTCCTGAAGTCCGACCTTTTACTTGACGTTCTAGGTACCAAACCATTTTAATAAATGGGTTGCGCTAGCACATCAAGAAGAACATTAGAAGCGGAGTGCTAATTGTCTCTCGGTCGATCATCTAGATTTTGCGCCTTGACTCCGCTATGGTGAAATCTGAGAAAGTGTTGTCTTCCTTTGCATCTGCATCGTCCATCACTATTCATCATGGTAGTATGTTGTGTTGCCAGGATCCTTGGCAAGGATATTGGTAAAACCTTGATGAATATGGGAATGGTCAAGTTCTTGAGAGCACGCAGAAGCACTAGGTGCTATCATCGACACTAACTGGGATTGCTCCTAGTCTCTTCGGTTATGCTCTAACCTCTCAAAGAGTAGATTCACTCTCTACTGTTGGGTTTCTTCCCAGTTACCAGAATCATTCCGAGCATTTGCATTTTGTTCCCAGCTTGCACCGCCAATGTGCCATTTTACCATGGGTTCCATCCATTTCCGATGATAAGCAAAATCATCCATCGCGTTGTCTTAAACAAGGTAGTCCAGATCATCCATTCGAATCCGGATATGCCATTCCTTGAACTCTGCCAAATGATCGATTGTGATTGCCTTAGGCTGGTATAAAGAGTTTCAGTGATCTCTGTTTCAAAAGTAATTCTTTTTGCCACTTAAGGGGATAATTCTACGAGTCACTTTCTCTAAGGTGCCCCGTCTGGTGACATCGATCACCATCTTCATTAAGTGTGGAATTATTGCCTATCAAGTGAACCTGCATCATTTGTTTCACTCCATCCCTCCGGATGTGTGTTCCGTGTGTCAGCTCAAGATATGGTTCAACGTCTCACTCCATGAGTGATCTTGAGTTGCTCGATCTTTCAGAAGATCAATTTTGTAGAGTTTCTTTCGTCGTCACCGTGTTGGACAAAGACCTCGAAATTAACATGTTGCAAGCAATCAACATTCATATGAAGGACAGTTGGATCATGAAGATAGTGTTAGACTTTTGTCCCTCTATTTTCTTACCTCACGTCTTGAATCTCGGGACGAGATTCTTGTTTAGTGGGGGTGAGTTGTCACAGCCCTAGGATACCTGAGTGAAATAGTTGCAACTGCACTCATGCGTCATGTCGAAAATTTCTGAAAGTTGAATTGAGGTTTGTTGAAACCCTCAGAAAGTAATTAAAAAAATAGTCAGCATTAAAATCTTCTCAAATAAGCCCAAGAAAATGTTCCTGTTAAACCATGGAAAATATTGGCAAGAATAAAATTCAAACCCTTATTTTTCGAGGCTTTAAAATATTTATTTTGGGCCTTTGAATTAAATCAATAACATATTTGAGTTGAATTTATTTCTGTTATATAAGAAATAAAGTTCAAGTATTTTTGTAAGTTTGCATGTGACCTTGGACTAGCTCCCTGAGCTCACATAACAATTTACAGAAAGTTTTAAAATGGTTTGGTTTGTAAATCAAATCAAAACAAAGAAAGAAAAATAGAAAACAGAAAACAAATAAAAAAAGGAGGAAGCAGAGACTTACCTGAGGCCCACTTACCTGGTGGCCCAGCAGTTTCGGCCCAGCCCACCTGGCCTTCTTCTGTTGTCTTCCTCCTTGCCAGGAGGACGGGCGCGTGCCCGACGCGCGTGCATCGCCGTGCGGCCACCTCCACCCTGCCTGGCTGCCTCCTCCTCCCCCTCGACGTCTCTCGCAGCGCCACGCTACTCCCTGGTCCCTCCCTCACTCTCCCTCGATCTCTCTCCCCTCTCCTGGCTCTTTTCCCCGCACCACCGAACACGCCCGTCGCCGCCGTTCCCCGTTGTCGCGGCCACAGCCTCGCCCATGCCTCTCCGACGAGCCCCCGAGCTCCGCCGTGCCTTCCTCTTTCTCTCTACCGAGTCACGCGGCGCCAGGAGCTCATCCTCATCCGCAACGCCGTCGTATTCCTCCTTGGTCGTCCGAGATCACCGTCGTTGATTCGCCGTTGTCAGCGCCTCCCCGAGCCCGCTTGTCTGCTCTGCGTGTCCATCATCATCCCCTTCGTCGAACCCCTCTCTCCCTTGGCCACTTGCTTCCTCTACGCCGATGCCCAATGGAGCCGATAGCTCCTTCCCGCCGGCCATGTCGCCTTCGTGGACACCGTCACCTAGAGCGGCAACCGAGCACACAACCGTGCTCCACACAACGCTAGAAGCCCAAAACCCACTTCGGTTGCTCCTCCTGTGCGCTGCAACACCGTCTCCGCCGCAGCCAGAACTCCGGCGCCGTAGCGAGCTCCGTTTCGACGAGCTCCGGCCACCCCAGCTCCTCCCGCTTGCCCTATCGGATGCGCGCGAGCCCCAGCTACGCGTAGGACCAAACGGCGGTCGATTTGGTCGACCGTAGGCAAATCCAAAGCCCCTCCGCCGTGCTCGCTGTCGCCGGCAGCGAGCCGCCGTCCAGTTTGACCCGGTTGACCAGGGGTTTGACTCCCCCTGAGTCACTGACTCATGGGCCGGCCTCTGTTTAATCAGTTTAGGTTTTTAGGTTAATTGCTAATCACCTAATTAGTTAACCCCTAGTGACACTGCCATGTGGGCCCCTTGCCCGTTTAGTTTAATTTAATTTTCATGTTAGTTTAGTTCTTAACCCAGTGGGACACACACGTCAACATTGACTTTGCTGACGTGGCTGTTGACTGGGCCCACCTGTCTGTTACTTAGGCAAGCACTGTCACACTGACCTGTGGGACCCACAAGTCAGGTTTGACTGGTCCAGCCCCTGTTGACTTGCTGATGTCAGCATGACCTAGTATTGATGCAGTAACTATTTTTTGTGATTTAAAATAAATCAGAAATGATTTATTTATTTCAGAAAATAACCATAACTTCTACAAATCACAGAAAATAATATATAACTCCAATGAAAATAATTTATATATGAAAAATGATCGGAAAAATTCAAGGAATCTGTTTATGGCAGTCATGCATGTTTGAACAAGATAAACCTGCTGATCAGGTCAAATCAATTAAATGACATTTAAATAACCGCATATGGAGTTTGAATTTGAACCTTTGGTTCAAACCAACTTCATTTAATATGGTTGCTAGTTGCATTAGCTCAATCAACAGCATATTGCCATGTCATGATCACGCATCATATTGTCGCATTGCATTGATTGTGTTCTCTCTTGTTTGCCGGTGTTTGTCCCCTCTCAGTAGACGTGTTCCGACGATGTGATCGATGACACAGATGAAGAGCTTTACTATCTTCTGAATTGTCAGGCAAGCAAAACCTATTGAGCATCCCGTTACAATCCCACTCTCTCGCTCTTGCTCTCTTTACTGCATTAGGACAATAACGCTTCAACTATTACCTGCTGCGGTAGTTGAACCCCTTTCCACTGCATGACCTGTCATTGCCACAGTAAATAGTTGAAACCACTAGTATGAGTAGGAGTTGTTTGAGCCATGTTGTGCCTAATCATTCATGCTTTCTGGTTATGCCTGCTATTGCTTAGAGTTGTGTCAGGTCTGATTCATCGGGGATGAATTGGAATGGTGATGAACATGTCCTAATGTGTGTGAGCTAGGTGTGTGAACACAATTTGGTAAAGGTAGCAACGAGAGGCCATGTAGGAGTACATGGTGGGTTGTCTCATTGCAGCCGTCCTCAGGAACTGAGTTTTGTGTTGGTTGATCCATGACCAGTTACTACCATACATTTGGCCCGAAACCAATGGACCCTCTCAACTTATTAACTGCCCTTGTCCTCTGTCCAGGAGTTGCAACTAGTTTTTGGTGTTTGTAGTTTACTGGAGGTCGTGCGCAACGCTGACCCTCAGTTTGGGCTGTGACGCGGCAGGTACGTGGCACGGTGTACCGGTCGCCCATTTGGTGACTCGGGAACCCTGTACGCATCTCTTGGGGCCGTGAGCGACACCCCGGCCTGATCTCCCCACGGATGGAACCCAAATAGGCGATAAAGCTGGACTAGGGTCTTGTGTGGTTAGTCAGGTCGTGGCCGACACCCTCGCCAGGCTTCCGCTTGAAAGTTGCCCAGATACATGACGTGTACATGGCGGTAAGTGGCGAGAGCGTGTGTGAAGAAGTCACCCCTGCAGGGTTGTATATGATCTATTCGAATAGCCGTATCCGCGGTAATGGACTTCTGGGTTACCTGTACAGTTCATAGACAAGTGAAAGTGGATACTCTAAAACACGCAAGATAAGCGTGAGTGGTATGGATGGTGTCACACCCTGCATTTTGTAACATGTTATTTGTAACTTTGAAGCATGAAAATTTGGACCAGCAAAATTTTTTAGCATCATTTGGCCTTTATTTGAACTTGAGTTTTTCTGCATTTGTTTTTCTTGTGCTCATTAAGGTCAACTATGATCTCTTGTAGATTTCATCTCCATATCCAAAACTTCTGCCCAATGATCATGCCAAGTGTTATGTAGCAGTATAGTATTTTCTTACAAAATTAATTTGGCCAAAAAGTATTTTATAAATTTAGTTTTCCAAAAACCCCTGAATTGAGATTTGCACTTCAAGTACTTGATTAAGGGTGTGAAAACTTTTTCAAAAGGTTTATTTGAGACCTAGTAGTCATAGGACTCCCAGAAACCACAAAGGTATAATTTTAAAAGTTATTTTCCTATTTTATTTAAAAGGTTTTTCTTAAGGCCAGAAATGGTTTTTAATAGGGGAAAATTATTTAACTGTTTCAAAAATATTTGCCAAAATTCAGAGAGACTCAGAGGACATATATTGTCCATATATAAGAGTTTCAACACTTGGTCATGTTCAAAATATTGGGCTAAACCCTCTAAAACCCTTTCTGGATATTTCAAGCTTTTGAAATATTTACAAAGGAATTTTTCTCCAAAAAATTCCAGGGAAATTCTATCATGTCATATATGACATATTTGATGATCTTGCAGAGCCTCATGCATTGGAGATCAAGGAAACCCCCTCAAACCCCTTCATAACCATTCTGTCCATATTTGAAGTTTGAGCAACTCTACATTGCCAAACTTGTCCAAATGCTCTCAAACTTGGTGCACATGCTAGGATAGCCTAATAAGGCACCTAGACCAAATGGCACAAGATTTGGAATAGAGCAACTTGATCAGATCACCTCAAAACCCTTTCTGTTCAAATGCAAATTTGAACAACTTTACATTACCAACTTTTTATCTGGAGCCTCAAACTTTGTGAGCATGATCAATACCCCAAATGAGGATGCTACACCAAGTGGTGCATCAAGGGGAGATGATTAGCTTGACTCAATCTAGATGAAACTGTTTCTGTTGATTTCTAGGGTTCACCAAAGTTACATTGGCTAGTTTCTCCAAATGAGCTCAAATTTGGTGAAGCACCCTATTTTCTCATGCCTTACAACCCTGTTGAGTGCCATGTCAAATGAACTTCATTTGCTTGATCAAACCATGATCAAACACCTTCTGCAGAAATCTTAAAACCTCTACTTTTACCACTTTCACTTTTCTCCAATGCCTCAACTTCTTACCACAGGTGCAATGGGTTACTAGCAAACCCCAGTAACTTCCCCAGCACCTCAGCTCTATGATTGAGGGGTGAAACCTCCACTTTACCTTGCTGGACAACAGTTTTCACCAAGTCCCCTAGCCCTCCTCTCTCTCTCTCTGCACCCCAAAGCATCCAAGGCCTTGGGACAATTCTATACTACTCCCTCAACACCCTAGACACTGTTGGACACGCTGGGACAAGCCAAGCCAACGAGAGCGCGACGATGCCGGTCACACGCGCGCTCTGGAGCGCGTGAACAGTACGGCTCACACGCTGGCTCGGGCCAATCGTCGCCCCCCGACCACCTCGAGCCTCCCCCTCGCGCCTCCCAACGCGCCTCGACGTCCGCAGCCCCCTCCGGTGCTGTCCCCCTCCTCCTGCGCCCTCCAGTGGCCGTCGCCGCACGCGCGCTGGCCGCCCGCGGCGGCCACTCCTCTGGCTCACACGCGCGCACGCCCCTGCTGCTCCCCCGCTCCTCCTCTTACCTCCGCTGGACGTGGAAGACGTCCAGCAACACCCCCGACTCACTCCCGCAGCCTCCTGTGCGTTGTAGCGACGAGCCGGACCTCGCCGGCGCACGGGTCCACGGTGAACCACGGGCGCGGCTATTTAAAGCCTCCCCGAGCTCTCCCAACTCCACCACCAGCTTCACCACTCTCCACTAGCCCCCCCTGCACCCTCAGAACAGCCCTGGAGAGCCTAAGTGTTCGGGATCGACCGGAGCTCCGCCGCGTCGGGCCGCCGGCGATCTCGAGGTACAGGCCTCCCCTGCCTCTCCTCTCGCCAGTTTTGGAACCGCAGCTCGTCCCTGACCCTTTCCCCTCTCTTTCCCCCTCTGTTTGCAGTCGGAAACGCCCCCGACCACCGACCTCCGACGAGCTTCCTTCGTCGCACCTCGTCGTCGGCGAACCAGAGCTCCCCGCCGTGCCGCGCTACCACCACTGCCTCCGCAACTCGACGCTGAAGCCGTCCCTGCCCTCTGTTGCCGTCGCCGTGGCCGGAGTCGTTGCCGGTGAGCTCGCCGTCGCCGTGGCCGTAGGGTTGAAGATGACAGGCGGGCCCCACCTGTCATCCCCCCACCTCTCTCCCCCTCCTCTCTGCCACTGACCGCTGGGCCCCGCCCGTCAGGTTCAAAAACCTGACGTGCGCGCGCGGGCGCCCGTGCGGCTGGGCTAATCAGCCCTGGGCCGTGCACTGTGGCCCTTTGGCCCAGTTGCACAGGGACCCTTTTTCCTTTTTCTTTTTCTTTTCTGTTAATGTTTCCAACATTTTTACAGAAAAGAATATTGATCCAAATTAATTATTTCCAACTCCTAAAATCTTGTAATATTCCAACCTATTTATTGGTACTACTTTCATTCAAATCCATGAAACTTTTCTGTACTGTTTAAATTTAAATTCAAATTTAAGCAGTATAACTCCTGTTCAAAAATCCATACATCCTATTCTGTGACTCCAAAACTCCAACTAAGATTTTTCCCCATCTTAGAAAACTCCCTAGTATTTTACAAAAATGAGTTGACATTTTTCTGAGCACTTTGGTTTTTCTGTTTTATTTGTATTCTTATTTTTCCGTTATTATTATGCGACGTATAGATCCCGTATTTGACGAAGTTGTTGTGGAAGAAGAAGGAGAAGGACTAGAAGACTTTGAAGACCAAGCCAATCCAGGCAAGCAGCCCTTTGACCATGATACACTTGTTCCTCGGAACCCGTTGGTTTCCGATACATGATGATTAGGGTTACGATGATAACCTAGATGAACCACCATATGATGCATACTTTATTGTTGATCTTGCTATATGCTAGATGACATGCAATAGTTGGTCTTGATGTTTATATGATGCATGTGTGTTATGAACCCCCGTAGTGGAAACTTTGCATGAACCCATTGGGTGCCCCTAATGCCCGAGGGTGATGAAGTGTTAGGTCATCACTTGAGGAAGAAGTGATGTGCCGGTAATATCATGTGCATGGTGGAATGATGGATTAGATTTATGTGTGACTACCGTCCCAACCAAACATGTGCAACCACACTACCCCTTATGGGACGGGGCTTTATTGATTACTTAGGTCGATACTAGCATGGTGCCCGCAATACTAGTGACGGGAAGACTTGAGGTCTTTCCCGGGACGGGGTCGTGCTTGGATAGGCGACCATGACTGTTTTCACAGGGCACCGGACACACCGTTGGTCCCTTCGGGTACGCGTGAACATTGAATTAGGGCAAGACCCGTGATCTATTGTTTGTACCCCAAGGCCGTGTGCCAACGAGTGGACTCTATGTTAGTGTCGTCTAAGGAAAGGTAATGACCGGGTGCTTACCCCGGGTACTTGAGGTACCGCGGGTCGTGGATGACACGGAAGTTCCCCGGATCTTGTGGGTAAAGTGCGCAACCTCTGCAGAGTGTAAAACTATTCGAATAGCCGTGTCCACGGTCATGGACAGTTGGGTGGTGCTACTTAAACTATGTCCAGAATTTTACATCTTTGGTGATACTTTGTGTGTGATGAGTCAAGATGGTGCCTTGACTCAGTGAGATGAATCATATTCATGTTGATGTCGGTAACCTGTTATCAAGGTTACGCGAGGTTATTGATGCATAACTTGATGTTAGCATATTGTTCTAGCCTCCTGCTAGTTGTTCATATTTATTCAATTGCATTATTACCTGAACCACATCATGGGTTGCTTGCGAGTACATTCAAAGTACTCATTGGCTTGCCACTTGTTATTTAATTGGCCAGGCATGGAAGAGCAGGATTATGAGGAAGAGTTCTTTGGAGACGACCATGCGAACTAGGACGCTATCCCAGTCAGAATGCCTGTAGGGTTAAGGCAGATGGCATGGGTTCTACCCGTTTTATCGAAGACTTCCGCTACTTGAGTATTTGCTATTCAGCCCGTGAGGCTTTATCTATGTAAGACTTGGCCATAATGGCCTTAATTCGTGTAAGACTAATTGTATGGATGTAAGACTCTTGTTATTTCAGCTTCTGTGTGTTCAGTGAGCATTGATCTCTGGGATCACTGTACACGTACATTCGGTGATCTCGACTTCTAAGTCGGGGTCCCCACAGAGCTGGTATCAGAGCCATCCTGACTGTAGGAAGCCTTAGTTAGCATGGGCGTTAGTTAGTTGAGACCCTTTTTCAAAACCTTCTGAACCTCTCTTCTTTTCTAAACCTGAGATTTCCTCAGTTTATTAACCCCTCCTATTCCACCTTGTAGATGGCCGCTGTTCCCGAAGAGCACCTGACCACTGGGTTTCCCCTACTTCTCGAGGATAGCCTCCAGGAGTGTCAGTTCCACCGAGCACCCATCCTCACCTACCATGAGCATTGGGTAAGCGATACTGAGGTGGAGTACCATGTGGAAGTGATCGTGAAGGCAAACGATCCTCCCACAAGTTGGTTCTTCGAGGGACCCCAGATGACGACACTACCACTCGCTGCCGAAGCTGCTGCACTCAAGGCACTAACCCGTCTCCGCGAGCTTCTTCCGGAGATGGCAGCCAAGATGGCAACTCGCTTCTTACCTTACCGGAAGGAAGGTGACGAAGAAAGCAGCGCATTAGCCCCTCCACTAAAGGATGGACTCTCGCTTCGGTTCCAGACCTACTTCAGTCTATGTGCCGACAGCTTGGCACAAGACTTGGCCTCGGAATCAATGAAGCTTCGAGAAGAACTTTACAAGACCAAGGCACTTCTTCGACGAGCTCAAGAGAAGGCGACCAGGATCAAGAAGGAAGGAGCACCTTCTGGACAATCCGCTATCGCGTATCGAGGCGGAAGGCCCTCCGAGGATGTGTCTTCCAAGGGTGAAGAACCACCTCGACGACGCCGGATGACAGCAAGGGAGTACCGCAAGCTTTTCCCTGCACCGCCGTCGAAGCACCGTCGTATCCAACTCCTCCACTCCCCCACTCCCTCAAGTGACAAAGGAGCCCAAACAGATGAAGACAAGGAGGAAGACCCAGAAGAGCCGGAATACGCGACCGAGCATTCCGCCGCTTAGGCATCATTCGCTACTCGGATATGCCCGTTGTAACCCCTACGGTAGGATAGGTCGTGTAAACCCTATGCACAGTCGAGTCCTTGTATGGTTCATATGAAACCATTTAGTGCTAGCTTTTGTCGTGTCTGGATGTAAGTCGTAATCTTCCTTCGGGAATGTGTAAACGACTACATCACCCATTTGGATTTCAATGGATGTGTTTTGGCCTCTTGGCCCTTGCATGATTTGATTTAGTGTCACACCCACCCCCTTACTAGGCACCTATCTATCTTGCTTTTCCTCTTCCGAGTCATGAGACCTTTTACCACTCCAACAGGATGCCTGTTGTAACTCGTACTGGTACCTCTACCCAGCAGCCCGAAGCCGGAGCATCCTCGCAGCCAGAGGCAGACCAAACCAATGACCAAGCTCCACCACCACCACCTCCTCCAAGCATGGACATGGCTCAGCTGCTCCAAGCTTTCCGAGAGGAACGCCAAGCCAACACTGCAGCTCTTCAGCTGATTGCTCAAGCGGTTGCCAACAACCGCCAGCCGGCGGGGAATGGCAATGGACGTTCCACGTTGGCAGAGTTCAAGAAGCATGCACCACCAACCTTCATCGAGACTGCTGAATCCCTGGATGCTGATGACTGGGTCCGTTCCATTGAGGAGATTCTGGAACTAGTCGGATGCACCGAAGATCGCGAGAAAGTGGCTTATGCAGCCCACTGCCTCGGGGGAACCGCAAGAGCTTGGTGGGATGGATTCAAGGTCATGCATGCTGAACAAGACATCACTTGGGTTAACTTCAAGGCAGAATTCCGCAAGGCCCACATTCCTTCTGGAGTCATGGCTATCAAAAAGTGTGAGTTCCGAGCCCTGAAGCAAGGAAGTGGCACTGTCAAGGAGTATAGGCAGAAATTCAGTATTCTGTCAAGGTATGCCCCTGAGGATGTCAGCACTGATGCTGCCAAAAGGGAGCGCTTCATGGAAGGCCTTAATCAAACTCTGCAATATTCGCTTGTCGTGTGCGACTGCCCGTCTTTCCCTGACCTGGTGAACAAGGCACTCATGCTTGAAGACAAGCGGCGTGCTTTGGAAGACACTCGCAAGCGCAAGTTGATCAGTAAGGGAAGTTCCAGCAACCAGAAGCCTCGTCCGTGGCAGTCAGCCCCGGCCAAGCCAACCTATCAGCAGCCAAGAGCTCCTGCACCTCGTGCCAATCCTCAGCCTCAGCAGTATGCCAACCCCAGGCCAGCTTTCAACCCCAATACCAGTGGTGGCAACAAGATCAACACTCCAAATCAAGTCACTTGCTTTGGGTGTGGTCAGCCCGGACACATCTCCAGGGTGTGCCCCAACAAGAAGCCTGATGCCCCGCGCCCCAATGCGCAGAACCAGGGACAAGGCCGTGGAATGCCACCAAGGAACCCAGCTCCTCGCAATCCACCGAACTATGGGAAGGGGCGTGTGAATCACGTCACTGCTGAAGAAGCCCAGGAAGACCCGGACGTCGTGCTGGGTACGTTCCTTGTCAACTCAGCACCTGCAACTGTCTTGTTTGATTCTGGAGCAACGCATTCATTTGTCACTCAAAGATTTGCATTAAAAAGTGGCATGACCCCTACACCCCTGAATAACCCTATGGTGGTACAAACCCCCGGAGCCGAGATGAGAGCCAAGATAGGCTGTAAAGGAGTCAGTATTACCATAAATGGTGTAGACTTCCTAGCAGATCTTATCGTCCTGAGATCGCAAGGCTTGGATGTGATCTTAGGGATGGATTGGCTCAGCAAGCACCAAGGCTTGTTAGACTGTGCCAATCGGACAGTCACTGTGACCAGTAACCAAGGTGTAGAAGTCAAGTTTGCCCCCAACTCCTCTTCCGCTCAAGCCGCTAAAGTCAACTGTCTGTCTGAAGTTGGGCTAGACCAAGTACCGGTGGTATGTGAGTATCCTGATGTCTTTCCGGATGAACTACCGGGAATGCCCCCTGACCGTGACATTGAGTTCATCATCGAGCTCGTGCCCGGAGCAGGACCCATCTATAAGAAGCCTTATAGAATGGGAACGGAAGAACTAGCCGAGTTGAAGAAGCAGCTAGAAGAGCAGCTAAGGAAAGGATTTATCCGCCCGAGTGCCTCCCCTTGGGGATCTCCTGTTCTGTTTGTGGCAAAGAGGGACGGTACCATCCGCTTATGCATTGACTATCGTTCCCTCAATGAAGTTACAATCAAGAACAAGTACCCACTTCCCAAGATCGAAGATCTGTTTGATCAACTCAGCGGAGCCAAGGTATTCTCCAAGATCGACCTCAGATCTGGGTATTACCAGCTGAAGATCAGACCCCAAGATATTCCGAAGACGGCATTCGTAACCAGATATGGCCTGTACGAGTGCACGGTCATGTCTTTTGGGTTAACCAATGCCCCAGCTTACTTCATGTATCTCATGAATAAAGTCTTCATGGAATATTTGGACAAGTTCGTTGTTGTCTTCATTGATGACATTCTTGTGTTCTCGAAGTCGGAGGATGAACACGAGCAGCATCTGAGGATGGTCCTAGACAAGCTTCGTGAGCACCAACTGTATGCCAAGTTCAGCAAGTGTGAGTTCTAGCTACACAAAGTTGGATTCTTAGGTCATGTCTTGACCGAAGAAGGATTATCTGTTGATCCTGCAAAGATCGAAGCTGTGACCCAATGGCAATCTCCAACGACCGTCAAGGAAGTCAGAAGCTTCCTCGGATTAGCGGGCTATTACCGCAAGTTCGTGGAAGGATTCTCTAGCATTGCACGACCAATGACTCAGCTCCTCAAGAAGGACAAGAAGTTCGAGTGGACGCCAAAATGCGAAGAGAGCTTCCAAGAGCTCAAGAAGAGATTGACCACCGCCCCAGTTCTGGCAACACCTGATATTCACAAGGAGTTCTTGATATATTGTGATGCCTCTCGAACCGGATTGGGAAGCGTTCTGATGCAAGAAGGCCGCGTCATAGCATACCTCTCCAGGCAGCTACGACCTCATGAGGAGAACTACGCTACTCATGATCTTGAGCTAGCGGCAGTAGTTCATGCCTTGAAGACATGGCGGCATTACCTCCTAGGGAAACGGTGTGAGATTTACACAGACCACAAAAGCCTGAAGTATATTTTCACCCAAAAAGAGTTGAACATGAGGCAGCGGAGATGGTTGGAACTCATCAAGGATTATGACCTCAGTGTTCAGTATCACCCTGGGAAGGCCAACGTGGTGGCCGATGCCTTAAGCAGAAAGGCTTGCACTTTGAATGTCATTATTCAGGAAAGGCAGCCAGCCTTGTTTAAGGAGATCGAACAATTCAGTTTGGAATTGGTCACCCCTGGATTTCTGGATCATTTGGAAGTCGGACCAACCCTGATGGACGACGTCAAGAAGGCTCAAGATGGACATGCAAGCATTGAAGGTATCAAGAAGAAGATGAAGATGGGCAAGGCCCCAGGATTCTCCGAAGACGAGCGCGGGACTGTTTGGTACAAAGGTCGTCTCTGCGTACCAAACAACCCCGAGTTGAAGACGCTGATTCTGCAAGAAGCCCACGACACCCCGTATTCCATCCACCCCGGAGGAACCAAGATGTACCAAGACTTGAAGGCACGATTCTGGTGGCACGGTATGAAGAGAGAGATTGCAACCTATGTTGCAAAGTGTGATGTATGCCAAAGGGTCAAGGCTGAATATCAGTGACCCCCTGGATTGCTTCAACCACTCAAGGTTCCTGAGTGGAAGTGGGACAAAATCGGAATGGACTTCATCACTGGATTACCGAGGTCGAATAGAGGACATGACTCTATCTGGGTCATAGTCGATCATTTGACCAAGGTAGCTCATTTCATTCCTGTCAAGACCACTTATGATGGCAACCGGCTGGCAGCTCTCTACATCGACCGAATCGTAAGTCTTCACGGAGTTCCCAAGGAGATTGTGTCAGATCGAGGAACCCAGTTCACCTCGAGGTTCTGGAAGAAGTTCCAAGAAGCCTTGGGAACCAAGTTGTCTTTCAGCACAGCTTTCCACCCACAGACCAGAGGACAGACTGAGCGAGTCAATCAGATTCTCGAAGACATGCTCCGAGCCTGTGTCCTGGCATATGGAGCCAAGTGGGAAGACTGTCTCCCTTTCGCCGAGTTCTCTTACAACAACAGTTACCAGTCAAGCCTTCAGATGGCACCATTTGAGGCGCTGTACGGACGCAGGTGTCGCACACCCCTCAACTGGTCAGAGACTGGAGAAGGACTAGTCTTTGGACCGGATATTCTCCGCGCAGCAGAAGAGCAAGTCCAACTAGTCAGAGAGCGACTAAAGGCAGCCAAGTCAAGGCAGAAGAGTTATGCTGACACTCGACGCCGAGACATGAGTTTCCATGTTGGGGACCATGTGTACCTGCGGGTGACTCCTCTGAAGGGAACCAAGCGTTTCCATGTCAAGGGGAAGCTCGCACCAAGGTTCATTGGACCCTTTGAGATCACTGCACGACGAGGAGAAGTGGCTTATCAGTTGGAACTACCACCGGAGCTATCCGATGTGCACAATGTGTTCCATGTGTCACAACTCCGGAAATGTCTCCAGGTTCCAGACAAGCCCAGTCTCTACAAGGATGTGGATCACCAAGCCATTGATCTGCAGCCTGACTTGACCTACCGCGAGAAGCCTATCCGTATCCTGGACGAAGCAGAACGACGTACGCGGAGCCGTACCATCAAGTACTTCAAGGTCCAGTGGAGCAACCACACCGAAGCAGAAGCAACCTGGGAACGAGAAGACTATCTTAGATCCGAGTTTCCCGACCTCTTTTAAGCCCTAGTTTAGGAATCTCGGGGACGAGATTCTTGTAAGGGGGGTAGGTCTGTCACACCCTGCATTTTGTAACATGTTATTTGTAACTTTGAAGCATGAAAATTTGGACCAGCAAAAATTTTTAGCATCATTTGGCCTTTATTTGAACTTGAGTTTTTCTGCATTTGTTTTTCTTGTGCTCATTAAGGTCAACTATGATCTCTTGTAGATTTCATCTCCATATCCAAAACTTCTGCCCAATGATCATGCCAAGTGTTATGTAGCAGTATAGTATTTTCTTACAAAATTAATTTGGCCAAAAAGTATTTTATAAATTTAGTTTTCCAAAAACCCCTGAATTGAGATTTGCACTGCAAGTACTTGATTAAGGGTGTGAAAACTTTTTCAAAAGGTTTATTTGAGACCTAGTAGTCATAGGACTCCCAGAAACCACAAAGGTATAATTTTAAAAGTTATTTTCCTATTTTATTTAAAAGGTTTTTCTTAAGGCCAGAAATGGTTTTTAATAGGGGAAAATTATTTAACTGTTTCAAAAATATTTGCCAAAATTCAGAGAGACTCAGAGGACATATATTGTCCATATATAAGAGTTTCAACACTTGGTCATGTTCAAAATATTGGGCTAAACCCTCTAAAACCCTTTCTGGATATTTCAAGCTTTTGAAATATTTACAAAGGAATTTTTCTCCAAAAAATTCCAGGGAAATTCTATCATGTCATATATGACATATTTGATGATCTTGCAGAGCCTCATGCATTGGAGATCAAGGAAACCCCCTCAAACCCATTCATAACCATTCTGTCCATATTTGAAGTTTGAGCAACTCTACATTGCCAAACTTGTCCAAATGCTCTCAAACTTGGTGCACATGCTAGGATAGCCTAATAAGGCACCTAGACCAAATGGCACAAGATTTGGAATAGAGCAACTTGATCAGATCACCTCAAAACCCTTTCTGTTCAAATGCAAATTTGAACAACTTTACATTACCAACTTTTTATCTGGAGCCTCAAACTTTGTGAGCATGATCAATACCCCAAATGAGGATGCTACACCAAGTGGTGCATCAAGGGGAGATGATTAGCTTGACTCAATCTAGATGAAACTGTTTCTGTTGATTTCTAGGGTTCACCAAAGTTACATTGGCTAGTTTCTCCAAATGAGCTCAAATTTGGTGAAGCACCCTATTTTCTCATGCCTTTCAACCCTGTTGAGTGCCATGTCAAATGAACTTCATTTGCTTGATCAAACCATGATCAAACACCTTCTGCAGAAATCTTAAAACCTCTACTTTTACCACTTTCACTTTTCTCCAATGCCTCAACTTCTTACCACAGGTGCAATGGGTTACTAGCAAACCCCAGTAACTTCCCCAGCACCTCAGCTCTATGATTGAGGGGTGAAACCTCCACTTTACCTTGCTGGACAGCAGTTTTCACCAAGTCCCCTAGCCCTCCTCTCTCTCTCTCTGCACCCCAGAGCATCCAAGGCCTTGGGACAATTCTATACTACTCCCTCAACACCCCAGACACTGTTGGACACGCTGGGACAAGCCAAGCCAACGAGAGCGCGACGATGCCGGTCACACGCGCGCTCTGGAGAGCGTGAACAGTACGGCTCACACGCTGGCTCGGGCCAATCGTCGCCCCCCGACCACCTCGAGCCTCCCCCTCGCGCCTCCCAACGCGCCTCGACGTCCGCAGCCCCCTCCGGTGCTGTCCCCCTCCTCCTGCGCCCTCCAGTGGCCGTCGCCGCACGCGCGCTGGCCGCCCGCGGCGGCCACTCCTCTGGCTCACACGCGCGCACACCCCTGCTGCTCCCCCGCTCCTCCTCTTACCTCCGCTGGACGTGGAAGACGTCCAGCAACACCCCCGACTCACTCCCGCAGCCTCCTGTGCGTTGTAGCGACGAGCCGGACCTCGCCGGCGCACGGGTCCACGGTGAACCACGGGCGCGGCTATTTAAAGCCTCCCCGAGCTCTCCCAACTCCACCACCAGCTTCACCACTCTCCACTAGCCCCCCCTGCACCCTCAGAACAGCCCCGGAGAGCCTAAGTGTTCGGGATCGACCGGAGCTCCGCCGCGTCGGGCCGCCGGTGATCTCGAGGTACAGGCCTCCCCTGCCTCTCCTCTCGCCAGTTTTGGAACCGCAGCTCGTCCCTGACCCTTTCCCCTCTCTTTCCCCCTCTGTTTGCAGTCGGAAACGCCCCCGACCACCGACCTCCGACGAGCTTCCGCCGTCGCACCTCGTCGCCGGCGAACCAGAGCTCCCCGCCGTGCCGCGCTACCACCACTGCCTCCGCAACTCGACGCTGAAGCCGTCCCTGCCCTCTGTTGCCGTCGCCGTGGCCGGAGTCGTCGCCGGTGAGCTCGCCGTCGCCGTGGCCGTAGGGTTGAAGATGACAGGCGGGCCCCACCTGTCATCCCCCCACCTCTCTCCCCCTCCTCTCTGCCACTGACCGCTGGGCCCCGCCCGTCAGGTTCAAAAACCTGACGTGCGCGCGCGGGCGCCCGTGCGGCTGGGCTAATCAGCCCTGGGCCGTGCACTGTGGCCCTTTGGCCCAGTTGCACAGGGACCCTTTTTCCTTTTTCTTTTTCTTTTCTGTTAATGTTTCCAACATTTTTACAGAAAAGAATATTGATCCAAATTAATTATTTCCAACTCCTAAAATCTTGTAATATTCCAACCTATATATTGGTACTACTTTCATTCAAATCCATGAAACTTTTCTGTACTGTTTAAATTTAAATTCAAATTTAAGCAGTATAACTCCTGTTCAAAAATCCATACATCCTATTCTGTGACTCCAAAACTCCAACTAAGATTTTTCCCCATCTTAGAAAACTCCCTAGTATTTTACAAAAATGAGTTGACATTTTTCTGAGCACTTTGGTTTTTCTATTTTATTTGTATTCTTATTTTTCCGTTATTATTATGCGACGTATAGATCCCGTATTTGACGAAGTTGCTGTGGAAGAAGAAGGAGAAGGACTAGAAGACTTTGAAGACCAAGCCAATCCAGGCAAGCAGCCCTTTGACCATGATACACTTGTTCCTCGGAACCCGTTGGTTTCCGATACATGATGATTAGGGTTACGATGATAACCTAGATGAACCACCATATGATGCATACTTTATTGTTGATCTTGCTATATGCTAGATGACATGCAATAGTTGGTCTTGATGTTTATATGATGCATGTGTGTTATGAACCCCCGTAGTGGAAACTTTGCATGAACCCATCGGGTGCCCCTAATGCCCGAGGGTGATGAAGTGTTAGGTCATCACTTGAGGAAGAAGTGATGTGCCGGTAATATCATGTGCATGGTGGAATGATGGATTAGATTTATGTGTGACTACCGTCCCAACCAAACATGTGCAACCACACTACCCCTTATGGGACGGGGCTTTATTGATTACTTAGGTCGATACTAGCATGGTGCCCGCAATACTAGTGACGGGAAGACTTGAGGTCTTTCCCGGGACGGGGTCGTGCTTGGATAGGCGACCATGACTGTTTTCACAGGGCACCGGACACACCGTTGGTCCCTTCGGGTACGCGTGAACATTGAATTAGGGCAAGACCCGTGATCTATTGTTTGTACCCCAAGGCCGTGTGCCAACGAGTGGACTCTATGTTAGTGTCGTCTAAGGAAAGGTAATGACCGGGTGCTTACCCCGGGTACTTGAGGTACCGCGGGTCGTGGATGACACGGAAGTTCCCCGGATCTTGTGGGTAAAGTGCGCAACCTCTGCAGAGTGTAAAACTATTCGAATAGCCGTGTCCACGGTCATGGACAGTTGGGTGGTGCTACTTAAACTATGTCCAGAATTTTACATCTTTGGTGATACTTTGTGTGTGATGAGTCAAGATGGTGCCTTGACTCAGTGAGATGAATCATATTCATGTTGATGTCGGTAACCTGTTATCGAGGTTACGCGAGGTTATTGATGCATAACTTGATGTTAGCATATTGTTCTAGCCTCCTGCTAGTTGTTCATATTTATTCAATTGCATTATTACCTGAACCACATCATGGGTTGCTTGCGAGTACATTCAAAGTACTCATTGGCTTGCCACTGGTTATTTAATTGGCCAGGCATGGAAGAGCAGGATTATGAGGAAGAGTTCTTTGGAGACGACCATGCGAACTTGGACGCTATCCCAGTCAGAATGCCTGTAGGGTTAAGGCAGATGGCATGGGTTCTACCCGTTTTATCGAAGACTTCCGCTACTTGAGTATTTGCTATTCAGCTCGTGAGGCTTTATCTATGTAAGACTTGGCCATAATGGCCTTAATTCGTGTAAGACTAATTGTATGGATGTAAGACTCTTGTTATTTCAGCTTCTGTGTGTTCAGTGAGCATTGATCTCTGGGATCACTGTACACGTACATTCGGTGGTCTCGACTTCTAAGTCGGGGTCCCCACAGATGGCCTTCTCGTAGGGAGACGGGAGCGGATCCATAGTGGTGTATTGATTGGTGAATATGTGGACTCGTGTGTGTCACCTCAAAGAGTTACTTGCAGTCGTAGTTCGGGACAGCCACTGAGTCAAAGCTGGCTTGCTGCAGTCAAACTCCACCACCCCTTTGTTGATACCGATGCATATGTAGCTAGTTCTGATGTACGTCTTTCTGAATACATTTGTACTCACATTTTCTTAATTTATGTTTTTGCAGAGAGACTTCAGTCTAACTAGTGGTTCCGCATGGACTTCGACATTTAATTTGTCACCTCAGCTACGATCTTGTACCCTTGAGAGGGTCTTGTAGATAGTCAGGCTTCTCAGCCTTTTTCATTTGTAGTTGTCTGTACTCAGACATGTTATGCTTCCGTTGCATGTATGCTCTGTATGTTGGGTCATGTGACCTCTGTTTGTAATAAATGCTATGATGGCCCCTCTGGGCCTTTATCTATATGATTTGTTGAGTTATGTTGTGATGCCATGTTGTACAGCACATACTTGCATGTTATGCGTACGTGTAATGTGTATTGCTATGTGTGGGATCCAACACCTAGTTGTTTACCCTTGGTAGCCTATCTTACAGGGAAATGTCTCCTAGTGCCTCCGCTGAGCCTTGGTAGCTTGCTACTGCTCCGGAACACTTAGGCTGGCCGACATGTGTCCTTCTTTGTTCCTGTGTCTGTCCCTTAGTGGAAATGTCACGCGTTGCTCCTTTAAGTCCTTGTAGCTTGCTATGACTTGGGTTCATACGTTGATGACCGAGACGTTCGTTGTTGGGTCATGTATGCATGTCTCTGTAATTTAGTGCCACTTTTGGTTTATAACTCGTCATGTTGGCCCGGGTTCTCTGTCATATGGATGCTAGCGACACTATCATATACATGTGCCAAAATGCGCAAACGGTCCCGGGCCAGGTAAGGTGGCACCCATGGGGATACCGTGCGTGAGGCTGCAAAGTGATATGATGTATTACAGGCTAGACCTGTGTGACTTAGGATCAGGGTCCTGACACCGGGGGCTACTGTCGTTGTTCTGGGAACGTGGGTACCTAGACATGCCTGCCTGCGGCCCAGGGCGTGGCTCACCAGGCGACCTGGTATGGCCCAACATCTTCATCGACCACTCAAGACCCTCGCGAGGGGCCAAGCCTCACGAGGCGGACAACACAAGGCATCCCCTGGGGCGGCCCACCATGCCGGCTCGTCAGGATAGGAGATATCGAGGCGAGGGACTCCTCGCGAGGTCCTCGTGACGTGAGCAGTGACGACCAAGGCTAGTCGAGCGCCAGCGGGTGCAGAGTGCCAGTTTCCCCTTTGGTGCTAAAGGAGCGGGTGCACACGAAGGGTCCCGAGGCGTCAGGTAAAGGTTTCCATATCGGTGCAACGACACCAAGACCAGCAGGACGGCAGGACGGAGGTCATCGCGGAGCCCACTGCGGCGTCACCACCAGAGCCTTTGGCAGGCGAAGACTACCTTTTGTCAGGATAGCATGTACTAGTTGTCCCCCTTTAAATTTGGCCGTTGTGGGATTCCTTCCCGCTCAATATTTGGGAAGAGGATCCTGGCCACTATAAATAGGACTAGCCACCAGCTTAGAAGGGGATCGGATCATCGAGACCTTTTACACTCCACAGGCTCACCCGAGCACAAGAACACCTCTCCTTAGGAGGCAGTTCATCCATATACTACTTCTTCCTCAGCCTACAAGGAAATCCACCACACCACACTGGATTAGGGTATTACACCATAACGATGGACCGAACCAGTATAAATCTTGTGTCCCTTGTTCATCGGATCTGACGAGCTAGGCCTAGGGTTGTTGATTAGACGAGCTAGGGCGGAAGGAGATATCTTCGTGCGCACCCCAGAGATCAAACCTTAAGGGTTTTTCTGGAACCTTAGATCCGACAACTAAAACTAAGTTTTTCTTATCATCTGTTTTGCAAAATTATGTGCTTTGTGATGCTCATCCACTCTACCTCATCTACATCTATTCACAGGGTTAGCTTTCAGTTTGGAGTGCTAAGATGTCTAACCAAAGTGATAGCCAAAATGTGTCTGAGGAGCAAGTTAACCTGAGTGAGGGCACTAGTCCCTCTAGCAGCTATGATGAGGGTGGCAGGAGCACACCTAGTGATCTTCCGAAGGCAGCTACCAAGACCAGAAAGAAGAAAACCTCAGATACTGAGGATGAGGACTTTGTGGCTGATGAGACCACTTCAAAGAAGAAGCTGCTCAAGAAGGAGTATGGCACAGCTGCTGCAACTAAGCCAAGCTTGAACAAGAAAGCACATGCCAAGAGAATCCCTATGTCAAAGGCCAGATCATCAACTCAAGAGACTATGGTGTTCACACTTGAATCCAGAGATGATGAGCCAGGAGGAACTAAGAAGAGAGGTAGGAAGACAACAGCCAGAGTGATTGGCAAGCCATCCATGAGGGATGATGATGAGGATGAAGCTGAAGAAGAAGAGGTTGCCGCACTAGCTCCTAAAGCTCAAAAGCTTATGGGAGATGCTATAAAGTCTGGGGCTACTCCTTCTAAGCCCAAGACTGCTCCCAAAGCTGCTCAAGCCACCAAGTCAGCACCCAAGAGAAGCACTAGGAACATCCCAGCATCAGAGAAGAACAAGGCCCCAGTGCCTGAGGTTGCTGAAGATGCTGAGGCCCAAGAGCTCAAAAAGTTGAAGCCCAAGATCCTTGATCGCAATGATGCTCATCTAGTAGCAGAAGACATGAAGTTGAGGAAGGATGCATGTCTCAGATTGTGGAGAAAGACCGATCCATATGCTGTGAGGAGAAGGTCTGCTGTGGACTACAGGTTTCACACCAAGGAACATCAAGACTTCTATGAGACAGTTCTGCTCGACAAGAAGCCCATTGTGTGTGATATGAGAAGGGTGGACTGGGACTTCATTGATGACAATGCAATGCAGATTACTTTCCCAATGTGCATGAAAGCTTCAAAACATGTGGAGTTGACATGTTTGTGGCTCAAAAGTTGACAAAGTGGAATGATGAACTCATCATGCAATTCTACTCCACAGCTTCAGTGCCACCTCCAGCAGCCACTCCACCAGCTCCAGCTACTTCATCTGAAGCCTTCATCCTTGGAGTTCTCTCTACACCACCTCCCGAAGACCGAGCCTGAGAGACGCATAGCACTATGCATTTTCAAACTTTTTGGTAATTTGTTGCCAAAGGGGGAGAAATATGTATAGATCATAGGCTTCGAGAGAGAGTGTTTTGCCTCTTTGGTCTCTCTTGATTTTGGTTGAACTTTATTGTGCATTTGCTTTATAATCTATGTTCGCGTATGAGATACTTGTGTGATCATGTGATTGATCATATGCTACCTTAATGCTTGCTTGGATGATATTATCTCTATATTCCTATATGATCATTCACTTTGCTTGGTGATGAGTGCAAGTTTTTCAGTTTATATCATTTTGAGCGCTCCACCAAGATGTATGTGACATGGAAGAGTAACCCATGATCCTAATCGACTGTGCATTTTCATCCAAACACAAATTTTAATGTCACAACCCTAGTTCTGGTATGCACTAGGTTAGCCTTGTGGTTTGCATCATGGTTAATTTTCAAATGAAATTGAAATGAGGACTTGTGAAACCCTCAGAAACCCTAATGAAAATGACCCAAATAAAAGTTGCTCCAAAAAGGTCCAAGAAAATGTTCATGTGGCCCTCTAAAAATATTGGTCAGAGATAAAAATCAAGCCAATATTATTAGGAGCTCATAAGTATTTATTTTGGGCATTTGGAATTAATGCAATAGTTATTTGCATTGGATATATATGTATTATATATTATATATATGTCCAAAATTCTGGTTGTTTATTTTTAGGGGCTTGGGTTAACTTCTAGGTCCCTGCAAAATAAAAATGTCAGAAGAAATAATTGATTTAATTTAGATATTAAATCAAAACAAATGTCAGAAAATTAGAAAAGAGAATTAAATAAAGGTTAGAGCTTACCTGGGCCACTTGCTGGCCTGGCACTGGGCCGGCCCAGCTGGCAGCCCAGCCCACCGAGCCCTCCCCTGTCGTCTTCCCCAACGACAGGAGGCCGAGCGTGTGGCCGGCGCGCGCGCACGGCCGGAGCGCCACGCCTCCTGCCTGCCTGTCCTCCCCCTCGCCGCCTGATGGCCTCTGCTCGAGCCACGCAGCCTCCCCGACCCCCCCGCACTCTTCTGGACGCCTCCCCTCTTCTCTATCTCCCTCTCTCGCAGCTCCCGAGCGCCGCCGTCGCCGCCGATCGCCGTAGTCGTAGCCACCGTCTCCCCCACGCCCAGCCAAGGTGCCCAAGAGCTCCGCCGCATCAACCCCGACCTCCTCGACGAGTCACACATCGCCGGACGCCCCGAGGCCTCGACCCCGACCTCTTCTTCATCGCCGACCGCCGGAGATCCCCTCCGCCGCCCTACTTGCTCCGGTCCTCCTCCGAGCCCTTCGCCTGCACCGTCGCGATCGCCGTAAGCTTCTGGCCGTGCTCCCCCTCTCCGTTCTCCCCCTCGCAGGCTGTAGCTGCCGCTCCACGATCACCCGCACGCGCCGCCGCCCGCGCTCGTCGCAGGTGGTGCTCCGGTGACCTTTTGGTCCCGGGCGTGCGACCAACACGCTCCCCGCGTCGCGTAGATGCCGTAGCTGCTAGAGCTGCCCCGCCTAGGCCACCACAGCCCCGAACCCGAGCTCGGCCGAACTCCGGCGCCGCCACGAGCTTGTTTCCGGCGAGCTCCGGCCGTCCCTGCAGCTGCCGCTTGCGGGAATGGACGCGGACGAGCTCCAGCAGCTCGCCCGTGGTCTCAGCTGCGCAGAAGACCCCCGGAGCAGGAATCCCGAAGCCCTCCGCCGCGTCTTTGGTCGCCGGCGTCGAGCCGTCGGTTGGTTTTGACCACTGACCAGTGTGCTTTGACCCCCTGTGTCACTGACAGGTGGGCCTCACCCCCTTAGTTAGTGGACTAATTAGTTAATTTAATTAAGTTTTGTTAATTAATCTAGCCACTGACATGTGGGCCCAGCCCTGCTAATTAGTTCTGTTAGGATTAATTTAGAGTTAATTAACTCAGTTAATTAACTGAGTCACTGACCAGTGGACCCCACTGTCAGGTTTGACTCTAGAACAGCCCCTTTGACCTGCTGACGTCATGCCTGTGTCATGCTGATGCAGTAAATCAGTTCTGGTTTTTAAATAAATCTTAAATGATTTATTTAATTCAGAATTTGGCCTAAACTTCAAAAAAACACAGAAATTCAACCGTAGCTCAGAATGAAATAATTTATATATGAAAAATTATCAGAAAAATTCAATATATCCATCTGTACCATTTTCATGCATGACAAATGAAGTTAAACCTACTGTTTATATGAAAACACATATATGGCATTTTATAATACTTATTAAAGAGTTGCATTTGAACCCTTGGTTCAATTGGAGTTCAACCAAATAAAATGCTAGTTGCATTAGCTCAAACAACATCATAACTTCATGCCATAGCATGCATCATATTGTTGCATATGCTTGTGTTTGACTGTCGGCACCGTTCTTCTCGATAGGTCCAGCTCCGGAGACCGATCCAGAGTACCTGTCAGAGGAGCAGTGCTCTGCACGTTGTTTCACCAGGCAAGCAAACCCCTTTGTTCATTCCGATACAATCCCTCTCTCGCTCCTGCTCCCTGTTATTGCATTAGGACAACAACGACTTCAACTGCTACTTTATGCTGCGGTAGTTGAACCCATTCCTCTGCATGACCTGTCTTTCCACAGTAAATAGTTGAAACCCACTAGCATGTGTAGGAGTTGATTGAAGCCATGATGTGATCTTAGCATGCCTTGCTTGCTATTGCTTAGAGTGTGTCAGGTCTAATTCATCGGGAATGAATTAGAGTGAAATGATATGTTCTGATGCTAAGTGGCACTCGGCCAGTGGGCTTGGGTCAGACTAGGCACCGTGGCACGGTGTACCAAGCGTAGATCCACTCGGCGAGGTGGGCTTGGGAACCCTGCGCACATCATTTGGGGCCGTGAGCGACACCCCGGCCGGATCTCCCCACGGATGGAACCCGAATAGGCGATAAACCTAGACGAGAGACTTGTGTGGTTAGTCAGGTCGTGGCCGACACCCTCGCCAGGCTTCCGCTTGAAGGTTGCCGAGATACACGAGATGTACCTGGCGGTAAGTGGCGAGAGCGTGTGTGAAAAAGTACACCCCTGCAGGGTTAACATAATCTATTCGAATAGCCGGGTCCGCGGATATGGACTTCTTGGATGCTTACGTGGTACATAGACAACTTGAAGTGGATACTCTAAAATACTCAATACAAGTGTGAGTGCTATGGATGGCCTTCTCGTAGGGAGACGGGAATGAATCCATAGTGGTGTATTGTGTGGTGCTTAGTGGACTCGTGTGCGCCACCTCAAAGTTACCAGCAATCGTAGAATAGGATAGCCACTGAGTCAAAGCTGGCTTGCTGCAACTAAACCCCACTTTGCCATCTTGATACACGTGCATGTATAATAGGATCTGATGTAAGTCTTGCTGAGTACCTTTGTACTCACGTTTGCTTAATTTATGTTTTGCAGATAGGATTGATGTCTCACTAGTAGTTCCGCTTGGACTTCGACAAGTAGCTTGTACCTCAGCTACGATCTTGGACGAGTGTTGTAGATAGTCAGGCTCTTCAGCCTTTTTCATTTATAGATGTCTGTACTCAGACATGTAGTGCTTCCGCTTGTTGCTTGTATGCTCTGAATGTTAGGCCGCGAGACCCATGTTTGTAATACTTGGCTCCTCGGAGCCTAATGAATAATTACTTTGTTTATTAGAGTCTTGTTGTGATGCCATGTTGTATTTGCACATATTGAGCATATTGTGTGTATGTTATTGAAATGCTTGGTATGTGTGGGATCCGACACCTAGTTGTTTACCCTTGGTAGCCTATCTTACAGGGAAATGTCTCCTAGTGCTTCCACTGAGCCTTGGTAGCTTGCTACTGCTCCGGATCACTTAGGCTGACCGGCATATGTCCTTCTTCGTTCCTGTGTCTGTCCCTTAGGGGAAATGTCACGCGTTGTTCCTTTAAGTCCTTGTAGCTTGCTACGACTTGGGTTCATACGTTGATGACCGACACGTTCGTTGCTGGGTCATGAATGCCTGTCTCTGTAATTTAGTGCCACTTTTGGTTTATAACTGGTCATGTCGGCCCGGGTTCTCTGTCATATGGATGCTAGCGACACTATCATATACGTGAGCCAAAATGCGCAAACGGTCCCGGACCAGGTAAGGTGGCACCCGTGGGGATACCGTGCGTGAGGCTGCAAAGTGATATGGTGTGTTACATGCTAGATCGGTGTGACTTAGGATCGGGGTCCCGACAGCGTTGGTATCAGAGCCTGACTGCCTGTAGGATTACCAAGCCCAACTGGTCGAAGTTGAGTCTAGAAATTCTTTAGTTATATAAGGGAATTGATTGTGGAAGGGAACGTAAGGCTCTTTTTACTCCTTATACCTCATGTGTTATGATCTGAGTCATCTTACCTTTCCTACGGGGTTAAGGAACTAGGCTTTCTCTTCCGTCTATCAGGATCACGAGTTACTACTCCGTAGTCCCTTAGGATTGGTTGATCAGAGTTCTACTCCTGTTTTCAAGTTCTTCAGGTGAAGTTGTTTTAGTACTATCACAGAACCTTGAGTGATGATGTTGAGATGTTGAACTACCCTTTGTTAGCAGGATGTCTCATTCTGAGCATTTTAATGCCGTTATGCTGCCGGAATTATCCTAGTAGTTCGAGAGATACTAATTTCTTGTTCTACCTTATGCCTTCTATAGTTGTTGATGTTTCCGTCTTCGGTTTCGCTTCTCAGGATGTCTTCAGTTAAGCGAAGCTCAGCTGCTCGTAGACAGAACCACGGAGATGGTAGGGATAAGGAGGATCCTCCCGACCAGCCTTCGTTGGCAGAATTAATGATAGAGATGGAGAGAAATAAGCGTGAGTCTAACCGCTTGTTGGCACGTATTGAGGAGAACACCGCACAACAGTGCAAGGAATCAACCACTATCCATGACTTCATTCGTCTGAAACCACCCACCTTTCATCATTCCATTGAGCCACTCGATGCAGATGACTGGCTCCATAGTATCACTCACAAGCTGCGTTCTGCGAGCGTAGCTGAAGAGGACAAGGTCATCTATGCCACTTATCACCTGGAAGGTCCTGCTAGTCTTTGGTGGCAGAACTATGAGGCCATGATTCCAGCTGACCAGATTCCTACCAGGAGAGATTTCACCGAGGCTTTTCGTGAGCATCATATCCCTCAAGCCCTCATCGATCGCAAGAGAGAAGAGTTCTGTAGTCTTACACAGGCTAAGATGGCTGTTGATGCTTATAGTCGAGAGTTTGAGAACCTCGCTCGTTATGCTACAGAAGAAGTGTCCACGGACGCCAAGAAGCAGGCTAGGTTCCAGAAGGGTCTCAACCCCAAACTGCGTCGTGATCTCAACTTGCATCATTGCAACACATTCCAGGCCCTTGTGAACAAGGCCATCAACGCAGAGACAGCTCAGCTCACTTACGATGAGTCTCGTAAGCACACCTTTGATTCGGGAACTTCCTCCGGTTCTAGTTCCCAAAAGCGCCGGATTTGGGTTCCGAACTCTGTTCTTCCACCCACTTATCTTCCGAGGCCACCTCGTGTGGTACCTCTTCCAGTTCAGCAGTTTGCTCCACCCAGGTCTATTGATGGACCGTTTGTCAATACGGGTCCACGTCCTAATCCCAGGATTTGTTACAAGTGCGGAGAGACGGGCCACATTGCTCGTATTTGCACTCAGACCCGTGTTGCCCCATCCCAGTCCGTAAAGTCTGTTAGACGTGATAAATCATCACGCAAGATGATCAGTGTTAAGTCGGCTCCCATCGAACATGGACGTGTGCATCACGTCTCAGCCAATGACGCTTATGATGATTCAGATGTCGTTCTTGGTACACTCCTTGTCAATTGTCATCCGGCATCGGTTCTATTCGATACTGGAGCATCCCATTCTTTCATTTCCGAAGGTAATGCCCGTTTACACGACATGTCATTTTGTGATATGCCTTCCCCACTACTTATTCAAACTCCTGGATCCAAATGGCAAACTTCTAGTGTAAGCCATGGTAATGAAATCCTTGTTGACAGACTTGTGTTCCTTGCATCACTTGTAGCCCTCAAGTCTTCAGATATTAAAATCATCTTGGGTATGGACTGGATGACAGCTCATCATGCCAAGATTGATTGTTTCACTAGGTCTGTTCAGCTTACACATCCATCTGGTAAGATAGTCACTGTCAACGCTAGAGTTGCAAAGCGTCAACTCTATTCCCTTAATGTCAGCCCTCTCCCAGATCTTGAAGATGTTCCGGTAGTCCGTGACTTTCCGGATGTCTTCCCAGAGGAACTGTCAGGTGTTCCACCCGACCGAGATGTAGAGTTTGTTATAGAGCTTATCCCAGGAACCGCTCCAATCTCTAGGAGACCCTACAAAATGGCACCCTTAGAACTAGCCGAGCTTAAGAAACAACTTGATGAGTCCTTGCAAAAGGGTTTCATCCGTCCTAGTTCTTCTCCCTGGGCTTGCCCCGTCCTCTTTGTCAAGAAGAAGGATGGTACGGACCGGATGACTGTAGATTATCGTCCCGTTAATTTGGTCACGGTAAAGAACAAGTATCCGCTTCCCAGGATCAACGACCTGTATGATCAGCTCGCTGGATCCTCAGTCTTCTCCAAGATGGATTTGAGGTTGGGATACCATCAAATCAAGATTAGAAATGGGGACATTCCCAAGACGGCTTTCGTCACTCGTTATGGTCAGTACGAGTACACCGTCATGTCCTTCGGTCTAACAAATGCTCCAGCCACCTTCTCCCGCTTGATGAACTCGATCTTTATGGAGTATTTAGACAAGTTCGTCGTGGTTTACCTCGATGATATTCTTATTTACTCGAAGAACGAGGAAGAGCATGCCGAACATCTTAGGCTTGTTCTAGAAAAACTCAGAGAGCACCGCCTTTATGCCAAGTTCTCCAAGTGCGAATTTTGGTTGCCAGAAGTGACCTATCTCGGTCATGTAATCTCTGGTAAGGGCATTGCTGTCAACCCCGAGAGAGTTCAGGCCGTTCTTGATTGGACTC
The DNA here is from genome assembly GCA_902687465.1 of Secale cereale. Lineage (NCBI taxonomy): Eukaryota > Viridiplantae > Streptophyta > Magnoliopsida > Poales > Poaceae > Secale > Secale cereale. The sequence goes on from LR738709.1 coordinate 350,960,692, forward strand.
CGCCTGAAACAGTTAAACAAGTTAGGAGTTTCCTTGGTCTAGCCAGTTATTGTCGCCGCTTTGTTGAGAACTTCTCTAAAGTTGCCAAACCTCTCACGGAACTTCTTAAGAAAGATAAAAAGTTTGAGTGGTCCCCACAGTGTGAGCACAGTTTTCAGGAACTGAAAAGACGCCTGACTTCTGCTCCCATACTTGTGCCACCGGATTTCACTAAGGACTTTGTTATCTACTGTGATGCCTCATGACAGGGACTAGGTTGCATTCTTATGCAGGATCGTCGTGTGATTGCTTATGCATCTCGACAGTTGCATCCACACGAGGAGAATTATCCTACACATGATCTAGAGCTTGCAACCGTAGTCTATGCACTTAAGACCTGGCGACATTACCTTCTTGGTAATCGTTGCGAGATCTACACCGATCACCAGAGTCTCAAGTATATCTTCACCCAACCAGATTTGAACCTTAGGCAAAGACGTTTGTTGGAGTTGATCTCAGATTACGACTTAGGGATTACCTACACCCCGGGCAAGGGCAATGTCATCGCTGATGCGCTAAGTCGTAAATCCTATTGCAACAATCTCATGTTGCAGCAGGGCCAACCACTTCTCCATGAGGAATTATGTAAGCTTAACCTTCACATTGCTCCTCACGGATTCCTTTCAACTTTGGTGGCGAAACCTACCCTTGAGGATCAGATTATTTCTGACCAAAAGTTTGATAGGGGTGTTATCCGCATCAAGAGGAACATTAAAAAGGGAGTTGGTGGATGTTTCTCTATGGATGATCGAGGTGTTGTTTTCTTTGAGAATCGCTTGGTAGTTCCCAAGAAGCAACATCTTCGGCAATTGATTCTTAAAGAGACTCATGAATCTCCTCTCACGATTCATCCCGGTAGCACTAAGATGTATCAGGATCTACGCCAGAGAATCTGGTGGACTAGGATGAAGAGAGAAATTGCTGAGTTCATTGCTAAATGTGACGTTTGTCGTCGCGTTAAGGTAGAACATCAAAGACCTGCTGGCACCCTTCAGCCTCTAGCTATTCTGAGTGGAAATGGGATAAAGTTGGTATGGACTTCATCACCGGCTTTCCTAGGACCAAGAGAGGGAATAATGCTATCTTCGTAGTCATTGATCGTCTCTCCAAAGTGGCTCACTTCCTACCTGTTCAAGAGAGTATCACTGCTAGTCAGCTTGCTGACTTGTATATTTCTCGAATAGTGTCACTTCATGGTGTCCCACTAGAGATCAATTCAGACCATGGTAGTCTTTTCACTTCTCATTTCTGGGAGAGTTTCCAGACTGCCATGGGCACCCATCTATCCTTCAGTACCGCTTTCCACCCTCAGTCAAGTGGTCAAGTGGAACGGGTTAATCAAATTCTCGAAGACATGCTTAGAGCTTGCGTTATCTCATTCGGTATGGATTGGGAGAAATGTCTTCCTTTCGCCGAGTTTGCTTATAACAATAGCTATCAATCCAGTCTTAAGCAAGCTCCTTTTGAGATTCTTTATGGACGAAGATGTTGAACACCTTTGAACTGGTCAGAAACCGGTGAAAGACAATTCTTTGGACCGGATATGATCCAGGAAGCAGAAGAGCAAGTTTGCATCATTCGTGAGAATTTGAAAACAGCCCAGTCTCGTCAAAAGAGCCAGTATGATCGTCATCATAAGGAAGTGGCTTATGAAGTTGGTGACAAAGCTTATCTTCGGGTTACTCCTTTGAAGGGTACCCATCATTTCGGTATCAAGGGCAAGTTGGCTCCTCGTTACATTGGTCCTTTTCGCATTCTCGCTAAACAAGGAGAGGTTGCCTACCAATTGGAACTACCCCCACATCTTTCTCGAGTTCATGATGTCTTCCACGTCTCTCAACTCAGGCGTTGCTTCTCGGATCCCATCCGCGAAGTGGACCACGAAACGCTTGATCTCCAAGATAACCTCACTTATCGAGAGTATCCCGTTCGCATTTTGGATCAAGCAGAGCGTGTCACTCGACGTCATAACATCAAGTTTCTCAAAGTTCAATGGTCTCATCATTCCGAGAGAGAAGCTACTTGGGAGCGAGAAGATCGTCTCCGACTGGAGTACCCCACCTTCTTTCCGCCTACTCCTGAATCTCGGGACGAGATTCTTTCGAGTGGAGGCGAGTTGTCACAACCCTAGTTCTGGTATGCACTAGGTTAGCCTTGTGGTTTGCATCATGGTTAATTTTCAAATGAAATTGAAATGAGGACTTGTGAAACCCTCAGAAACCCTAATGAAAATGACCCAAATAAAAGTTGCTCCAAAAAGGTCCAAGAAAATGTTCATGTGGCCCTCTAAAAATATTGGTCAGAGATAAAAATCAAGCCAATATTATTAGGAGCTCATAAGTATTTATTTTGGGCATTTGGAATTAATGCAATAGTTATTTGCATTGGATATATATGTATTATATATTATATATATGTCCAAAATTCTGGTTGTTTATTTTTAGGGGCTTGGGTTAACTTCTAGGTCCCTGCAAAATAAAAATGTCAGAAGAAATAATTGATTTAATTTAGATATTAAATCAAAACAAATGTCAGAAAATTAGAAAAGAGAATTAAATAAAGGTTAGAGCTTACCTGGGCCACTTGCTGGCCTGGCACTGGGCCGGCCCAGCTGGCAGCCCAGCCCACCGAGCCCTCCCCTCTCGTCTTCCCCGACGACAGGAGGCCGAGCGTGTGGCCGGCGCACGCGCACGGCCGGAGCGCCACGCCTCCTGCCTGCCTGTCCTCCCCCTCGCCGCCTGATGGCCTCTGCTCGAGCCACGCA